>OW240912.1:426052124-426073816 GCA_933207985.1 Pelobates cultripes
TGGGTTATCTGGCGTTAAAATCAACAGCAGAAATCTTAAAAATTAAAAAAACGAGCACAGAGAGTCAAGCCTGCAGCGTCCATCCTGCAGACAGCCTACAGATCAGATGCAGACAGAATGTGATGTAGACAGTCTGCTGCTGGATCCACTGAGTGAGCACTCAGATCAGCAGTCCAATCTCCCCAGAGCAATCCCTCATTGCTTCAGACCTACCTGTATCCAGAGACGGGTATTGTACCATTCATGTCTGTGACAAAGTGCCCTTCGCCACTTGTGCCTGGAGAGGACTAATTACCAGCCTTTTGCCGTATGACTATGGCCCCTGGAAGATTTTGCCCTCCCTCTTGTCACTGGTAGTTCTTTACCTCAAAGACAATGTGACAGACCCATCCATATGAACTAGAATTGCTGCGTTCATCTGTTTTGCCGTTTGTATGAATTTCCCCATTCGTATGCCTTGTTTAAGGGAATGTATTTTTTTGTCGAACGGAACTACCGAACGGACGGCCACCCAGAAGAGAAGTGTGCTGCTGGTTAACCTATTGATCCCAATTAGAACGTTACGGTTAACCACAGACACTTCTCAATTAAAACCGAATACAGGGTGGTCGTCATTCGTATGTTGTCCACGAGGTGGCGGCCATTTTAACCATGCGAAAGACCAGCGGTGTTCGACGGTTATTTCATGGAACTAAAAACGGACACTTTTTCAACCGAACACCGCTGAAGCCGTCGACCTCCCTTCTCAATCGACAGAAGTATGCGAACACCGGCCGTTCGAGAGGTGTAAAGGCACGAATGGACTTACCCCAGAAAGCCTTCCCATGGAGTCAATCGCATACCGAAGGACCGTAATAGACTATGACTCCATGGCGATTGAACTATGCGTATGGGATCTGAGCGCTATTCGGCAATAATATGCACTCAGATCCAGACTATCTGGGGATGTGTTATACGAATGTAATACGTTCGGCAGTTATAAAGTTATGCATTTTAATGTGTTTTGTGACTTATATTTAAAATGGCGATTTGCCTCTGCTCTGGGAGATAATTGAATTACTTCTCAATTATCTCCCGAGCAGAGGGGAGGAAACCATGATCCATGCTGGGAATATTGTGGGGTTGTATGTCTAAAATGTCCCCATGTCCTTCTGCTATTACAGTCTCCCATTTGTTCCCCTAGGGGAGTGTCCACCAAGTGGGAGACCTGCATAAATACGGGCAGGTAGCCCACAGTAAACTCAGTTCGTATTTTACCCTCAAAGCGGAGCTTGGTCTCGTTATTGGGGGGATTTTATTACCGGCGACTAGAGACTGCTCATTGGAATTATTTGGCGTTCGGCTAATATTGGCATTTCATGTATTTGGAGCTCGTGAAGGGAAAGAGCCGTACAGGTACCGTTCGGGAGTTTGGAGTGTTCCCTGGCTGGCGGTTCTCATGGTTATACTGCATACGCTACCAGACCACATTATTGCGAACGGGGAGCATTCACTAAACGGCGGTTTGTACATTTGTTACTGGAAGTACCGTAACAGACAAAAATGACAGAAAGATCAGAAAGAGAGCTGAGTTAATCAAGGAAGATCAGGACAAGGAAGAAATTCCAAATTCTTTTTTTTTTTTTTTATTACAGTATATAGGGAAGACAAATCTGTGGATGTAGGTTTGCAAATCCTTATAACAAACAGATTATTGGTCAACACAGGATAAAGTGTATAGAAATTAAACAAAGTTAATATAAACAAACCCCCAGGGGCAGATGGCATTAACCAACGTGTAGTTAGGGAGCTTAGTTTTCAGGATTATTTTCTTTGAGCAATTATACCTGATGATTGGAGAAATGTAGATGTGGTGCCTATATTTAAAAAGGGTTCAAAAGCTCAACCCAGAAACTACAGCAATGTGAGCTTAATGTCTGTGGTTGGCTAATTATTTGAAGTATTTTAAGGGAAAATATTCAAGAATGAGTTTTGTACAATAATATCAGTAGCAGGGATCAATATGGGTTTATGAAAGACAAGCCATGCCTAACTAACTTAATTGCATTCTATGAAGAAGTTTGTAGAAATATAGATCAGGGTGATCCAGTAGATGTAAACAACTTGGATTTTAAAAGTCATTTGAAACAGTCCCACACAAAAGGTATGTATAAAAACTGAAATCATTTAGATTAAATTGTTTTCTTGGATAGAGTTCTGACTTAAAGATAGAGTGCATAGTAGTTGTAAATGGAAACATTTCAAATTAGATAAAAGTGGTAATTGGGGTGCCTACCGGTTCTGTTCTGGGTCCACTTCTCTTTAATTTGTTTATAAATTACCTTAAAATTGGCATTGAAAGTAATTTGTTGGTGTTTGCAGATGACACACCTATTTAAAACAATACAGTACAGTACAGAAGGATGTGGATAAACTGGGGGACTGAGCTGGCAAGTGGCAGATGAGCTTCAGTAGAGATAAATGTAAAGTCATGCATTTTGAAAATGGAACCCACATTATTATTATTATTATTATTATTATTATTATTTATAAAGTGCCAACAAACTCCACAGAGCTGTACAATAGGATGTCATTTTATATAGGGTTGAGTTAGAGATAATATTAAATGTAAAGGACTTGGGAACATAATAGCTAACAAACTAGAAACAAACAAAAGCTGATAAGGTGTTTTTGTGTTTTTGTTTATTATTATTATTATAATTGCCAACATATTCCGTAGCACTTTACAATATTATTAGAGGGGGGATTTAAGTTGATAAGTTGAAGAGGGTCCTGCTCAAACAAGCATACAGTCTATAGGAGGTGGGGTATAAAACACATTAGGACATGAAATAGTAGTCAAATTAGGTGGGAGTGAAGCAGAGCTGGAGGAGAGAGTAGAGTGCTGCCCTTTAGAGAGCAGGTATGTGAGGTAGAAGTTAGTCTGGGAGGCCACAGGCTTTCTTAAAGAAATGGGTTTTAAGGTACTTCTTAAATGACTGAAGACTAGGGGAGAGTCTGATGGCGGTAGGTAGGCTATTCCATAGGAAGGGAGCCGCCCACGAGAAGTCCTGCAAGCGTGAGTTGGCCGTATGGGTGCGAGCAGCGGACAGGAGAAGGTCACGGGCAGAGCGAAGGGGCATACCTATGGATCTGTGAGGAGATATGAGGGGCTAAAATTATTCAGTGCTTTATAGGTATGAGTTAGCACTTTGAATTGACTCCTATAGTATACAGGAAGCCAATGTAAGGACTGACAGAGGGGTGAGGTATGAGAGGACCAACTAGAGAGGAAAATCAGTCTGGCGGCAGCATTCATTACAGACTGTAGCGGGGCAATACGGCCATTGGGAAGACCAATTAGGAGAGGGTTACAATAACCCATATGAAAGATTACTAGAGCATGGACAAGCTCTTTAGTAGCATCTTGTGTGAGAAAGGGGCGGATGTGGGCAATGTTTTTGAGGTGGAATTGGCATGATCTGACAACAGACCGGATGTGAGGCTCAAAGGTGAGGCCAGAATCAAAAATAACACCAAGACAACATGCTTGTAAGGATGGGCTGATATGGGTACCACCGATCTGAAGGGAGAGCGAGAGAGGAGGGTTAATATTAGGAGGAGGAAAGACAAGAAGTTCTGTTTTGGAAAGATTCAGTTTCAGAAAGCAGGAGGACATCCAATCAGGGATAGAAGAAAAGCAAGAGGTGACACATTGCAGGACATCATGGGAGAGGTCCGGGGAGGAGAGATATATATGGATGTCATCAGCATACAGGTGGTATTGTAATCCAAATGTGGTAATAAGTTTGTCAAGAGAGGAAGTATAAAGAGAAAATAGAAGGGGACCAAGGACAGAGCTTTGGGGGACTCCAACCGAGACAGGATGAGGGGAGGAGGTATCATTAGAAAAGGAGACACTGAATGAGCGTTGATAAAAAGGAGTATTGATTCACATGATCAAAATTTAATTTTGCCTCTTTATAAATCAATGGTAAGAATCCACCTTGATTATGTGGTGCAATTTTGGTAACCAGTATTAAAAAGGATATTGCAAAGCTAGAAAAAGTGGAGAGACGAGCTACACAATTAGTTCGTTTTGAACAAATGATAGTGCAACTGAATCCTCCATTAGCTTGGTACTTGGAGAAGACTGCAGGTCAGCTTCCTTACCACTGACTATGGGGCCTGGCCTGGAATTGAGTTCTGTTTTGGGTAGGCAGGTACTTGGGGGCTATTCGGATTACTTTTCTACTGGTTTAGGTTTGCTATTGTTGCCCTTGTTTTATAAAGGGGATATTTCCAGACTTGTGATGACTCTTTATTGCCCTCTGTTGCTGAAACTGTAAAATGCATTGATTATTATAATCACAATATGCAAATTAGGAAAGTGCAAAAAACGGATCAGTTGCATCTATATATCTGTGTTTTTTTGTAGTTTGGAATGTTGTGATTGCATTATATACTTGATTCAGTATTATGTTTATTTTTTCTAGTAATGAATGTTTGTTTATTCAGGATAAAGTAGTGTGTGTTAGTTCCATCTGGTTTATTAAGGGATCCCAGTAACTCAGTATTCAGACCTGTTGGCTGGCTGCTTGGTCTCTGAATCCCAGGACAAAAAGAGCTAGGCCTGAGAGCCACAAAAGCCTTTATAAAGTCAGTAGCTGGTCACAGTGTAAGCAGATGTGTGGATACCTGCCTGGGAGAGGAGCTGAAGAGGCAAAGACAGAGGGGATGATGCCAGCCTGGAAGGAAAGAGCTGCAGCCTGGTGCCTGGTCGACAAATGTGGCTGAAGTGTTCCAGGAACCCTGAAAACAGGCCAGAGAATATCAATTGCTTTTCAGGATGTTAGGTTCCTTTCTATCGCTGTGACCACTGTTCACCAGCTTTTGGTAGTAAAAATTCTGTAAAATTCTGTACTTACCCACCCACTGGTGTCTTCCGTGATCTCATCCAATCCAAGTATTGGAATAAAATATGCATGGATAATTTCCATGTTCATCTGTGCTATAAGCAGCATTTGCTTGCAGGACTGAGTTTCAGTTAGGAAGTGCCTCCAGTCTTTTTTTTTTTGGTCTTGATAAAGTTCTGTGCTACATAACAAAACATGGAGACCATTCTGAAATTGGTCCATTGGCACCTGCTGAAATAAGGCTCTGTTCATGAATAATTGGATGCACACTGGATTTTAAATCTCTAAGTAGAGAAATAAGTTTGCTGTTTTTACTACTTGAACTCCTGGAGCTTGCTTTGTATTAGAAATTATGTCTCAATGTATTATTGTTGGAGAACGTTTTTCACATGATTTAATATTTCCTGGCTAATCATGGCAGCATCACTTATGGATAGCTTCACCCTCAGGACCAGAACAGGACAGGAACTAGAATTCAAATGAGACCAAGTATATAAAGGGTTCCTCCTTCCTTCACATACCAGTCTTTTTTCTGTCCTCAGACAGACAGGAATTTCCTAAAATTTTTCATCTTTTTATTTTTGGCCACCTTCCCATGTGTACCATGGGTCTCCAAGACAAAGTTCAGCCTCTCTTTATTCTGAAGATCCCAGTAAATAGCCTGTTTGTGAATAGGTCTAACTGCGGTAGGTTCAAAATGTAGTTAGTTTTTTGAACTGCTACGTGGGATTCTTATTATGTCGTTTTAAGTGTTTCGTGGAAATGGCTGAGTAGATTTTCATCTATATGAATTACAGGGCATAAAAATTCTCATAACTTTAGTGAATATCCCTCTCTGTGTTACCAAAGCACTCTGCTTTTAAGTACCACTTCATTTTTATTATATGCATAATTTATTTAAAATAAACATTATTAAATGGACTCTATAGCTTTAGGAACAAAAGCATGTTATAATATCTTATAAACAATATCTTTTTAGTATGGATAAGTGTGAAACGGTGACCAAAATTCTAAATAAAGTGGGCAGCAACATACATAAAAAGAGCAACTTTATCACCTGAGATTCAAAACTTCAAATATTGTATGTGCGCTCCAAATAGATGAAATGGGAGGAAGTAGATAAAATGTATAAAACGTTTATACTTTTAATAATAAAGATCAGCTTAATAAGAACAGCTCAAGAAATAGATACCCACAATCAATGTAGATCTATTCAGGAATAACATATCTCTAAAAATCAGACATAAGTGTATGCAATGCATCAAAAAATCTCATGCAATTCTAACCACAAAACAAGTTACATAAAACTCCCAAAAAGTTTCAAGTAAAATGAAGCAGCATGTAGCAGCCTAAAATGAGAGATTTATGCCAGTAAAAAAGGGAGGTGGGAGGCAGATCTACTAAATGTTGCAACAGTGAAAACTATTTGTCAACACCCTCCTGACCTAGTGTAAAAGAAATAACAATATCTAGGATCCAAGCTCAGAAGTCCCTTCAAAGTCTGAAAAACCTGATTGCACCGATCCTTAGCCACGAGGTAGTGTGAAACAAATGCCAGGGTCAGGATCTTCACAAAAGGCCGTGGCTATCTGGATGATAAATAGCTTAGGTAACATGAGGAGAGGTGACAAGCAAATGCAGCGGTCAGTATATTCACAAAAGACTGCAGCTACCTTGATGCTATAAATCAATCAAGCTGAACACGGTCTACTGAGTCACATGGTAATTGCGCACTGGCCCGAAGGTATGCCGTCCCACAGGGAATTTTCCTGGTATGTTGGTGGGCCAGTCCAGCCCTGGATAGGGAGTAAATGAGTAGCAACTTACTTAGCACAGTAAAACGGTCACCATTACTCCTCTCTGGCTAATCAAACCTCTTATATTTCTGTTTGTATTTTCTGCCGCAGCAGTTGACTGTATCCTCAGGTCCTGTGCATTTGGCTACACAGGTGGAGCTGCATTTCCCCCCACCACACAAACAAAATGCATCTTCAACTGTGTTTCTTTTAACCCCCATTTTGAATTGTTTGCCCTGTCTTGTGTTTCTTAACCCCTGTTTTAATTGTCTTACCTGCGCTAGTGTATTGTATCCTCCATTTTTCACCTTTGTGTCACCCCCTTTGTGTATCTCTTTCTGCCTCCCAGACCCTTTGTGTGTCTTGTTTTACACCAAGCCCCTTTTGCATGTCACGTTGCCCCAGCACCTTTGACACTGTGTGTCTCGCCCCCCCCTGTGTTTTTATTTTTCCCCTTGCCCTCCTCTTTTGTGATTTTTCTTCCCCAAACCCCCTGTGTTTCTTTTTCTCCCACCAAGCCCCTTTGTGTCCCCCCAGTTCTTCTGCGTGTCTCTTTCCTAACAGTCCATCTGTTTATCGTTCCCCATTCCCAGCCCCTCTGTGTGTCTTTCTCCCCACAGCCACCCTTTGCGACTCTTTCTTTCACCCCAGCACTTATATGCATATCTTGTTCCCCTTTGCCAGCCCCTCTGTGCATCTCTTGTTCCCCTTTCCTACCCCCTATGTTTGTCTCTTTCTACTCCTAACCCATTTTGTGTCTTTTCTACCCCAGATCCTTTGTGTCTCTTCCCCTCCCAGCCCTTGTGTGTCTCTTTCTCCCCCAGCCATTCTGTGTGTTTTTCTTGCTCCCCCAGGCTCTTTGTCTGTCTCCTCCACCCTCTGTGTATCTGTTTCTTCCCAAGCCCCTTTGTGTGTCTCTTTCTTCTCCAGCCCCTCTGTGTATCTTTCTCTCCAGCACAAATGTATGTTTCTTTCTAACTCCCAGCCCCTCTGTGTGTCTTTCTCTTCTCAGCCCCATCGGTGTGTCTCTTTCTTCCCCCCAAGTCACTGTGTGTGTCTTTCTCTCCCCAAGCCAATTTTTGCATCTCTCCCCCAAGCACCAAGACTCTTTTTCTGGACTCTTCTTTGATTTGCCCTCCTTGGGACACATTCCCAAGAAGGGCAATTCTCCTCTGTGATGTTGGCATGCTGGCTTCGCCACCAGCAAGCCGGCTTCGGAATGGAATGACTTCACTTTGCTCCATTCCTATGTTTTCCAGGCAACTCTAGAAATGACCACAGTGCATGGGTGGGGTGCCGAAGTACATACTGTGAGAGGTCTATTCTGCTCTCCTTGTTAGGCATTGATTGACAGCTGGAAGAAAAAAATATTATTAAATAGGTTTTTCTCCTAATCTATACATTTGCTTGAACTGCTATGAATGAATTTTATGCTCGATCTAATGAGCATAAGTTGTTTGATGCATGACAGGTCCCCTTTAATATTGATCTGTACTTACTACTTATAAAAAATTGTTTACAATCTGTTCCTAAGAACAGTATGAGTGAAGAAGTGGCATTTTCTTTTGAGTACTATAATCAATCCAGAATTTAATATATTGATGCTACGTTCATGATATTTTGAATATTTTTCTACAGTTACTTTTAACACCAATTGGTTCTATTCCAACATCATCTGGCTGTGTTCCAGTTTAGAAAATAGAATCTATTTCAGGCCAGTTTATCTGAGGTTTAGAAAATGAAATCATACTGTATTACTAGGACAATCGTATATTAACTGCTGTCTGAACAATAGGAAGTATGTAAACAATAAACACAATGGTTTGAATTCATAGGTAAATGTGTATATATATATATATATGTGTGTGTGTGTGTGTGTATATACAGGGAGTGCAGAATTATTAGGCAAGTTGTATTTTTGAGGATTAATTTTATTATTGAACAACAACCATGTTCTCAATGAACCCAAAAAACTCATTAATATCAAAGCTGAATATTTTTGGAAGTAGTTTTTAGTTTGTTTTTAGTTTTAGCTATGTTAGGGGGATATCTGTGTGTGCAGGTGACTATTACTGTGCATAATTATTAGGCAACTTAACAAAAAACAAATATATACCCATTTCAATTATTTATTATTACCAGTGAAACCAATATAACATCTCAACATTCACAAATATACATTTCTGACATTCAAAAACAAAACAAAAACAAATCAGTGACCAATATAGCCACCTTTCTTTGCAAGGACACTCAAAAGCCTGCCATCCATGGATTCTGTCAGTGTTTTGATCTGTTCACCATCAACATTGCGTGCAGCAGCAACCACAACCTCCCAGACACTGTTCAGAGAGGTGTACTGTTTTCCCTCCTTGTAAATCTCACATTTGATGATGGACCACAGGTTCTCAATGGGGTTCAGATCAGGTGAACAAGGAGGCCATGTCATTAGATTTTCTTCTTTTATACCCTTTCTTGCCAGCCACGCTGTGGAGTACTTGGACGCGTGTGATGGAGCATTGTCCTGCATGAAAATCATGTTTTTCTTGAAGGATGCAGACTTCTTCCTGTACCACTGCTTGAAGAAGGTGTCTTCCAGGAACTGGCAGTTGGACTGGGAGTTGAGCTTGACTCCATCCTCAACCCGAAAAGGCCCCACAAGCTCATCTTTGATGATACCAGCCCAAACCAGTACTCCACCTCCACCTTGCTGGCGTCTGAGTCGGACTGGAGCTCTCTGCCCTTTACCAATCCAGCCACGGGTCCATCCATCTGGCCCATCAAGACTCACTCTCATTTCATCAGTCCATAAAACCTTAGAAAAATCAGTCTTGAGATATTTCTTGGCCCAGTCTTGGCGTTTCAGCTTGTGTGTCTTGTTCAGTGGTGGTCGTCTTTCAGCCTTTCTTACCTTGAGTATTGCACACCTTGTGCTTTTGGGCACTCCAGTGATGTTGGAGCTCTGAAATATGGCCAAACTGGTGGCAAGTGGCATCGTGGCAGCTGCACACTTGACTTTTCTCAGTTCATGGGCAGTTATTTTGCGCCTTGGTTTTTCCACACGCTTCTTGTGACCCTGTTGACTATTTTGAATGAAACGCTTGATTGTTCGATGATCACGCTTGTAACGGACCGTTTTGCACACAAGGGGTAAAAACCGTTTAGGCGATCGGCCCCCTTTCCAGAGATACAGGCACAACTACTGCAGAACACCAAAACTCACGAACTGGATACAACATAGCACTCCAACTCCCGAACTGGAACCTCCCAAATAGCTGCTAGCAGACGAACAGGAAAAGCAGACAGCTTACACTCCTGGCAATCAGTCTCTAACAGCATACAGTGAATCCCCCCCAAGAACGAGACAAGGCTCCGTGTTAAGGGTCAAGCAGTGGTCTGTTTAATGAGGGCTACCTGCCCAGCTTTTATGCAGGTCTCCCACCTGGTGGACACTCCCCTAGGGGACCAAATGGGAGACTGTGACAAGGGACAGACAAGTAGACAAATAGGACACACAGTCACAGTATATTCCCACAATGCATCCTGGCTTCCTCCCCTCTGCCCTGGGAGATAATTGGGAAGTAACTCAATTATCTCCCAAGACAAAGGCAAAACTCCATTACACACGTGGGAACACAAAAACAGCATTATACTTTAAAATGCACAAAGTAACATTTACTACATTAAACACAGGCATGTAACACATCCCCAGATAGCTCAGGTCTGAGTGCACATTATTAGGTGAATGGCACTCAGACTACACGAATACAGTTCAATCGCCACGGAGCCAAAGTCTTTACAGTCAGTTTCATACGAAGGGGCTCCATGGGATTCCTATCTGGGGTATAAGACATTCACACAAAAATACCGAACACCGGGTCATTCGTGTGCTTTCACCGAACAAGAAGGGAGGTCGGCGGCTTCAGCGGTGTTCGCGCAAAACTGTGTCCGATTTTAGTTCCATGAAAATAGAGGCGAACACCGCTGTTCATTAGTATGGTTTAAAATGGCCGCGACCTCGTGTTCGGGATACGAACGGCGGCCACCCAGCGTTCATCAATTAAGCTGCGGTTAACCGCAGCTTCAGGGAGGTTAATTGCCGGCACACTCCAGCTCCCAGGTGGTCAAGTCATTCGTACGGTTGTTCGGTAGATTGAAACTACCGAACAACCGGCAGAAAAGCATGAATATGGCTTTTCTGCATGGAAAAATAAAGTCTTTTAAAAGGGGCCATAGTCCAAAGGCAGCAGGCGAGCAACCAGGCTTCTCCAATGCAATGTGGCGAGATTGGTCTCGTCACATCTCTCCCCTTTTCCAAACAGACTAACAGGGTATCTGACCTCCTGCCGGTCAGTGCCCTTGTTAGTCAAGCAGCCCACCCACAACAAATAATCAACAGCACAGCCCACCCACAATAAATGGTTACTACACCTGGGTAAAGGGGAAGCTTGTCCATGTCCAGGTGCCTCACCACTGCTGTGCTGGGTACGGGTACGCTGACTTGGTGGGTTGCTGCGTGGGCAGAGACCAGCGGCACTCTGCCCTGTTGCCAGCGCTACTGGGAGGGTAGCCTGGTGGAAGCCTGGTTGTTGGAGGGGGAGACCGACTCTGCTGCTGCTGCTGGAGACTGACTGTCTCCCCTTTAGATGCACAGTCCTGCTGCTGGAGACCGACCGTCTCCCCTTTGGTTACCCATCTCTGCTGCTGGAGGGGGAGACCGACTGTCTCCCCTTTGGCTAAACAGCCCTGTCGCTGGGGGCAGGACCGACCGTCCCTACCCCCTGTGCTGGCAGTGTAGAGACTACGGTCCCATCTGCACGGTTGTGGGGCTTACTGTCTCCCCTTTGTACATTAAGCTGCAGCTGGGGAGAGGGGGTAACAAGCTCCTCTCCCATACAAACTTCCAGCTGTGGGGGAGGGAGACCGACTGTCTCTGCTCCCAATACAGAGTCCTGCTGCTGGGGAAAGGAGACTGGGCTATCTATTCCCGGTAGGACACTCTGCCGCTGGGGAATGGAGACTGGGCTCCCAATTCCCAAAGCATCATACTGCCGCTGGGGAATGGAGACTGGGCTCCCAATTCCCAAAGCATCATTCTGCCGCTGGGGAATGGAAACTGGGCTCCCAATTCCCAAAAAATCACGCTGCCGCTGGGGAGGGAGGACACTGCTCTCCTCTCCCTGGACTTCCCACTGCCTTCCCGGCATATCACTTGGCTGCTGGGGGGCAGGAACAACTACCTCTGCCCCCTGTATCTCAGCCTGCCGCTGGGGAGGGAGGACGCTGTTCTCCTCTCCCTGCACTTTACACTGCCTTTCCGGCATATCACTCTGCTGCTGGGGGGCAGGAACAACTACCTCTGCCCCCTGTAACTCAGCCTGCCGCTGGGGAATGGAGCTCAGGCTCCCAATTCCCTGCAATATCTCCCGCTGGGGAATGGAGCTCGGGCTCCCAATTCCCTGCAATTCATTCTGCTGCTGGGGGACAGGAGCGACTATCTCTGTCCCCTGTAACTCAGCCTGCCGCTGGGGAATGGAGCTCAGGCTCCCAATTCCCTGCAATATCTCCCGCTGGGGAATGGAGCTCGGGCTCCCAATTCCCTGCAATTCATTCTGCTGCTGGGGACAGGAGCGACTATCTCTGTCCCCTGTAACTCAGCCTGCCGCTGGGGAATGGAGCTCAGGCTCCCAATTCCCTGCAATATCTCCCGCTGGGGAATGGAGACTGGGCTCCCAATTCCCAATAAATCACACGGCCGCTGGGGAATGGAGACTGGGCTCCCAATTCCCTGCAGGACCGGTGGAGAGACCTCGGTCCCGTCTCTACCGGCCACCTGGGGTTCTTCCCAGAAAATATCCACGATGTCTTCCCAGCTGAATGGGTCTGGTTCTGGCTCTGTCACCTTGCTGTCCTGCTGAATCTTCTCAATGGAGTGGAAGAGATCTCGGTAGTCCTGCTCCAGTTCCCACTCCAGGGTTGCTAGGTGAGCCAGGTCTTGCTCAATATCGTGAGTGTCGTCCCAGTCATACCTGCTCTCCCTCCACTCCAAGAGATCACTGAACCGGGCTTGTGTAGGGCTCCCAAATTCAGGCTCTGAAAAAGCCTCCCATAACAAGCCAGGACCATCAAACTCCTCTCCCTCTGGCTTGTCATGCTCGGCTGTCCAGGGCAGGTACTGTGCCCCATACCACCAGAGCGCCTGGTATGCATCTTCCAGCCAAATCTCCTGCCATACCCGGTGCTCCAATTCCTTCACCCATTCATCTAGGGGCTGCTCTCCCAGGAAGTGCATCCGCAGGGCCACTTGCTTCTGCAACCGCTGCTCTTCACTGGGGAGACTCTCACCCCGCTGGTACTGTACATTATCCAGGGCCTGGTACCAGATGCCTTTCCTTAATGCATCCCGGCCATCCAGGTCCTCCTCCTCATATGACACTGCTGGTTCCATGCTGTTGCTGTCAGGGTCGCTGTACTCAGACATGCGTTGCCCTCAAATTGTAAAATCCAAAGAAATGGTGTCGCCTGTAGCTGTCCTGTAGTCTGTAGGAACGATCCCACCGCTGCCACCAATTGTAACGGACCGTTTTGCACAAAAGGGGAAAAAACCGCTTAGACGATAATCCCCCTTTCAGAGACAGGCACAGCTACTGTAGAATCACCAAAACTCATGAACTGAATACAAGTGAATGCTCCAAACTCCCGAACGGCATACAAGGGAATGCTCCAAACATTCGAACTGCATACAAGGGAATGCTCCAAACACTCGAACTGCATACAAGGGAATGGTCCAAACACTCGAACTGCATACAAGGGAATGGTCCAAACACTCGAACTGCATACAAGTGAATGCTCCAAACTCCCGAACGGCATACAAGGGAATAAGGTAGCACTTCAAATAAACGAACAGGAACCATACGAATAGCTGCTAGCAGGCGAACAGGAAAAGCTTCCAAGCGGCTTACACTCCTGGCAATCAGTCCTTAGCA
Source organism: Pelobates cultripes (assembly GCA_933207985.1). Lineage (NCBI taxonomy): Eukaryota > Metazoa > Chordata > Amphibia > Anura > Pelobatidae > Pelobates > Pelobates cultripes. The sequence continues at coordinate 426,065,799 of OW240912.1, forward strand.
GCATACAGTAAATCCCCACAAAGACGAGACAAGGCTCCGTGTTGAGGGTCAAGCAGTGGTCTGTTTAATGAGGGCTACCTGCCCAGCTTTTATGCAGGTCTCCCACCTGGTGGACACTCCCCTAGGGGACCAAATGGGAGACTGTGACAAGGGACAGACAAGTATACAAAAGGGACACACAGTCACAGTATATTCCCACAATGCATCCTGGCTTCCTCCCCTCTGCCCTGGGAGATAATTGGGAAGTAACTCAATTATCTCCCAAGACAAAGGCAAAACTCCATTACACACGTGGGAACACAAAACAGCATTATACTTTAAAAATGCACAAAGTAACATTTACTACATTAAACACAGGCATGTAACACATCCCCAGATAGCTCAGGTCTGAGTGCACATTATTAGGTGAATGGCACTCAGACTACACGAATACAGTTCAATCGCCATGGAGCCAAAGTCTTTACAGTCAGTTTCATCCGAATGGGCTCCATGGGATTCCTATCTGGGGTATAAGACATTCACACAAAAATACCGAACACCGGGTCATTCGTGTACTTCCACCGAACAAGAAGGGAGGTCGTCGACTTCAGCGGTGTTCGCACAAAACTGTGTCCGATTTTAGTTCCATGAAAAATAGAGGCGAACACCGCTGTTCATTCGTATGGTTTAAAATGGCCGCGACCTCGTGTTCGTGATACGAACGGCGGCCACCCAGCGTTCATCAATTAAGCTGCGGTTAACCGCAGCTTCAGGGAGGTTAATTGCCGGCACACTCCAGCTCCCAGGTGGTCCAGTCATTCGTACGGTTGTTCGGTAGATTGAAACTACCGAACAACCGTCAGAAAAGCATGAATATGGCTTTTCTGCATGGAAAAATAAAGTCTTTTAAAAGGGGGCCATAGTCCAAAGGCAGCAGGCGAGCAACCAGGCTTCTCCAATGCAATGTGGCGAGATTGGTCTCGTCACAACGCTTCAGAAGCTTTGCAATTTTAAGAGTGCTGCATCCCTCTGCAAGATATCTCACTATTTTTGACTTTTCTGAGCCTGTCAAGTCCTTCTTTTGACCCATTTTGCCAAAGGAAAGAAGTTGCCTAATAATTATGCACACCTGATATAGGGTGTTGATGTCATTAGACTACACCCCTTCTCATTACAGAGATGCACATCACCTAATATGCTTAATTGGTAGTAGGCTTTCGAGCCTATACAGCTTGGAGTAAGACAACATGCATAAAGTGGATGATGTGGTCAAAATACTAATTTGCCTAATAATTCTGCACTCCCTGTATATAGATAAAGACAGAAAGACAGAATGGCCAGAAACGTTGATAAAGACAGAAAGGCTGAAACATTGATCTTTTTGCTGTATTTTAATACACTAATTTGATTTGTGGAATCCAGTGAGAGCGCTCATTTCTTGAATTGGATATATATCTATCCACATATATAAATATATAAATATAAATATTCATATATAAAAATAATCAATATATTAATACATTTCCAAAAATATTAAATCATTTGAAAAACATATTCAAAAATCTGAAATCAAGGCCTATATTGGAATGCCCTGCTCAGGAGTGGTTATTATTTTGTTTTTTTTTGTTAAGATTTTTTTTTAAATATTTTGCCAAGACCTATGGAACTGACATCTCTAGTGTCTAGTCTAGTGGCCATGGGCTGCAGGCAAGTTACTTACCTGAAGTAGAAGCTGTCTCTCACAACCATTACATGCCACTGCTTTGCGCATTTTCTTCAGGTCCTGGCTTCAGCTGCCCGGAGTCATGTCAGTCCTGAACTCTCATGCAGGCACCAGAGAACAACACTGACATGGCTCCTGGCAGCTGAAGCCAGGGGCTGAAGAAGATGTGCAGAGCAAAGTATGTGAGTGCTATACTCTTGCGCATGCGCAAGAGTACATCAATGAGGCCAAAGAAGGATCCCGCAAAACCTTCCATAGACCCATATCTGAAACTGATAGCTGTCAATTGTGATGACTGCTGGGATCGGACAAAAGTTGATGACAGAGTTCCACCTATTTTCAGCTTTTTGTCAGCCTAGTCTCTACTTTTTCTCATGGTATATCTGGGTGAGTCAGGATCAATATGCCATAAAGATACAATCTTAAAAAGTTACAGAGCTGCTTTTATAGTTTGATTTGAAGTCATGTTTAATGTACATGTCCTATTTAAAAAGGTGTTTAAGATGACTTTACCACTTCATGACGTAATATACATATTATGAAATGCAAATATTTAAAAAAAAATTTTACTTTATGCACAGAGGGTGTGATTTATTAAACCCTTGTAGTACTTACAATGAGTTCTTCTAAGACGTCAGAAAAAAAACTAGCTGACTTACTAATGAAACTTGCAGTGAATGCTTTTCTCCCAGTATAAATCCTCGTTGCAAAGCTGCAAAGTAAGTCAATATGACAGCAACCACATTATGGTGGGATGGTTTATCCATGTGCCCTTAAGTGGTTATGGTGCTTAGAATGCCCATTTAGGTTAGTAGCTGGGAGGAGTAGAGTGAGACAAGGAGACCTGGTATTAATAAACAGACAGAGGATTATGACATTTCTCAATCAATTCGTGGAGGGGATTAAGGCTGCAGTAGTATAGACAGGGTGATTATCTATTAAATGACCTATGGCATCAAAAAACTTAACTACATTACTGATTATACTGGTGTGTTTTTTTACCCTTGTAACAGATGACATGTGGGTGGATAGATGCATTTAGGGGTATTTATGGCAGTTCTTGTCAGATTTTTTTTTAATATATATTTTTTTATTTAATTCTACCTGATGCATGCCAAGAGCTTGTTCTTGTTATTGTTACACTATGCTGAAAATACAGTTGATTCTTAATGGTTGAAAAAAAAACCCACAAAAAACAACTAAAGATTATAGACTTTATTCAGTGTAATATATTTGTTTCTTTATTTTTAACGCATTGGTAATTCACATGCTTTCCTGCATTCAAATAAACAACAATAAATAAGAAAACGGAAGTTAAAGTCAAGCATCAAAGGACTGGCAGATATTCACGATGCCAAATCCATGCATTAAGAAAGCTTAACATGTAAGCCCTTGACTACATGTATGTTTATGTTATTCTCTGCTCAATGCTTTTTTCCCCCTTTGTGTTGTGTTGCGCGTGCTGCAGCTGCTGTTTATTTCTTATACATAAGAGAGAGAGCAAGTGAATGTGGCTTCATTATTCGCCTCGGACTGGCAGCCTATTTCAGTGGGATTTTTTTTTTTTTTTTTTTACACCTGATTCACTCTGTGCTGCTCCTTACTTGAAGGCAGATCCTTTGACTTAAGAAGATTAGATGCATGAACGACACAGCAAGCTATCTGTGCTTTTCAAGGAAGAGATTTGGCTCCAAAATAGGACACTAAGCTTTTCAGCCCTATGCCTATTTACCTAGTCAGCACGACGCAGTGTCTCAGGGTGCTTAGTAGCCTCCTGGGGCATCAGCTGGGAAACAAAAGCAGAAGTGGCAGCCGCAGCAAATGTGGAAGTCTGTGCCATTAGAGAGCGCGCCTGCTAATAATGGCCTGTGAGACCCAGGTTTCCTTGGTTTCCATGGTTTCCATTAGGTACCATAGAAATTGAATTGCTCCTGCTTTTGGGGGAGTGGAAGGGTGCCCGAGTGACAGAGCATATTACTTAGAACTTGCTGTGTTCATCCTTTTGACAAAACTAACTGGATTGCATTTTTTTTCCTCTCTGAATTTTGAATATATTACATTTTTATTTTTTTTTGAAGATACTCCTTTTTTATGTGTATTTCTCTAGTAATTCCTTGGTTTTGTGCTTTTTATTAGTATTTTGCTTGTGTAGCATTAAGCTTGGAAAATCAAGGATATGATCTTTAACACAGGTGGACTACAAAGGGGGAGTGATATTTTAATTTATTGGTCAGGTGTTGGCTACCTGCATCAGCAGCAGTATGCCCCTGCAACAGATATCTGTAGTCCCTGCTCGGGAGACTACTAACAATGGAAGAAGTTCAATTGGCAGAAACAAAGAAAAGACCAAAGAAATCGAGGTAGGTAAGGGATTGCATTCCATGTGTAATGTACATGCTACTTCCTTGCTTCCAGAAAGTTAAAATAGTCAAAATAAGACAGGGCAAGTGCAAATGTTTTTTTGTTTTTTTTAATTAAATGCATTTAATATGAGAGTTAGAATAACCAATATGTGTGTATATGTGTGTGTGTATATATATATATATATATATATATATACACACATACATACGTGTGTGTACAAAAATGTCTTTAAATGCCCCTTTAAAACTCATTGCTATTTTTGTAACTATATATGAACATATTTCTGTCATTTGTTAAGTCATCCTTTGTGTGCTGTTTTTGTATCATTATTATTATAGAATGTTTAAAGGGGTACTCTAACCATCACGACAACTTCAGTGATCTGAAGTGGTTATGGTGGCAGGAGACAGTATGCGCATGCATTTCAGCTTGAAACACTTCATAAACTGTGATATTTGTAGTTGTGTGCTGGGGATAGTTGCATCCCCAACACACATGACATTTGTATCCCAGAACTCTGTTCCAGGAGCCCTTAATCATTAATTCTCTGCACAAAATACATCTGTCGTCAGCACTGTAATGATAAACTGTCTATTGAGCATATTACATTATATATGTACATGTGTATATACACAGTCTCATGTATATGAATTATGTTTAAATTACATCTGAATGTCTTGCTTTAGCAAGTTTTACAAATGATTTTTTTTTTGCTCCTTTTGCTTCACATATAAGTCAGGAATTGGCCGAGGTAGCTGAGCCAGTTCCCTGTCCTCCCGATGCTATTTATGGGACAATTGGTGAACTATCGCGCACGAGTGATGTCATGCGCATTCAACTCTCTTTTTTCTCTCATGGAACACTGCAGCCAAGAATCCACATCTCAATAATTGAAAAATTCAATGCAAAACACTCATGCAAGTGAATGGAAGGCAGAGGCGAAGTTGGTTCTCTTGTATATTCATTTCCCATTAATTTTTTTTTCCAATCAATGAAATATTGCTTATGGCTCATACATAAGCAGCATTCCACTGATCCCTAGAAGAAATTTTGATCTGGGCCTCTTGGCAGTGAGCAATGATTTCTACATTAAGAGCCAAAAGATCCTGCATAGAGCAGACACCTGATTGGCTGAGAGTGTCGGCTTATATTTCAGCCAGTGAGCTTAACCATGCATCACCAGAATTAGCTTAAAGAGATACTATAAGCATGAAAACAACATTAGCCTAATGAAGTAGTCTTTTGTATATAAAGAGATCATGCCCCTGCAATCTGACTGTTCAGTCTTCTTCCATTTCGAAGTTACATCACGTTTGTCTCTGTTAATGTGACCCTAGGAAAAACTCTGACTCAAACAGCCTTCATGATAAAAAACATTTTCATTTTCAATCAGAACTTACAGCACAGTGTGTTTACTTTAGAAGCTACCTTCTGCTTTTTTAATTAAACTTTGCTTACACACATGAGGCTGTTGCAGGTTGTAGCAGGCTACTCAAAAAGCAAGAGATAAGACATTTGAAATCAATCACAATTGCAATAAGAGAAGCTAAACATTTTCACCTCTCAAGAGGTGTGTGTGAAGGCTGTGTGAATATCAGCCAAGGGAAATGTGGCAGGGGCTACATAAATAAATTGAATAGTGCACAGTGAAACTAGAGGAATGATCTAGACACTAAAACCACTTAATTAAGCTAAATGTGTGTTGGTGTTTGGGTTGTCCCTTTAAGGCAGAGAACTTCTGACTCTCATGGAGGAGGTCACCAGTTCTTTATGGAGCCTAGGTAAGTACTCAAACCATTAGTAAACTGTTTGACTACTTACATTGAGGGCCCCCAAAGCATACCTGGCATCACAAACACTACAGACTATAGCAGGCATAGGCAACCTTCGGCACTCCAAATGTTTTGGACTACACCTATTTTACACCCAGCATTATGGGTGTAAGAGCATTATGGGGGATGTGGTACACAACATCTGGAGTGCCGAAGGTTGCCTATCCCTGGACTACAGTGTGATGGGGTTTTTGTGCTTGGAATTATTCTTTACAGGGAGTGCAGAATTATTAGGCAAATGAGTATTTTGACCACATCATCCTCTTTATGCATGTTGTCTTACTCCAAGCTGTATAGGCTCGAAAGCCTACTACCAATTAAGCATATTAGGTGATGTGCATCTCTGTAATGAGAAGGGGTGTGGTCTAATTACATCAACACCCTATATCAGGTGTGCATAATTATTAGGCAACTTCCTTTCCTTTGGCAAAATGGGTCAAAAGAAGGACTTGACAGGCTCAGAAAAGTCAAAAATAGTGAGATATCTTGCAGAGGGATGCAGCACTCTTAAAATTGCAAAGCTTCTGAAGCGTGATCATCTAACAATCAAGCGTTTCATTCAAAATAGTCAACAGGGTCGCAAGAAGCGTGTGGAAAAACCAAGGCGCAAAATAACTGCCCATGAACTGAGAAAAGTCAAGCGTGCAGCTGCCACGATGCCACTTGCCACCAGTTTGGCCATATTTCAGAGCTGCAACATCACTGGAGTGCCCAAAAGCACAAGGTGTGCAATACTCAGACATGGCCAAGGTAAGAAAGGCCGAAAGACGACCACCACTGAACAAGACACACAAGCTGAAATGTCAAGACTGGGCCAAGAAATATCTCAAGACTGATTTTTCTAAGGTTTTATGGACTGATGAAATGAGAGTGAGTCTTGATGGGCCAGATGGATGGGCCCGTGGCTGGATTGGTAAAGGGTAGAGAGCTCCAGTCCGACTCAGACGCCAGCAAGGTGGAGGTGGAGTACTGGTTTGGGCTGGTATCATCAAAGATGAGCTTGTGGGGCCTTTTCGGTTGAGGATGGAGTCAAGCTCAACTCCCAGTCCTACTGCCAGTTCCTGGAAGACACCTTCTTCAAGCAGTGGTACAGGAAGAAGTCTGCATCCTTCAAGAAAAACATGATTTTCATGCAGGACAATGCCCCATCACACGCGTCCAAGTACTCCACAGCGTGGCTGGCAAGAAAGGGTATAAAAGAAGAAAATCTAATGACATGGCCTCCTTGTTCACCTGATCTGAACCCCATTGAGAACCTGTGGTCCATCATCAAATGTGAGATTTACAAGGAGGGGAAACAGTACACCTCTCTGAACAGTGTCTGGGAGGCTGTGGTTGCTGCTGCACGCAATGTTGATGGTGAACAGATCAAAACACTGACAGAATCCATGGATGGCAGGCTTTTTGAGTGTCCTTGCAAAGAAAGGTGGCTATATTGGTCACTGATTTGTTTTTGTTTTGAATGTCAGAAATGTATATTTGTGAATGTTGAGATGTTATATTGGTTTCACTGGTAATAATAAATAATTGAAATGGGTATATATTTGTTTTTTGTTAAGTTGCCTAATAATTATGCACAGTAATAGTCACCTGCACACACAGATATCCCCCTAACATAGCTATAACTAAAAACAAACTAAAAACTACTTCCATAAATATTCAGCTTTGATATTAATGAGTTTTTTGGGTTCATTGAGAACATGGTTGTTGTTCAATAATAAAATTAATCCTCAAAAATACAACTTGGCTAATAATTCTGCACTCCCTGTAATGATACAACTTAATATTCCAGCTATTGTTATATTTGTATTATGGGATGCTGTTGGTTGGTTGTAAAAATAGATCCTACTTGCATCGTGACACAGAAATGCTCCAGCTGGCATTAGTTTAATTTGCTGTATGTGGCCAATTTCTCTGTACTCTGTCTTGTATAAGAGTTTTGATTTGTTTCTAAGCTACATTTTCCTTTGTGAAGATTAGTGATGTCGCGAACCCGAAATTTTCGGTTCGCGAACGGCGAACGCGAACTTCCGCAAATGTTCGCGAACCGGCGAACCGCCCGAAACGCCATTGACTTCAATGGGGAGGCGAATTTTAAAACACACAGGGACTCTTTCTGG
>OW240912.1:426078822-426160115 GCA_933207985.1 Pelobates cultripes
TTTCTGTCGTTTTCAAGTATGTCCTGGGTCCACAAAACATCACATTGTTACAATATTACAAAAATACAATATACAAACACTATACATATACACACATACATATAAATTTAACATACTATAGGTAACAATATATTCAAGCATTCTTTATTAAGGTATATTGCTACAGATCTCTTAAAAGAATTTAGATTGAATGAAGATTTGACTGTGTTAGGGACAGTCTCTCTGCATGGCTGTATTGGGCTGTCTCTGTGATATAGACTAGGAGCAGTCTCTTTTCTAGTCTCTGTGATATAGATTAGGAGCAGTCTCTTTGTGTGGCTGTATTGGGCTTTCTGTGATATAGACTAGGAGCAGTCTCTTTGCATGACTGTATTGGGCTGTCTCTGTGATATAGACTAGGAGAAGTCTCTTTGTGTGGCTGTATTGGGCTATCTCTGTGATATAGACTACTAGCAGTCTCTCTCAGTGACTGTTAGAGACTGTCTCTGTGATATAGACTAGGAGCAGTCTATTTTAGTGACTGATAGGGACTGTCTCTGTGATACAGACTAGGAGCAGTCTCTCTCTGTGTGTCTAACCCTTGCAGTGTCAGTTATATGGACTGTCTCTCTGTCGAACCCTTGCAGTGTCAGTTATATGGACCGTCTGTCTGTCTAACCCTTGCAGTGTCAGTTATATGGACTGTCTCTCTGTCTAACCCTTGCAGTGTCAGTTATATGGACCGTCTCTCTGTCTAACCCTTGCAGTGTCAGTTATAGGGACTGTCTCTCTGTCTAACCCTTGCAGTGTCAGTGTCTCTCTGTCTAACCATTGCAGTGTCAGTTATATGGACCGTCTCTCTGTCTAACCCTTGCAGTGTCAGTTATATGGACTGTCTCTCTGTCTAACCCTTGCAGTGTCAGTTATAGGGACTGTCTGTCTGTCTAACCCTTGCAGTGTCAGTTATAGGGACTGTCTCTCTGTCTAATCCTTGCAGTGTCAGTTATAGGGACTGTCTCTCTGTCTAACCCTTGCAGTGTCAGTTATAGGGACTGTCTCTCTGTCTAACCCTTGCAGTGTCAGTTATAGGGACTGTCTCTCTGTCTAACCCTTGCAGTGTCAGTTATATGGACTGTCTCTCTGTCTAACCCTTGCAGTGTCAGTTATAAGGACTGTCTCTCTGTCTAACCCTTGCAGTGTCAGTTATATGGACTGTCTCTCTGTCTAACCCTTGCAGTGTCAGTTATATGGACCGTCTCTCTGTCTAACCTTGCAGTGTCTGTCTCTCTGTCTAACCCTTGCAGTGTCAGTTATATGGACAGTGTCAGTCTCTCTGTCTAACCCTTGCAGTGTCAGTTATAGGGACTGTCTCTCTGTCTAACCCTTGCAGTGTCAGTGTCTCTCTGTCTAACCATTGCAGTGTCAGTTATATGGACTGTCTCTCTGTCTAACCCTTGCAGTGTCAGTTATAGGGACTGTCTGTCTGTCTAACCCTGCAGTGTCAGTTATATGGACTGTCTCTCTGTCTAACCCTTGCAGTGTCAGTTATAGGGACTGGACTCAGTCTCTCTGTCTAACCCTTGCAGTGTCAGTTATAGGGGCTGTCTCTCTGTCTAACCCTTGCAGTGTCAGTTATAGGGACTGTCTCTCTGTCTAACCCTTGCAGTGTCAGTTATATGGACTGTCTCTCTGTCTAACCCTTGCAGTGTCAGTTATATGGACTGTCTCTCTGTCTAACCCTTGCAGTGTCAGTTATAGGGACTGTCTCTCTGTCTAACCCTTGCAGTGTCAGTTATAGGGACTGTCTCTCTGTCTAACCCTTGCAGTGTCAGTTATATGGACTGTCTCTCTGTCTAACCCTTGCAGTGTCAGTTATAAGGACCGTCTCTCTGTCTAACCCTTGCAGTGTCAGTTATATGGACTGTCTCTCTGTCTAACCCTTGCAGTGTCAGTTATATGGACCGTCTCTCTGTCTAACCTTTGCAGTGTCAATGTCTCTCTGTCTAACCCTTGCAGTGTCAGTTATATGGACTGTCTGTCTGTCTAACCCTGGCAGTGTCAGTTATATGGACCGTCTCTCTGTCTAACCCCTGCAGTGTCAGTTATATGGACTGTCTCTCTGTCTAACCCTTGCAGTGTCAGTTATATGGACTGTCTGTCTGTCTAACCCTTGCATTGTCAGTTATATGGACTGTCTCTCTGTCTAACCCCTGCAGTGTCAGTTATATGGACTGTCTCTCTGTCTAACCCTTGCAGTGTCAGTTATATGGACTGTCTCTCTGTCTAAACCTTGCATTGTCAGTTATATGGACTGTCTCTCTGTCTAACCCCTGCAGTGTCAGTTATATGGACTGTCTCTCTGTCTAACCCCTGCAGTGTCAGTTATATGGACTGTCTCTCTGTCTAACCCTTGCATTGTCAGTTATATGGACTGTCTCTCTGTCTAACCCCTGCAGTGTCAGTTATATGGACTGTCTGTCTGTCTAACCCTTGCAGTGTCAGTTATATGGACCGTCTCTCTGTCTAACCCTTGCATCGTCAGTTATATGGACCGTCTCTCTGTCTAACCCCTGCAGTGTCAGTTATATGGACTGTCCCTCTGTCTAACCCTTGCAGTGTCAGTTGCTGTATCTAAGCGCCCAGGTGTGATGGGAAAGGTGTCCATTGTTTTGATGGGTGTCGCCTTTGGGGTCTTTTGTTCCTGTTGTAACTCGATTCCCTGGTTACTGCACCTTTAACGACAGAAAATACAAACTTACTTTATAGGACTTTCCACTGACACAGTAACACTAAGCAATCCCAGACTGGCACACTGTGACACCCCTCCACACTGACTAAATTGGCGCTGATTCACATATTTGGATTATTTTGAAATTCAGACAGGTATGTATTGGCGCTTCCATTAATACATTTCTGTAGCATATCGATACTGGCACTAGATATAATCTGTACGGTTGGTACATATCGATACTGGCACTAGATATAATCTGTACGGTTGGTACATATCGATACTGGCACTAGATATAATCTGTACGGTTGGTACATATCGATACTGGCACTGGATATAATCTGTACGGTTGGTACTTATCGATACTGGCACTCGATATAATCTGTACGGTTGGTACATATCGATACTGGCACTGGATATAATGTGTACGGTTGGTACGTATCGATATTGGCACTGGGTATAATCTGTATGGTTGGTACATATCGATACTGGCACTCAATATAATCTGTACGGTTGGTACTTATCGATACCGGCACTGGTTATAATCTGTACAGTTTGTACGTATCGATACTGGCACTAGGTATAATCTGTACGGTTGGTACTTATCGATATTGGCACTGGATATGATCTGTATGGTTGGTACTTATCGATACTGGCACTGGATATAATGTGTACGGTTGGTACATATCGATACTGGCACTGGATATAATGTGTACGGTTGGTACGTATCGATATTGGCACTGGATATGATCTGTATGGTTGGTACTTATTGATACTGGCACTCGATATAATCTGTACGGTTGGTACATATCGATACTGGCACTGGATATAATCTGTACAGTTGGTACGTATCGATACTGGCACTAGGTATAATCTGTACGGTTGGTACTTATCAATACTGGCACTGAATATAAGCTGTACGGTTGGTACTTATTGATACCGGCACTGGTTATAATCTGTACAGTTGGTACGTATCAATACTGGCACTGGATATAAGATGTACGGTTGGTACTTATCGATACCGGCACTGGTTATAATCTGTACAATTTGTACGTATCAATACTGGCACTAGGTATTATCTGTACGGTTGGTACTTATCGATACTGGCACTAGGTATAATCTTTACGGTTGGCACTTATCAATACTGGCACTGGATATAAGCTGTACGGTTGGTGCATATCGATACTGGCACTGGGTATAATCTGTACGGTTGGTAATAACTGAATAACTGAATACATTGATTCTTTATGGAAGATCATGGTGACCTGCCCCGTATGTTAGGGTACGAGAGCAAGGAGGTAACAGTCCCGGCTCTCATACCCAGAGGGGTACACTGCCAAGCCTTTTAAACAAGCACTGTAGGCACTATAACAACTTCATCTAACTGAATGTGTTATAGTGCTGTCAGTCCTACCCCACAAAATCCTTTTATTATAAAGGAACACTCTAAAATAAAATAATATCAGGAAGTATTACTTACAGAGAGAGTAATGGATGCAGGGAATAGCCTTCCAGCTGAAGTGGTAGAGATTAACACAGTGAAGAAGTTTAAGCATGCGTGGGATAGGGACAGGGCCGACCCAAGACATTGTGCTGCCTAGGGCGAAGGATAAAATGCTGCCCCCCTACCCCTCCTTCAACCATGTGCACATCCAGGAGATGCAGTGTGTGTAATGTATGCAATGTGGATAGTAAGTGCTTTGAGTGCATGTGTATAGTGGATACAGAGTGTGTGTGTAGTGGATGCAGTGTATGTGTTGATGCAGCGTAGTGGGTGCAGTGTCTTTGTAGTGAATGTTGTGTAGTGGGTGAAGTGCCTGTGTCTGTGTAGGTGATACAGTGTAGTGTGCGCAGTGCCTGTGTAGTTGATGCAGTGTAGCATGTTCAGTGTCTGTGTTTGTGTTTTGTGTTGTGAATGCATAGTGTGTGTAGTGGATGCAGTGCCTGTGTTAAGTGCATGTAGTGTGTGTAGTAAATGCAGTGTCGTGCATGTAGTGTGTGCAGTGTATGTGTGTAACGGATCGATGGGCACCCTGACTGGGTACCTCCGTTGAAGGATGCTCCAAGCGCTTCCTGAGAACTCCAAGCACTGCCGCAGACACCATAACCACTGTAGACTCCTCCAGAGAGCAAGGCAGGAACAAGCTCTTACAAGAGCTTAGTAGTGATATAGCAAGGGAGTATGAATAGCATAGCAATCCATTGTAGCAGATTTCCCCAATAAGAGACGGCACTCCAAATTGAGGGTGAAGTAGAACTGACTGTAATGGCACATACAGCCTCTTTTATTCACATTCTACAAACATAGTACGGCCCACAGGGTTTTGAAGAACAACCAATCAACACATTACAACACAGCTAACACTCCCATTCATTACATCAGAAATCCTCCCCTCTGCCTGTGATACAATTATCTCAACACAATAGACTAACTTAATTATCACAGGCAGGAAAATACAGTATTATAAAACATATCACAGGGACCCCAAAACATGCAATAACCCCATAAAAAATACCACATAACCAAAATTCACCCAGATCCGTTCAGTACATGAAATGGTGGCCACCCAGTAACTCCACAGTTTGTCTGGTAGTCTATCCAGCCGGACCAACAGATGAAACACATGGGGAACAGTGCAACAAACGAAGGGAATCATATAAAATATGGATAATAGTCATATTTGTGCACAATCTCCAGTTTTGCCACAGGGCACAAATAGTGTTTTCAAATGCCATATATCCCAGGGCCATAGTCAGAAGGTAGGAGGCGGGCAAGCAGCTCCCTCCGAGAACACTTGGCGAGGTCTGTTCAGCCACAATGTGTATCTGTGTGTAGTGCACGTAGTGTGTGCAATGTATGTGTGTCTGTGTGTGTAGTGCATGTAGTATGTGCAGTGTATGTGTGTGTAGTGCATTAAGTGTGTGTAGTGGGGCTCTAAGGGGTGATCAGGTATTGTTTTTTTTTTTTTTAAGTATGTGTATTTCCCCCTCCCTGCCTCTTGGGAGGGGGACACTAGTTTCCATGGTGGTCCAGTTTCACATTTTGCTGTGTCCTGTGGAGAGGGGGCCCAGTGATCTGTTCTTCCTCCTGCAGCTTCATGTCTTCTGCTCTCGCAAGCTGCGGGGTGCTATGGCAACGCTCCACACGGCACATAATGCACGCCTGAGCATTGCCATGGCAACCCGTGTGGAAAACTTTGAGAGGGGATTTGATAACATTATACAAATATATTCGGGGCCAATGCAAACCATTGTGTTGAAATCTATTCACAAACCAGACTTTACATAGGACACAGTAAGATACAGTTTAATAGTATTGAAGGATAGTTTAAGGTTAATGTGGCAAAAAGAGTCTCTAATGCAAACATGTCGTGAATGTGATACTCGGTGATACATTTTTTGAATACCTGAAATGCCCTATCATAAGTGTCCCTAGTGTTTATTGAGAGTGCCATGTGAGAAATGTGACATGCGTGATCTAGCAAGGTCTTTAATCCATGATCATGTCTTGGAAAAGAGGTGCAGGTGTCGCTCGTCTGGAAGCGTTGGGTAGTGACGAGAGGAAAGCCTGGAAACGAAACCGAGACAAGTGATCAGCAGCAGTATTTGTGTATCCCGGGATGTGTATGCATGTTATGAAAAACTGGCAAGTGGCAAGAAATGTAAGTATCAATAAAGTTAACATAGAGACAGAATGTGACAGCAGATAAGAACCATTCGGCCCATCTAGTCTGCCCAATTTTCTACATACTCTCATTAGTCCCAGGCCTTATCTTATAGCTAGGATAACTTTATCCCTATCCAGAGCCGGCCCATCTATTGGCAGCAGTGGACTTTTCTAGGGACTTTTATAAATGCCTGCTGTGTGGCCTGGGCCGTATATATATATTTGAAGGCTTGGCCTGGAGTTGTGGGAGGGGCTTGGTTCACCTTTAAAAGGGCTGCCATGTGAGACGTCTTAGTAGTCTCATTATGACGAGTGATGCCGAACGGCCTTTGTTCACAATGTGGCATGTGGCCAGGTTATCCGAGTAGCACCTAACCATGTGGCCAGACCAATATGGTCCCCAAGCAATGGCTGCCGCCACGATTGGGTACAACTCGAATAAAGCCAAGGTGTCAGAAAATTTTGGTAGAGATTCAACTTCGGTCGGCCAAGGGCCCCAGAGCCAATGATCACCCCAGATGGCGGCAAAGCCTGTGTTAGCTGCGGCATCTGTCCATAATGTAGGTGATGTATCGGAGGGAGGTGGTATAAACATGGTTCGCCTGTTCCAAAAGGTGAGAAAAACCCGCCACATGCGTAAATCCGAAGTTGCGGGTACATCTCATGTGATATGTGAAGTGTCCGAAGAGAACAGTGGAAACAAGGATAACAGGTGGGATATAAAAGATCTGCCTTGGGGTATGATCTTCATGGCAAAATTGAGCGATCCAAGCAGTGATTGGAGTTCTTTGCGATTGCAATGACCTTGTAGCAGGTAGTGTTCAATACTTGCCAGGGTACCCTCAATCTTGTTCTGAGGTAGACTGGCCTGCATGTTTATCGTGTCTAGTTGTATGCCCAAAAATTGCATGTAGGTATCTGGACCCAAAGTTTTGTGAGGAGAGACAGGAATGTTAAGAGATTCAAACAGTGCCAATAAGTGATTCAAACTACTAGGTGGAAGAGTGTTATTCTCCATCAGGAGGAAGTCATCCAGATAATGGATAACTGAAGGGCACTTGCACACATTTAGTAATAGCCAACATAGAGCTTCTGCAAATGTGTCAAAGATACGTGGACTACTTTTAGAGCCGAAAGTAAGTCTGGTGAAAAAAGAATACCTTCCTTGCCATTTAATACCGTGTAGATGCCACAGGGAAGGGTGTATGGGTAGTAGCTTGAAGGCATTTACCACGTCTGTTTTACTCAGCCATGCTCCCGTACCTGCTTGTAAGATGGCCCCTATGGCATGGTCGATAGTGGCATAGTGTAGTGAAAATTCTTCAGAAGGTATTAGGGAGTTTAGGCTGGGGATAGTGGAGGAGTGTGGTGCTGATAGATCGATTATCAGTCTGGGTTTAAGTGAGGTCTTCCCTGTGACCACCCCTATACGATTGGTTCTCCAGGACGTAAAGGGTGGGGACAATAATGTCCCCAACAGAAACCCTTGCTCAAGTTCAGTTGAGATAAGTGTATTTACCAACTGTGGATCGTCTAAAGTGGACTGTAGGTTGTCGCATTCTAGTGTACCGGAGGGTAAATGGACCAACCCGGTGTGAAAACCCTCGGTCATGCCAAAAAAAATATATTCCGTGAAATGACGTGAAGGATGTGGCTGTAAAAGTGCTGTCAACAAAGTGACGTTCACACACGTGTGATACGGTTTTGGGAATGCTTTATTTGGTCACATTGTTTTGGCATGGGCTCTAAAACAGTGTGAACACACATGCATCAATCTACATGAACTAAATCCACAATTGCCCGCATTGAAATTGTTGCATATTTGAGATTTACCCAGGAACACAATGTCTCTGCCCAGTTTGTCTTTTAAACCCTTGTTAGATTTAGGAAAGTTAGGGGAAGATTGATTTTGTTCTAACTCGGCTGTGTTAGGGCAGAGATTAGTGTGATGTGCTGTGGATACGCATACTGCACATGCTGGAGGCCTGAGGCCCGCAAAATGCCTGCAGAATAGCTCTGTGTCCAATTTGCTCCAATTAATGTTTAAATTGAACTGAGCCAGAGCTGCAGCCACCTTTGTGGAAAAGGAACGGTGGTAATCGTAAAAAGCGGTACCACCGTATTTGTGCCCCAGGTACACCATCTTGTGCATGTATGCATCCAGCTCTGCTCTTTTATATACTGAGCAGTAGACAGTTCTATAAATCCCAAATCCCAGTACAAATTCGGGTATTGACAATTTTTTGTTTAGTCTAGGGTCTCTAGCCCTTAGTACAACAGATATATGCAAAAGTCCTATTCTCCAGGACATCCTGGGAGGCTATAAGCAATGACACCAGGTTTACGTCCTTGCCTTCCAGAATGTCCTTTTTAAGGTGAGATGGGACCATGTGTGAGGGGTTAATATCTCAGCTAAGAGACCCTGATTCCAAAGTATTACCAGTCATGTCAGCCAGAGGGTGACTGGCCTCAATTTGGTTCACAGGGGTCTGTCTAGTACCACTTGTTTCCAATTTATCCAGTCTATCATTAATTGTGCTGATGGATGACATGAGCGAGGTCATCATATCGTGAAACGTTGGCAATTGTGTGCCACTAGGGCCTTCCCCTGCATCAGAGTTGTCAGTGCCCGTAGTCAAAAGTCTGAACAACTCAGCTTTCCTAGCAGTAGCTGGGAAAGTGATGCTGCGTCTTCTCAGTTCTGCCGTGAGACGTGGGATGGTCCATGATCTGAGAGAAGCAGGGCTAGCAACGTCTGTTGCAGGAACAGGGGTACCAGGCCTAGCGGGAGTGCAGGGTAGCGAGAGTTCCTCGGGGATATCAGGATTAACAGACATAACTGAAAAATATAAGTAAACTTAATCAATCATTCTGTAATGTTTATTTTGGTGGGTACTGGTAAGACTAGCTAAATGCCAAGCGGCGAAACAATTATACTTATGGATGGTGACAGATGAGTCCCTACTAATTGCCAAGTGGCCTGAGAGGCGCTACCTATGCGTTGGCCCGAGGGGAACGTATAAGGCCACCGAACGTTGTGGCGGGGTGTTGGCCTCTCGGTGGTATTTAAAGCATAAGATAGATTGGGAGTGACAGTTGAGGCCCTCTCTATGCGACAATGCGAGACGGCTAGCTATGATTTGGCCCGAGGGGAGTTGGTCTCGCGGGACCACTAGCCTATGGATTAAGACCAGAAACTTTTACCTAGTTGGGTGATATAACCAGTACCAGTACCCCTCAGAACATGGTAGAGGGAAAGATTAATTGGTTCTGGCGTAGTACCTGATATGTGAGTCGGGTTGCGCTGTCGAGGTAGAAGTAACCCAGGACTGTAAGAGTCTCAAGATGATAACCTGTTGGATATGAGATTCAATATATGTAAGTGTGAATAAACATAGTGTTATGGCCAGATCGTGGGCCCTGAGAAAAAAACAAAAAACAAGGAACCTACCCGACACTGCAGAGGGTAGATGTAATGAAATTGACGACGGTTTTCCGTGCTTGTAAAAGCTACCGTATTGAAGGTAAACAACCTAAAAGTAAAAATACATACTTAACTACTGTAATGTGTATCATTAGCCTTCATAACCCAAAATTAAACAATAACCAACCTATAAGAATATTGAATGCCACTGACTGATTTCACAATTCCCAGTATGAACCACTGGGATGACTCTGTGGGAAAAACAGATTCAGAAATTCAGGAGCCATCAATTTGTTTAACAATATTTTCATTCAGCATAGATAACCTGCAGTAACATTTGTAACCAGTAGGGGCGAAATTCCCTTGTAGTACTGGCTGAATTCAAGTTTAATATGTGAATTAGTGTAGCTGCCGAATGAACTATGTAGAGTATAGTAACAACCGAATACATAACCCATAATTAACTAAAGAAACCAACCGAATGATGTTTAAATATAATTTAACCGAATGTTTATCGTTCGTTTGTTTGAACTTGTGAAACACGCGAATAGCAGAGTGAAAGCATTTAGACGAATGTAATGGTGATATGATATAACGAATCGAACGTAGATTTGAACCGAAAGGGGCGCCGCCGTGCAAAGCAAGGGAATTGCAGCGGTTGCTTTATGGCGGGCCAGACTTACGGTTTTTCCCGAAGAGGACGCACCGAGCGAGCTGTGCGGACGCCGGTGGCGGTGAGGAGAGCCAGGGGAGCCCGGACCAGGAGACCACGAGGGAATAGGTAAGGAAAAATCCAAGATGGCGGTCTGAACCGGAAGTAACGTTTCAGACTCGCCAGACCAGCAACGGTAAGGTGGGAGTGGATTGGCAGCCCTTTTAAAGGTGAACCAAGCCCCTCCCACAACTCCAGGCCAAGCCTTCAAATATATATATACGGCCCAGGCCACACAGCAGGCATTTATAAAAGTCCCTAGAAAAGTCCACTGCTGCCAATAGATGGGCCGGCTCTGGATAGGGATAAAGTTATCCTAGCTATAAGATAAGGCCTGGGACTAATGAGAGTATGTAGAAAATTGGGCAGACTAGATGGGCCGAATGGTTCTTATCTGCTGTCACATTCTGTCTCTATGTTAACTTTATTGATACTTACATTTCTTTATAACATTAGTTTTCTGAACCCCATTAAATTATTGCCCCTCATTAAAGTTAAATAAAAAATGTTAGACACTCCTGTTACCCATCTCGGTCAATGATTTTTATTTATATATTTAATAATTACTCTCTTACTTTGTATTCTAATCAGTTTCAATCTGTACATAAGGTTTTATTCATCAGCAAATCAACTTATTGAGCTGTGAGAATATTTACTTTATCTCTTCACTCTTTACCGTTCATGACCCACTCACATTCTGTGTACTGGTTGTTAATAAAGCATTATCATTCTCTCGTTTTTCCCATTAATTACTTAAATCTGGGTTTGGGTTGTATCTGTATAGCGCCATTGCTTGTCCTTACTTTGCTTTTTATGTCCTAGAGAGGGATGTCCTGCATGTGACCAAGCCTCTGGTGATAGTAAAAGATCTCATGGACAACTCTCAGAGTAAACCTGTGGAGGATGGGGTGGATGGTATAGAGCTGTACTCCAAGAATTTTCGATCTCCGTACCGCCCCGGCACTGCTGATGGCAAGAAGAAAAAAAAGATCACAAGTAAATTTCTGGATGGTGAGAAGGTAAAAGAGAGCTCAGTCCTTTCTCTAGAAATATTGAAGGTTCTAAAAGTCCACGCAGAATGATTCCAGTTGAGTTTAAACTAATCTGCTATTTGTAATGTTTATGGGATATTTTTTATATGTTTAAATATTTCATGTTTTGGGATGTTTTTGATATTTCAAATCATCGTAAGCATAGAGGTTGTACAAAATATTATAGAGATAAACCCATTAATAATCTGGAGCCATACCCGGCCAGGTGGCCATACCCCAATCGGATTCCCATTCCACCTTGCCCGGAGCCTTCCTATTCCACTCTGCCCTGGGAGTCTCCCTATTGCACCCTCCAGTTGCCTTCCCATTCCCCTCTGCCCTGGAAGTCTTCTAGTTCCACCATCCAGGAGCCTTCCCATTCTACTCTGCTCTGGGAGTCTTCCTGTTCCACCTTTCGGGAGTTTTCCCATTTTACTCTGCCCTGGGAGTTTTTCAGTTCCACCCTCCGGGATCCTTGCCATTACACTCTGCTCTGGGAGCCTTCCTGGGAGTTTTCCCATTCCACCCTCCGGGATCCTTGCCATTACACTCTGCTCTGGGAGTCATTCCTGTTCCACCTTCGGGAGTTTTCCATTTCACAGTGTACTCAGCCACTTAATGTAAAAATGTTTCCCCAATTTGCCGCACTCCAAAAGATATTGCTCTCCAGTACGTAAAAAAACTGAACCTTAATTTACAGGGGGTGCAGGTTTGGGAAGTATATAGTGCAATATAAAAACACATAGTGTAAAACTATGGAAAGAAGAATACGTTATAGTACAACAAACTAAGTTGCTGTCACACACACTTATACAAACTACAAATACAGCTCGAAAATGAAAGCATAGATGGTTCCCCAGTACATTGTCTGCCCCACTAGGTGACGGATGAGAATATTCTGCTTCCTGCCACTTCTGGTGCCAACGTTATCTTTATCAAAATGTTTTGTATTGTTAAATGGATTTCATTAGGGAAATGTTGCCGCAAAAAGCTTGTCAGATCTACAAATGTGTGTTTGAGTAGATTTCTATTAAAGTCTTTGTTTTGCTGATTAACCCTTGGTCAGAGTAATATCACCTCTGCCGGGTGGCTCGGTATTTCGTAGACGCCAGTTTTCTGTTACTCTGTGGGAATTGCAGGAGTTTGTTGATCAATTTAGACCTTTCTGAATCTTTACACTCGTTGCACTATCTGATGACGCAATGGCCAGAAGTGGAGTGTGGGACAGTGGGCTTTTCATGTTTCATTTATTGTTCTGGATTCTTACTTTTTTCCATTCTCTTCCATTCTACATCTCCCGTTACCATTCCGACGCTGGCTTCCTAACTCTGTTATAATGCTCCCCCTTTTCTCACTGTAGCTTGATGTGCTGAATTCCTGGGTGTCACAAAATATTAAGAAAAAAGAATGCGTGTGCTTCATCCCACATTCACCAAGCTCTCAGGATGAAAGGTGAGTGTGTGGCCACTATAGAAAAATATTATGTATTTGGTATTGTGTATTAAACATGAAGAAACATGAAATACAGTCACTGTCATCAAATGTTAATTTCTCATTTTTTAAAAGCAGTTTCACACAGAGCAATCACAGCAGGAAGTTAGGTTGTGCAGCAGTTGGTCAGATAGGGTCCGACCCAACACGTATATCAGTGATAAACTTTAAAAAAACAAGAAGTAGAAATTTGTCGACAGTTGTCCTTTGAGTCTTATGTGGAAATATTTGACTAAGCTTCCATTGCAGAAATCTTTTCAGACACTTTCAACTAAAACAACACATTATAGTCGCTGACCTATAGAAAAAAACCACATGGTTTGAATCATTATGCAGAAATGGGCTTACACTCAAGTGACCGATATCCCAACTGTGCAAAGCCCTGTTAACGCCTACCATTTGAAAACCGTTCCAATGTATGCTTCGTTGGCTTGGAGACATTGGAGTAGAAAGTCTGTATGAAGACTGGCAAAATATCTGGGAAACAACTGCTAAACTTTCTTCTTGTGTAACTCATACAGATCATGGTTACAAATGACAAATTAATTGTCCCCGCGGTGTTAGCATAGAAAATTGTGTTGACTTGAATACGGTGGGTGGAGGTCTGGGTGAATTTTGAATATGTTAGTCACCCAGATCAGTGCTACCAGGGGGTACCCAGTATATAATTCTAGCTGACTGTTTTGGGGTACACACAGTCTCAGTCATTGCTAACCAACGTGAGTGGCATGGAACTGCTCACAGCTAACTTCATGAATCCCCATAACTCATCCATGTGGTCTCTGTCACTATCCTGTGAGGTTATAGTGCCATATAGGACACCTGACTACTTCATTTTTTACAGTTGAATTTTGATTGATGAATTTGATAGGTCAATGTGCCATTTTGGGGCATTGTAGCAGTTTGACAGTTAGAATTACCCCATAAATGCATACCATTTAGGAAAGCAGACATCCCAAGGTATGTCATATAGTATATTTTGAGCCATGGTATGCAGTCATTTTGACACCAATTTAAAATGTTATGGTATTATTTTAATTTTAAATTTTTATACATGCCCATTGCAATGTGTGTATCAGAGCCCTACTCCTGCCCAGGACTTTCCTCAGTTGGATCAGCAAGAGTAGAAATAAGTGTAGCGGAATGGACATTTACTACTTTGTATTCCCTATATCGACTATCCGTATCCCCCCCAACCCCCCCCGTTATTTTGTTTGTTTTGCCCGGTTATTACAAATCGAATCCATTTGTCTCCCGAACAAGGACAACCCATGTACCCCATTAGAACATTAGCACCAACCACTTAAGTGCTAAAACCGCAAGGGAAACTATTAATGAGTGCTTCTCCTGGAACGACTGCAGTGGTACTTGTTCGTCGAGTGCCTGGAACTATTTTTGGCTTGGCACTCGCGAACACCGGTAAACTGTCCGCTGCACGTTCCTGTTCCCAACTACCTACATATAAAGTACTGGACAGGGGGAGCATTCGTATCATGAAAGAGGTTCCCTTGTATGGTTTTTGCACAGAAACCTCATGAACAGAGACTGGACCAGGCACCTATTCTCCTGGAACTATTTGTCTGGCCGGTCAAATCTTCCACATGATGCCATTCCCGTTCTACCAAATCAATCTGAATGATTCTTGGATATGTTGATCACTCAGATCGGGGCTATCAGGGTATGTACTTTGTGTGGGGTTCTATGTATGGTTGAGGGACTTTTTTGGGATTTTTTGTGCTTGAGAGATAATTAAATTGGAGGAGTTTACTCAGGCAATTATCTCTCAGGCACAAGGGTCCTGGGATCAGGGGCGTACCTAGAGCATTTGGCACCCGGGGCGGATCCTGTGCTTGGCACCCCCCCCCCCACCCCCCTCCCCAAAAAACAAACAAAAAAAAAACCTGTAAAAAATGTTAAAGGTTTTATTTCTTTTATTTTTACAATTTGTAAACTTTGCAAAACCGTTGTCAGCCCCTCCTACAAAACCCTTGTCCTGCCCTGCCCCTCCTACAAAACCTCTGTCCTGCCCCTTCTACAAATCCTGTACTGCCCCATCTACAAAACCCCCGCAACCCCCTTCCACAAATCCCCTGCTTATCCCCCCTTATAAAGACTCCTGTCCCAATACAAAACCCCCACCCCCTTCTACAAAATCCCTGCAGCCCCACACACACATTTACAGGCAGACAGTCACACACTCAGTTACAGACAGACAGTCACACACTCAGTTACAGACAGACAGTCACACATACACATTTCCTCCGTGCGGCCAGTTTATCAGCTGTTTGCTTGAGTGAGCTGTACTGGCCGCACGGCACCCTAACTACCATGGGACACTGTGCGGCCACAGCTCACACAGCCCCCTCCAGCCAGGGCCGGTACAAGGATTTTTGCCGCCCTAGGCAAAAGTAAAGTTTGCCGCCCCCCATGTGACATCACAATGCCCCAACCATATGATTTGCCATGTTAACTAACGCCAGTGCTGCAGTGCCGCCGTGTTTACATTAAAAGGCCTGCAGGGACAGGCTATAGACACCAGAACCACTACATTAAGCTGAAGTGGTTCTGGGGACTATAGTGTTTCTTTAATGTGAGGTAAATTAGAGCTTAGTGCCACGAATAATATACTAGATTGCCTACTTACAACCAGATGAGGATGATGATGGGCTCTAGCTGCAGTCTGGCTCCACTGGTCTGGTGCAGAACAGGCTCTCTGGAGGCGGTTTGTAACTGTGGTCACAAAAATCAATGTTCTGGGAGAACTGGAAGCAGCTCCATTTTTGGGGGTCCTTTACACAGATCAAGGTCTGGGTCCCAGGGTCCACCTTCATGTTCCACCAATGAGTTTGTTCACGGGGGTGGAGTGTGTAAGGGATGTCCTGATATGTGTGTAAGGAATGCATTGTGTGAAATTGTGTTTGTATGTGTAAGGACTGCAAGGTGTGTTTCTGTGTATGTATGGGATGCATTGAATGTGTGTAAGGGGTGCATTGAGTGTGTGTAATGAATGCATTGTGTGTTTCTGTGTGTGTAAGGGATGCATTGTGTGTAACGGTTGCATTGCTTGTGTATGTGTGTCTGTGTGTGTAATGCATTGTGTGTTTTTCTGTGTGCAAGGGGTGCATTGTGTGTATGTGATGAATGTCAATCTCTCCTCCCGCTCCAATTTCCTTCTCCTCCTCCCAATTTCTTTTTCTCACCCCCCTCCTAATTTCTCTCCCCCCAATTTCTCTTTACCCCCCTCCTAATTTCAATTTCTCTCCCCCCCTCCTAATTTCTCTTTCTCACCCCCTCTCTCACCCACCCTTATTTCTCTCTCACCCTCTCTCACCCACCCTATTTCTTTCAATTCTTATTTCTTTTTTCACCTCTTCACCCCCACTTATTTATATTTTTCACCCCTCTCTCACTCTTATTTCTTTTTCTCACCCCCTCTCACCCCCTATTTCTTTCTCACCCCTCACCCCTTCTCACCCCCCTTCTTTTCACACACCCCCCACCTCCCTGTATGGACGATCCCAGAGAATGGGCGGTACAGGAGGAATTGTACTGCCGACTATCAGGAAGTGCACACTAGTGTGCATCTTCTCAGTTGGGTCGGGTACAGAGAGCAGCTGTCTCCTGTACCCGTCGGACCATGCTGTAGTGAGGGAGCTGACAGGAGCGCTCCCTCCTGTCAGCCTCTCCTCAGGCTGCGCCCGGGCGGTGCGGTCCGCCCTCATGGACGCACCGCCCGGGCAAAGCTGCAGCCGCCTGAGGCTCTATACAGAGCGCTCGGGCGGCTGCAGCATGGGGGGGCGGGGGGCTGGCCATGGCACCCCCCACCCGGCTGGCACCCGGGGTGGACCGCCCCCCCCGCCCCCCCCTTAGTACGCCACTGCCTGGGATTGAAACCCTTGCATTTTCTGCCTGTGAAACCCCTTGCATGGGAGATGGCATATTGGATTTTATCGCACTGTTTCTGCCTCTTTGATTCCATGGGAGAAAGTGCCTCTTTCCCTCCCCCTTTTCCTGTCCATTGTTCTCCATCAGGGCGTTGTCCCAGGGACACTGCCAGACCAGTTGAAACTCCTCAATCTCTCTTCAGCCCTTGCTAAACTAAACCCCATGGCAATTTTATTCAGTTCGAGGGATCTGAGCGCTGTTCAGATATATATCTGTTCAGTATAATAGGAATTATGCATTTTTATGTATTTTTACTGTTGTTGTAAATGGAGATATATTCCTGTACCTGGAGATAATTAAGTTACCACACCCACTTAAGCCAATTATCTCCAGGATAGAGGAGAAGATCGACCGGCTGCACAGCCTAAATCTGTGGAACTGTTTTGGACAGGAAAGCCATGCTTGCAGTGGGTCAAATAGGACTTCCACCTAATCACTTAGCTCTTCTAAGAGCTGTTCCTGATACGCTCTCCCGGAGGAGAGGTCTTTCCCACACGGTCCTGAAAGACAGGAGCTGATCCAGGGTGGAAGGAAGACGGCGAGACAACCGGTTAAGCTACAGCAGTTGTGGAGTTTGCGGTGGTTGTGGTGTCTGGTGCGGTGCTTGTGGTCCTCGGCACAAGCTAGGAAGCGTCCATCAATGAAAGGTACTTGGTCGGGTGCCAGGTGATCCATTACAGGGACAAACCGCGGCTTGACTGGGGCACTGGAACCGCTCCTTCCTGGAGCCGAATGGGGAATTCGCTCTAGACACCCTCAGGCACTGGACGACACTCAGTCCTGGGAGGTCTAGTAGTAATAAGGACTTTCTGTCAGGATTACGGAATGATTCAGCACGTAGAATTGTATAACACATAGAACTCATAGGTAATGTATACCTGACTAAGTACCAAAGAATAGTCAGGAATAGCCGAGGTCAAGGGATACAGAAAGAGACACAACGATAAGGAAAAGCCAGGAGTCAGGGATGCCAGAAAACAGGCAAGTCAAAAAACAATGCCAAAGTCAAATAACCAGAATAACCAGAATCAATAACGCGCTCTCGGACAACCACAAGGGAAACCACGGCAGGGCACTGAGCAGGATGAGAACTGGGCCTAAATTTGGGGGGGGACCTACGGTCATCCTCCCCACCCCTGCGCGGCAGGTGGGGGTCCTAAATAACAAAAAGGGGGGGACCTACTGTCCTCCCCGCCGGCCCCTAAATAATAGGGCTGGGGCCCTAAATAAAAATGGGGGGGTACCTAATGTCCCCCCCCCCCGGCCCCACCCCTGCACGGCGGGTGGGGGCCCTAAATAACAATAAGGGGGGACCTACTGTTCTCCCCCCCAGGCCCTCCCCTGAGCGGTGGGTGGAGGTCTGGGTGAATTTTGAATATGTTAGTCACCCAGATCAGGGCTACCAGGGGGTACCCAGTATATAATTCTAGCTGACTGTTTTGGGGTACACACATGCTGTGTGTCCAGTCATTGGGATCTGTATGGGGATATTCGTTGATTACCTTGCTTGCTGTTATTATTATTCTATGGTATTTTGTTACTTGTTCCTGAGCCTCACTGGGATCTTTAGTGGAGTTAACCTGTGAAAGACCAGCTCTCCGCTACACCAGCCAATCAGAGTGCTCTGTGTCATTTTACACAGTGTGGGAAAGTTCTTTGGAATCTTCCCACGCTGTGTAATTTGACTAATAACACCCAGATTGGTTACCTTATCCACCAATCAGAGTGCTCTGTGTCATTTTACACAGCGTGGGAAAATTCCAAAGCCAAACAATCAGAGTGCTGTGACAGGTAAATGTAGAAACTTACCTGTCAGTCTCTTCATTTACCTGTCAGAGCACTCTGATTGGATGGCTTAAACCCACCAATCAGATTGCTCTGAGCCTAATTGCAGGGCGGGGCAAGGCTTTATAAGCTTTGCCCCGCCCTGCAGAGCTCAGTCTGCGCAGAGCCCTCCATGGGTGAAGAAGGATAATTTTTTTTTGCGCTCGTTTTTTTTTTTTTTTTTTTAAGTGTTGGTTATGCTGGATTTTATTTGGCCTTTTTTGGGGCTGAAAAAGGAAAATTTTAGAAGAACGAAGACATCAAATGGTAAGTCTATTTTTTTTTTTACAGGTATTTAGACAAGGGTCATTATTTTTAGGATGAGGGGGGTAGGGGTAATTTTTTTGGGGGGAGGGTGGTGACTAGGGGTTTGGGGAACACCGCTCAGACCTCCAGAGATCACCTGGGGGGGGGATTTTTATTCATGGCCCCCACCCACCGGTCAGGGGTGGGGGCCAGGGGTGAGGACATTATGTCCCCCCATATTGTTATTTAGGGCCCCCACCCACTGCGCAGGGTTGGGGGCCGGGGGGGGACATTAGGTCCCCCCCTTTTTGTTATTTAAGGCCCCCACCCGCTGCACAGGGGAGGGGCTGGGAGGGAGGACATTAGGTCCCCTCCCCCAATTTTTATTTATGGCCCCCACCCACTGCTCAGAGGTGTGGGTCAGGTGGAGGACAGTAGGTCCCCCCCTTATTGTTATTTAGGGCCCCCACCCGCCGTGCAGGGGTGGGGGCCGGGGGGGAAGACATTAGGTTCCCCCCTCCAATTTTTATTTATGGCCCCCACCCACCACTCAGGGGTGGGGGCTGGGGGGGCAATAGGTCCCCCCTTTAATTTAAAAGTCCCCACTCGCGCGTCGCAGGTGGGGGCTCAGGAGGGGGCATTTTAATTTTTTTTTTAACAGTGAGCAGCCACAGACTGCTCACTGTTTAATAGACACGCCCCTACTCACGGTATAGCGAGTATTGGCATAATTTACTAATACTAAGTGACCAGCTTCAATAGAAGCTGGGTCACTTGCTGCACTGGCCAATCACAGCCATGCCATTAGTAGGCATGGCTGTGATGGCTTCTAAGGGCACAATATTAAAACGCTTGTTGATTGTCTGCCCTGCAGCCTTTCAAAACGCGTCATTAAATCACCGAACTCCGAACTCCAACCCGAACATACAGTGATATGTCCGTGTTCGGGGCCTAAAAAACGTAATGTTCGGGTTTGCTCAACTCTAATAGGGTGTCTAAGGATGGAGCAAACTAGGAAGCCATGTAGACCAGAAAGCTAGAAAGCTAGATTATGTTAAGCTAGATTATGGTTTTTATTCTCAGGTGCACTAAAAGTACAGAAGGATTGACTTTGTTTGTGGTGTTTTTTTTTACAAATTATAATAAGTTTTTGTCCAAACATTCGATAACTTGGTCAGACCTTTATAGTCTAATATTCAAGCCATGTAATAACGATTTTCAAAATGGCACATCAATGGCTTCCTCTTGCAAACTGATATCACATGCAGGTGCCTTGTGTCCACATTACAGACTTTATAACATAGCTTAATGCAGCTCTGTTACTTTCTGGAGTTTTTGCCTATTTTGCAAAGAACCCCAGATGGGGACATGACTGCTGGGCTGCAGGTGACGTTGGTTGCCAGTGCTGTACTCTCGCACATTTGCAAGAATATAACACTGTCTATGGAGGATCCCACAACACTGAAGTATTCATAGGTATTGTCCCACGATGAACAAGATTATGTCTAATTTCCACAGCCATCACTAGTAATGGTTGGGGGAAGTGACAAAACCTGACGGTAGTATCTCCACTTTTTGTCAAAAAGTATTCCCTATTTTCTGTTATTTCTTTTGACTGCACTGAAATGTCAGTAAATCTAGCACATTTCTTATGAGCATTTCAACTATTTTATTTTTATGTGAAATTCTCAAAATGTTTTGTGGAAGACAGAAGTGTTTTAAGGAGTACAATACTCAGGATACTTCTGTAGCAGAGCTCCATAACCATGGCTAGGTATCTCCGCTATTCCTTCCTCGAAGCTGAAAGAAGCAATGTAATAATCCAATACCCTTTGCCCCAGCAACTAGATGACAAATAGTTCAGGGAGTCAACTGATTTTTATTTGGCCACACAGCTTTTATGCACTGATCCCTTGCATGGGGTTTCCACATCAACATTATAAGGGTTTTCCTCCCAAAAGCATCTGTTTTTGAGAGATAATTGAATGATAAAACTATTATTCAATTATCTCTCAGATACAGGAAAACATAGAAATTATTACAAATCACCCCCAAAATACATTATAATAACATAGGAACCCCACAACAGTTATCACTCAATATCTGGAGTCTGAGCACCTACTTTGTTGAAATAGCGCTCAGATCCCTTTGGTGGTTTGGAAAACGCTATTCAAAGGAAGTATTGATCGGTTGGCCACAAGGCGATATACCAGAATAGTTCCATAGAAAGCAAGGCAACGACCGGTCATCTTTCGGGGGTTATCATCCGTATACCAACAAATGCTCCCCCTGGCTGTTCGGGAGTGAATTCTCCCCCTGTTCTGTAGTGCATGCCTCCCGAATGCCATTCTCCTAACTGTTCGGGAATATGGACATTAAGCGGTACAAGTTTCCCGGGTGTTTGCTGGGTCACATAGCCGACAAACAGTTCCACGTACTCAACGACCAAGTACTGCAACCTGCATTCTGGAGACAAAATCGCAACAAATTTTTGGAGCATGTGTATTCGGTTATACGAATGGTGGCCACACTGGGAAAGCACTTGAGCTAATTGCTCATTTGTGGTTAACAGCCAGGGGTGGTCGGTGATTAAGGATTGTGAACAAGAGGACCACACAGAGTTGGTTCAGAATGAATGGGGGTGTACGGACAGCAAAACAACAGTAATAAAAGTTTATTCCACTAATTAATTTCACTACAACTTCCTCAGTGGTCCTTTGGCTTGCCTACAAGACTGTTTGTTGTTAGGGGCCAATTGATTCAACACACATGAAATATTGTCAGACCTTAAAGAGCCAATCTGATAGATTTCACTATTAAATTGCAGATTTTACTCAATTCCTATTGCTTAAGTCCTCTCAACTGGTTACCTATCAATTCTAAGCAACACAAAGTGTACTGATTCTCATACAAAGTGTACTGATTCTCATACGAAGTGTACTGATTTTAAACCTGAAATTGAATGGAACTGAATGAGGTGTGCTTCAGTAAATATGTGAATTGCAAATCCAGCTGATTTTTGAATATTTTAACTGAGTTTTATCCATTAGGGCGATCTGCTGCTGTGGAAACACGAAGGATCAGCATTATTTTGAGCCAAGAGCACATAGGGCTTTACCTGGGACAGTCTGGGATCCCCAGATACATGTCAGAGAATATCCAAGTGATTCCCATGGGGACATGACTTTCACAGAAAGCACCAGGATGTGGGCCAAAGTGCGTAAGAATGCTTTATATGTGACCTGTTGTTTGTGCTAGTTTGGAGTTCCATGAGCTGTTTCCGTTGCCTTCCATTGATGACTGGGTGTGTTTGTTCACAGTATGTTCGAGCCTCATGCGACACCAATCCAAGGGTGCTGTTTGACCTGATGACACAGCAGTGGGGCCTTAGTGTTCCCAGCCTTCTGATATCAGTAACTGGAGGCGCCAAAAACTTCAGCATTAATCCTCGACTGAAAAACCAGTTCAGTGGCGGACTTGTAACGGCAGCACAAACCACAGGTAAGTGGATGGTTTGAGTGACAGCACACAGTACAAGTAAGTGGATGGTTTGAGTGACAGCACATGGTACAGATGAGAAGGAGGTTTGCATGACAGCACAGAATACAGGTGAGAGGGTGGTTTAACAGCACAGGGTACAGATAAGAAGGTGGTTTGAGTGACAGCACAGGGTACAGGTAAGAAGGTGGTTTGAGTGACAGCACAGGGTTCAAGTAAGAGGTTGGTTTGAGTGACAGCACATGGTACAGATGAGAAGGAGGTTTGCATGACAGCACAGGATACAGATGAGAGGGTGGTTTAAATGAGAGCACACACTACAAGTTAGAGTGTGGTTTGAGTGACAGCACATGATACAGGTAAAAGTGTGGTTTAAGTGACAGCACGGGATACAGGTAAAAGTATGGTGTACATGGTACAGATGAGAAATAGGTTTGAATGACAGCACAGGATACAGGTGAGAGGGTGGTTTGAGTGACAGCACAGGGTACAGGTAAGAGGGTGGTTTGAGTGACAGTAGATGGTACAGATGAGAAGGAGGCTTGAATGACAGCACAAGGTACAGGTGTAAGGGTGGTTTGAGTAACAGCACAGGGTACAGGTAAGAAGGTGGTTTGAGTGACAGCACAGGGTACAGGTAAGAGGTTGGTTTGAGTGACAGCACACGGTACAGATGAGAAGGAGGTTTGCATGACAGCACAGGATACAAGTGAGAGGGTTGTTTAAATGACAGCACACACTACAAGTTAGAGTGTGGTTTGAGTGACAGCACATTATACAGATAAGAGTGTGGTTTGAGTGACAGCACAAAGCACAGGTAAAAGTGTAGTTTAAGTGACAGCACAGGGTACAGGTAAAAGTGTGGTGTACATGGTACAGATGAGAAATAGGTTTGAATGACAGCACAGGATACAGGTGAGAGGGTGGTTTGAGTGACAGCACACGGTACAGGTATGAGGGTGGTTTGATTAACAGCACAGGGAACAGGTAAGAGGGTGGTTTGAGTGACAGCATGGGGTACAGGTAAGAGGGTGGTTTGAGTGACAGCATGGGGTACAGGTAAGAGGGTGGTTTGAGTGACAGCACATGGTACAGATGAGAAGGAGGCTTGAATGACAGCACAAGGTACAGGTGTAAGGGTGGTTTGAGTGACAGCACATGGTACAGGTAAGAAGGTGGTTTGAGTGACAGCACAGGGTACAGGTAAGAGGTTGGTTTGAGTGACAACACACGGTACAGATGAGAAGGAGGTTTGCATGACAGCAGAGGATACAGGTGAGAGGGTGGTTTAAAAGACAGCACACACTACAAGTTAGAGTGTGATTTGAGTGACAGCACATAATACAGCTAAGAGTGTGGTTTGAATAACAGCACAAAGCACAGGTAAAAGTGTGGCTTAAGTGACAGCACAGGGTACAGGTAAGCGTGTGGTGTACATGTTACAGATGAGAAATAGGTTTGAATGACAGCACAGGATACAGGATACAGGTGAGAGGGTGGTTTGAATGACAGCACACGGTACAAGTTAGAGGGTGGTTTGATTGACAGCACAGGGTACAGGTAAGAGTGTGGTTTGAGTGACAACACACAGTACAGATGAGAAGGAGGCTTGAATGACAGCACATGATACAGGTAAGAGGGTGGTTTGAGTGACAGCACAGGGTACAGGTAAGAGGGTGGTTTGAATGACAGCACAGGATACAGGTGAGAGGGTGGTTTGAATGACAGCACAGGGTACAGGTGAGAGGGTGGCTTGAGTGACAGTGGAGTGGTAGGTAATAGGAGTGATGGGTGTAATTTTGTGTGCAGGAGGTTGAAAGTAGAGACAATGAAAAATGTAAAAAGAGCCTTGTCTTTGCTACAAGGTTATACCGCTCTAGTACCTTTCCACCAGGCTCAGGTCACATGAGACAATGTTGACGATGGTTACAGGAGAACATGTATGGTATGCTTAGATGCTGATTAGATGTGGTCTGCATGTGTCTTCCCACCCAGACTCTTTAAATTGAGTCCAAGAGAAATTGGATTATTTAAAAGTTGCACTGTTGAAGGCAAAATAAAATTGCACTTGTCTTGTCAGTAAAAGAAAAACATTTAAGAAACCACTGTGGTACTCCCCAGATGTGGCCAAAATAGTAAAAAACAAAAAGTTAGCATTTAGTAATTATAGAAAAAAAAAACAGAGTGAGGAAAACAGACAGATCTATAAGATTAGGCAGAAAGAGGCTAAGCAAGTTATAAGAGCTTCCAAATCACAAACAGAAGAGAAAATAGCACAGTCAGTAAAATAAAGGGACAAATCATTTTTTTAGATACAAAATGAGAAAATGAAAGTAAAACAAGGATTAGTTGGATTAAAAATAAAGGAAGGAAGTTATATAGAAGGTCTAGCTGACTGCCTCAATGAATATTTGTGTTCAGTATTTACAGATGAAAATAAAGGAAAGGGGCCTCCGTTAGGAAAAAGAACAAATGAGTCATTTGTTACATGTGAATTTACAGAGGGAGAGGTTCTATTTTAGCTGTCAAAAGTAAAGACAAATAAGTTAATGGGGCCTGATGGAATACACCCAAAGCTATTAAAAGAGCTTAGTGGTGTGCTAGCAAAACCATTAACAGATTTATTTAACCAATCATTGTTAACAGGAGTACTCCGAGAAGATTGGAAGAAAGGTAGTAGGGAGGAGTCGGGCAACTATAGGCTAGTAAGCCTTACTTCATTAGTGGGGAAAGTGATGGAAACCATGTTAAAGGATAGGGTTGTTGAACATCTAAAAACACATGGATTTCAAGATCAAAGACAACATGGGTTTACTTCAGGGAGATCATGCAAAACTAATTTTATTGATTTTTTTGATTAGGTAACTGTGACGAAGTGCCCTTCGCCACTTGTGCCTGGAGGGAACTACTGGCTAGCCTCCTGCCTTCCGACTATGGCCCCTGTGCTTATAGCTGTATTTTCTCCTGCAGAAAGGTTTATTTGTGTATTTCTGCTGGGGTGTTCAAGACTTTCAGTATGTGAGAAGTGCTACCCCAGATAGCTATGCCATGGAGCCTATTTGTGTAACAAAAGACTATGGAAAAGACTTTCCATGGCAATTGAACTGTATATAGGTGATCTGAGAGCCATTCGGCAATAATGTGCGCTCAGATCTAAGTTATCTGGGGATATTTTGCATGTATATGTTTTATGTAGTAATTGCAACATTGTGTAATTTTATGTCTTTTTGTAACCATGTGGTTAATGGAGTCTTGCCTCTGTGCTGGGAGATAATTTGATTACTTCCCAATTATCTCCAGGATAGAGAGGAGGGATTGTGATGTCACTGTGGGAGTGTTTTGTTTGTTTTGTCTGTGATTGGCTAATATCCAATATGTGTCCCATTGTTCCATCAGGTTTCCTAGGGGAGTGTCCACCTGGTGGACACTTGCATAAATACAGGGCAGGTAGCCCTCAATAAACCAGACCTACTTGTACCTTTCTTGAAGTCTTTGCTCATGCTTGGGGGAAGGGATACCTACACTCTGGGGATTGCTATAATCACTTACTCCCCAGAGTAAGCTCTTGTAAGAGCTTGATTTGTTCCTGCTACGCTCTCTGGATTTAGGAGAGGTTCACCCACTGGGAGCTGGATCCTGGTCGTGTAACCATGTTGTTAAATTTATCTGTGCAGTCTATAGAAGCACTGTTATAAGTTGCAGTTAAAAAACTGCTTGCGACCACTTGCACCACTTGCAACCAAGTTGCTAATTTTATCTGTGCAGTCTCTATGAGCACTACTATTGGTTTTAGTTACAAAACGGTTAGCGATCAAGCTAAACTTCTCTAAACAAACAGGAGAACTGAAATTGCAGATATTCCCTCACGGCTCTTCTCTAGATCATAACGAGTGTATAGATTAAACAGAGTAGTTGGCTCTCTCTAATAGCTGGCTGTTCGAACCCTGTTATAGGTAGCAGTAAAAAACCATATGGTTAGGAAATAAACGTTCCCTCTGCAGACTGCCTAGTGTCAGGGTGGAGGAGTGGACCACCAACACTACTCTAACCTATACATAGACCAAGAGATTGTTTGCTCAAAATCGCATGGCCGTCTCACAGAGATCCCCACTTAAACTGAAATACCAACGAAAACACTAAAATCCCATCACCTAAAGCCCTAAAGATAAGTTAAAGTGAATAGAGAAATAAGTGTATCAAAACCCCGACGCGCTTTTCGGTGCTACAGTATTGCGCCTTCGTCCGGGGCTAGGTTGTAGTGTAGTGTTAAACTTTCTTTATCACACTTTAATTCTGCACATTTATCTATTGTGGGACTTGACCTAATTGTTTTACAACTCTATACAGGAGTGTCATACCCTTTGGGAACATGAGTATAGCTGTATAGCTTACAAGAGCTAGCAGTGATATAGCAGTTATAGCTGTTCTCTACAACACGAGACGAGGCTGCGAGTTGAGGGTAAGAAGGTCTGGTTTATTGAGCAACTTGCCTTTATTTTATACAGATTTTCCCCACAAGGTTGACGCCCAGGTGAACCTTGTGGGGCACAGGACACAGAATTGATAAACCAATAAAAACAGAGTCTTACATGCAGACACTCCCCTACAGTGTACACATCTCCTCCCCTCTGCCTGTGATACAATTAACAAAGACAATGGGCTAATTCAATTAGTTCTAAACCGAAAAAACATAAATTTTTACAAACCGCAAAAAGTACCCCAAAATACAACATATCACATCCCCTTAACAACATATCCATAAATCACCCAGAGCGGTTCAGGGGTTCAGGAATTTCCTGGAAGTCTTATTTTTGCGCCACCGCGCACATGGTCCCATGCCCAAAACAGTTCCATACATTCGATGACAAAACACTCCTGGATAATTTAAGATGGCCGCCGCCACATGTTTGAATCTGTTCCAGTTAAAAGTCCAAGGGGCAGAAACAGTACTTTTGAACATGGGTTATCACAGGGCCCATAGTTCCAGGGTAGCAGGCTGGCAAACAGGCCCCTCCAAAAACCAGTGGCAAAGTTGCTTTCATCACAGAAGGCTTATCAATAAACTGCAATCTTTAAGTTTGGATTCCAATATTGTTGAATGGGTAAGGCAGTGGCTGAGTGACAGGCAACAGAGGGTTGTAGTCAATGGAGTATATTCAAAGCATGGTCTTGTCACAAGTGAGGTACCTCAGAGATCTGTACTTGGACTCATTCTCTTTGATATTTTTATTAGTGATATTCAGACGGTCTTGATGGTAAGGTGTGTTGTGGCAAACAGAACCTCGCCACAGGCTTTTGGAGATGCATGAATGCCAGCCTCCTGCCCCAGAACTATGAGCCCTTTAAAAATGTATGTGATTTATGTACTTTTGTACTCCATAAAGAGAGACCAACCGTTAGCCCTATTTCCCTGGAACTGTTTTGTGCCTAGGACCATGTGCACGGTCGGTCAAAATTATGACTTCCATGGAAATCCCGAACCCCTGAAGAGATCTGGGTGATTATTGGATATGTTGGTCCCCCAAATCGGTGCTATCAGAGGATATGACTTTTGTGGGGTTTCCATGTGTTTTAGGGGTACTTTTAGGGTATTGTTGATTTGCATGTTTCTTTTACTGAGAGATAATTAAATTATATGTTTCTGAACTCAAGTAATTATCTGCCAGGCTGTCATGGCTCCCGGTGATTCTGCCAGTGTGGTTGCAGATAAAGTAAGCAACCACACTGACAGAAACAATTCATATTTAGTTTGCTCGCGACAGACCACTGGCCGATCTCCCTTCGGTCCGGTCCCCAGCGAGCGCTACGCTCTTAGAAGCGCCGACTGCTGCAGTTAAGATTTTTGTAGTAAACTTACCTTCGTCCACACCAAAGATGGTGCAAACGTGCGTGCGAAGTCACGTCATAGACACGCACCCACAGTTCGGGATCAGAGTTCGGAGACAGTCAATTACAGCTGAAGGAGGGGTATTTAAACCCAAATTACCTTTCTGTCAGTGCCCTGCCATGGTTTTTCCTTTGATGGTTATCCGAGAGTGTGTTCCTGATCGTGATTTTTTACTTTGGCTTTGTTATGACTTCCCTGATTTCTGATACCCTTGACTTTTGTCTTTTCCTTATTGCTATTCCTCATTCTGTGTCCCTGACCTCGGCAAGTATTTTGACTATTCTCTTGTACGTTAAGTACAGCCATTCTAAGGTCCTAGGTGTGATACTGTAGCGGGATGACTTCCTAGTATCTTGCTCCCAGGCAGAGACGACACTCAGCCCTGGATGCTCTTAGTCCTTATCAGAACTGTAATAAGCACCTCCGACTGGGCATCTCCATTGACAGACGCTTCCTAGCTGAGGCGAGGACCATAAGCACCGCACTGGGCACCACAACCACTGCAGACTCCACAACCGCCATAGCTTAACTGGAGTCTCGCCATCTTCCTTCCACCCTGGATCAGCCTCTGGATCAGCCTCGCCGTCCTTCCTTCCAGCCTGGATCAGCCTCTGTGGGATGGAGACCCCCTGCACGGGTCTAGGCATAAAAAGCTGTGTGCCCAAATAAAGACTGGAACTGTGTGTCTTCCAGTTACTGAGGAAATGGTTCTAACCTTTTATTAATAAAAGGAGTAACCAGCTGGGTTACATGTATAGCTTGGAGGAAAGACGAGACAGGGGGGATATGATAGAAACATTTAAATATATAAAGGGAATCAACACAGTAAAGGAAGAGACTATATTTAAAAGAAGAAAAACTACCACAACAAGAGGACATAGTCTTTTTTTTTTTTTTAAATCCATTTTATTTGTTTTTTAACAAAAGTTAATCATTTGGATCAATGGACAGTGAGGTCAGTGTGGGTGGTACCAGATCCACCCAGGGCTTAACCCTTAATGACAAAATGTAATACCAAGAAAAGGAATAAATCCCACTCTAAATCAGAGGAATTCCAGACCAATACCAATATCGAAGCTTGATAGGGAGACAACCACACAAACCCACAGCGTAACTCAGTTCATAGCAGTGTATCGCCATGTAAAACTAAAGTCAATTTATTTAAGTCAAAAAAAGTAAAAATGATACATCTGTTCAGTTTATATCCACTTGGGGGGTGGTAAGCAATAGCCAATAGTATTATTATGGGATGCCCCTAGTGACTCTACTGATAAGTGAAAATAAACCAATTAAGAGTAAAGGGATAAAGGTCACAAGGGGAAGATCCCCATTAATTGCAGTATATTCCCCTTTATTGCAATTTTGTCCATTTTAAAATAGTATTTCTAAATAAATATTCAACTTTAAATCGGCAAAAACTTGACATATTTCAAGTTTGAATGTCCAAACCAGTACAGTCCCACCAAATATGTTTAAGTGAGCCAGGATCTTTATTACAACGCCAACAGATGTTGGTTGTATTTGTTTGAAATTTACCAATTTTTGTATATACTACCTATGTATTAGTTTAAGGAAAATGTCTCGTATATTTATACAATTTATTGATTTCCTTAGTGCTACAAATGAATTTACCCAGATCGATTTCCCACTTTATAACAGCGTTATGTTTTATACCCAGATTTAATACGTCCAAGGCTCTTCTAAAGTTTTTATGATAATTCTCCCCAAAAAGTATTTTATCAAAAGAGGTACTGCACACTTTCCTTTATATATATATACCATGCTTTCAATCTTGATTTACTGTTTCCCCATTCCAAAAAGTATGAGAACATTACAGTATCATGCGTATAAAAAATATTCGGAAAAGATAAACCTCCTTCTGTTAGCTTGGCTGACATAATTCTAAGCGCAATCCTGGGTTTCTTATTGCCCCAAACGTAAGATACAAATAAAAATGGAAAAGTTGAAGGATCTTCTTTGGGACTCTAAGGGGAATTGTATGGAAGAGGTATTCCAATTTTGGAAGTAAATAATATTTATTCTTCCAAGCCATGATATTTGCAATTTTAACCCTTTTAAAATAATATTTCTAAATTCTTTAAGAAGTGAGTTATAGTTGTCAAAAGTCCACTCATCAATACAGTGGTGTATCCTGGTTTTGTGCTGCCCTAGGCAGGACAAAACTCAGACACCCCTCCCCCTTGCGCCACCCTCACCCAACCCTTCCCCCCTTCTAAATACACACACACATTCACTGACAGATACGCATACACTAGCTAGCAGACACACACTCACTAACAGACACTCTCACACTCACTAACAGACACACACTCACACACACTAACAGACACACTCACACTCACTAACAGACACACACTCACTCACTCACTAACAGACACACACTCACACACACTGACACTCACTAACAGACATACACTCACACTCACTAACAGACACACACACTCACTCACTAACAGAGACACACACACACACTAACAGACACATACACACACTCACACACACTGACACTCACTAACAGACATACACTCACACTCACTAACAGACACACACACTCACTCACTAACAGAGACACACACACACACTAACAGACACACACACACTAACTTACATTAAAACACTCACTTTTTTTTTTAATTTAACCCCCCCAGCCTCCTTACCTGCGGCACGCGAGGGAGCTGAGCAGAGAGCTCAGGGGAAAGTGCTCCCTTGCCAGTGCTGCCCGACCAACCGGCTTGTCAGTTAGCCGCGAGGCTAACAAGACATTTGCCCTGGACATTTGGGGGCAGCTTTTTTGCCGTCCCCTGGAAAATGCCGCCCAAGGCAAATGCCTTGTTTGCCTCGTAGCTAATATTGAATATTGAATATTGAATTTGATAATTATTCCTAGATAACAAAGGGAATTTGACCAGTTTATTCAAATTTTCTATTTGAGAAGTTGAAAGATTATTGTGGCGAAACCAACCTTGCCACTGGGCATTGGAGAAGCCTGTTTGCCTACCTCCTGCCATGTGACTATGGCCCCTGGGATGTATTGCCCTTTAAGGAACTGATTTGGGGCTTATGGACTTGTATTGGCCTGTGTATGGCACTTTAAGAACTGTATTTGGGCATAATGGATTTTTATTGTGCTGTTTCTTGCCCTTTAAGTACTTTGGGAAAGGACCTGCAGTTTTGGCATGGCACTTCGGATGTAGCCGAAGTGCCGAAGTAGTCGAAGTGGCCGCCATTAGAAAACCGAACACGTGGCAGCGGCCATTTTGATTCATTCGAATGCAGTCAGCGGTGTGTGCCGTCAAACTCATGGAACTAAAATCGGCTACAGAACGGCACGAACACCGCTGAAGTTTTACCTTCCCTGGAACTAATGCATTTGACAGTTCATTCGACAGTTCATTCGACAGTTCATTCGACAGTTCATTCGACAGTTTGACAATTCGAATGGTTGTCGTTGTCTGTTTGAACTGACTCTAACAAGGGAAATAGACCAGCCACACAGCCCAAATCTATGGAACTGTTTTGGGCATGAAAATGTGCTTGCGGTCGGTCATATAAGGACTTCCAGCTAACTTTTTAACCCCTTGATGGAATTGGCTGAATTTGGCTATGTTTATAATTAAAGTGTGCTGAATAATAATATGTTTTTATGAAGATTGAATGTATATTTTTAAAGTTACAGTGTATGTGTAAAAACTGTATTTCTCTGCCTGTGATAATTACATTAACCCATTGTGTAAGGTAATTGTATCACAGACAGAGGGGAGGATTTTGTGTGGGAGTGTCTGAGTGTATTGTACGTATTGATTGGTTGTACTTCAAAACCCTGTGGGCAGTACTATGGTTGTAGAATGGGCATAAAAGCAGTGTGTTTGAATAAAAGTTCAGTTCTACTTCACCCTCAATTTGGAGTTCCGTCTCTTATTGGGGGAATCTGCTACAAGGGATTGCTATGCTCTGCATATTCCCTTGCTATAATCACTACTAAGCTCTTGAAGAGCTTGTTCCGGTTTTGGCTCTCTGAAGGAGTCTACGGTGGTTATGGTGTCTGCTGGAGTGCTTGGAGCCCTCAGGAAGCGCTAGGAGCATCCTTCAACGGAGGTACCCAGTCGGGGTACCAGGTGATCCGTTACAATTGTATTGTAGGACCTGTGTTTTATGCATTTTGATTTTATAATTGGAAAATCTACTATATTCTT
Organism: Pelobates cultripes; assembly: GCA_933207985.1. Lineage (NCBI taxonomy): Eukaryota > Metazoa > Chordata > Amphibia > Anura > Pelobatidae > Pelobates > Pelobates cultripes. The sequence continues at coordinate 426,111,469 of OW240912.1, forward strand.
CTATACATTGTAGTGTATGTGGTATAGAGGATTCAGGATTTGTTAGTGTCATAATTATGTCATCAGCAAACATTGTTATTTTTTGTTCTTGGTCTCCTAAATTTATTCCAATTATATATTTATATATATATATATATATATATTTAATTTTTTAAATTAATTTTTTAACCAATTACATTTTACAAAAAGTTACAAAGCATTCATATACACAAACATATAACATCCCACCCCCCTACGAGAGTTCTCAAAACTAACTGTCCCTTTATCCCAATTAAAATGGTATTGATATTACAATTGTCGCAGTTTTTTATCCTTGCTATCCCAAAGGCTTGATTTATTATTCAGACATTTGCAGTGATCTCTTTCCATTTTAAGTTGATAAATCAACTGAGAAGCTATTAATTTAATGGTAAAGCAATCACCTCCCTTCCAATTTCTTGCTATCACTACTTTACAAGCCGTTAAACAATGAATAATTAAAAATTCTTCTATTTTGTTTATTTTTGGCCATTGACAATGTAGTAGCATTATTTCAGGTTTTAAAAATATTTTAACATTGCACAATGTATGAATAATATATTGAACCCACTGCCATACCACAAACACTTTTTACATGACCACCACATATGAATGTAGTTTCCTTTATCCTCTCTACATTTCCAACATTTAGCCTCCATACCCTTAGCAAATATTGATATTTTAGTTAGCGTCATGTACCATAAGTTGGCCATCTTAAAATGTGTTTTTATTAGTACAAAATTATTCCAATTATATTATGTTTTTGTCTTATACAGATAGTATATAAAGGAGGGGTGCCAAAGGGCATCCCTGGCGGGTTCCATTTCTAATAGTGAACCAATCGGAATCTAGACCATTACCATATATTTTTGCCATGGGACATTGTTAAATCTTTAAAAGTTCCCTCAATCCCAAATGCAGAAAGCATAGCCGAAATAAATTTCCAATTTACTCGGTCAAAAGCCTTTTTGGCATCAACTGAGAGGGGATATGATAACTTTATACAAATATATTCGGGGCCAGTACAAACCTTTATCTGGAAATCTATTCATAAACAGGGCTATACATAGGACACGAGGTCACACATTTAGGCTGGAAGAAAGGAGATTTCATCTAAGGCAAAGAAAAGGTTTTTTTACAGTAAGAACAATAAGGATATTGAATTCTCTGCTTGAAGAGGTGGTTTTGTCAGAGTCCATACAGATGTTTAAACTGAAATTGGATAAATACTTACAAAAACATAACATACAGGGATATAATTTCTAATTAGTGGGGTAATAGCTGCTTGATCCAAGGAGACATCTGACTGCTATTTTGGGGTCAAGAAGGAATTTTTTCCTAGTTTGCTGCAAAATTGGAAGCGCTTCAGACCAGGTTTTTTGCCTTCTTTTGGATCAACAGCAACAACATTTGTGAGGAAGGCTGAACTTGATGGACGCAAGTCTCTTTTCAGCTGTGTAACTATGTAACTATGTATGTAACTATGTAACAGCTATAAAAACTATAGGGACATATTTTTTATCAAATTCAATCATCATATTTAGAATCTTGCGAATATTATCACTAGCTGATTTTCCTCTTAAGAAACCAGATTGATCTAGATGGATTAGATCTGAAATTATCTGGGAAAGTCTGTCTGCTAACATTTTTGAAAATATTTTTATGTCTAAATTAATAAGAGAAATCGGACGGTAATTGGATATATAATGCAAATCTTTTCCTGGTTTTGGGATTGGAGAAATTGTAGCTTTTAACATTTCAGAAGAAAAACTCTTAGAAGTTGTTTTATCCAAGAATGTTTTTGGTAAAAGAGGAGTTATCACGGTTTCAAAGAATTTATAGAAGTAGGCTGTAAAACCATCTGACCCAGGTACCTTCCCATTGCTAAGTTTAGCAATTGTTCAATTGATTTCTTCAGGTACCTGGATTTCTTGTTTTTATAGAATTCTATTGCAACAATTTTACAGTGATGGACTTGAGTCATTGTTAAGCCTATATTACTATGTAACAATATAACTATGACATTTGGTGCCACTGCTGATTCTCCAGCAGTTCATGAGCCACCAGCCGTGTGATAGGAAGAAGCTGTAAACAGCCAATTGCTGTCTAAACGACATTGATCTCTGGTGAGCTCTCTCTGGATCCCCTTTTTTCCGGTAGCAGATTGTTAGGCAGAAGGCCAGAAAAGCAATGGTGATCAGGTTGTGCAGAGCTGAAGCTGCGTGCCAGGTAGCCAATCACAATGATTTCCTTGCATTCCTTATCACTTAAAATGGTTCAGCGGAAATTAGAAAGCCCATATGCCTCTTCCATTCAATGTATCTTTCTTGCAGTGCCGGCGCTACCTGTTAGGCGGACTAGGCAGCCGCCAGGAGCGCCGGCCCTCCTCATGCTGCAGCTGGCCGAGTGCTCTGTAGAGAGCCTCAGGCGGCTGCACCTTTGCCCTGGCTGGTGCGTCCATGAGGGCGCACCGCACTGCCCGGGTGCAGCATGAGGAGAGGGGCTGACAGGAGGGGAGCGCTCAGCGCACAGCGCTCACTCCTGTCACTCCCTCACTGTAGCGTGGCCGAGCTCTGTATGGTCCGCGGGTGCAGGGAGCATCTGTCTCCTGTACCCACAGGACTAACACTGAGTGTGCACCTTCCTATCAGTCCGGCCGGGTACAGGAAACAAAAGCTCCCTGTACCCGCGGACCATACAAAGCTCGGCCACGCTAGAACGGGGGCGGGGGGGGGTAAAGAAATTGGGGGATAGAAGGAAACTGGAGTGGGCGGAGAAGGAAATTGGAGAGGGGGAGAAGGAAATTGGAGAGGGGGGAGAAGGAAATTGACGGGGAGGGAAGAAGGAAATTGCCGGGATTGACATCCATCACACACATACACAATCACACACAATGCACCCCTTGCACACAGAAAAACACACAATGCATTACAGACAAACATACACAAGCAATGCATCCCTTACACACACAGAAACACACAATGCATTCATTACACACACTCAATGCATCCCTTACAGACGCACACACTGCATCCCATACATACACAGAAACACACCTTGCAGCCCTTACAAATACAAACACAGATTCACACAATGCATTCCTTACACACATCAGGACATCCCCTACACACTCCACCCCCTGTGAACAAACTCATTGGTGGAACATGAAGGTGGACCCCAGGGCCGTCTTTAATAACGAATGGACCCTGGGCAAGTGTTTGCTTGGGCCCCCTGGGCCCTGCCGCTCTCGCCCCTCACTCCCTGGTATGCAATCACGGCATCCATCCCAACGCAGTGGCGGTACTAAAGTAGAATGAATTTTATTGGGACCCCCAATTGCAAGGTTGGACTAAAGGTAGAACCCCATCTGTCGTGCAACTCCAACAATGCTTTGACAGCTGGGACTCTACCAATTTCCCATGCTTGCAGGGTTGTATTTAGCACTGAGCCATGTTTGTATGTTTGAATGTGAGCATGTGTTTGTATGGAGTATGTTTGTGTGAATGTGTTTGTATGTGGTACTGGAGTTTGAATGCAAGTGTGCATTTATGTGTAGTGTTTGTTTTTGAATGTAGGAGTGTGCTTGTATGTAGTGTTGACGTTTCAATGCAGGAGTGTGTTTTATATGTAGTGTTGAAGTTTGAATGGAGGGGTGTATTTGTATTTAAAGTTGCGGCTCAGATGCACAGGTACACACTCTGACGCACAAGCAGATACACAGATACATACACTGACTACATACAGATAAACAGGCACATACACTGACAGACATACTGACACAGGTACATATATTGACACACACACAGACACATACACTGGTAGACGTACTGACAGACATACTGACACAGGCACATATACAGACATACTGACACACAGACACATATACCGACATACTGACACACACACACAGACACATACACTGATCAACATACTGACACACATACACTTTCAGAAATACTGACAGATATACTGACACCCACATACACTGAGAAATACTGACACACACACACAGGCACATACACTGACACACACAGACTGATATACTGACACACACACACAGACATACTGGCACACAGACAGATATACTGACACATGCATACACATGCACTGACAGACATACTGACACACACATACTGACACACACAGATATACACACACACATATATACTGACACATAGACAGACAGACATACTGACACACACACACAGACATACTGACACACACAGACAGGCATACTGACATGCACAGACAGACTGACACACACAGACATACTGAAACACACACACACAGATATACTGACACACAGACAGACATACATACTGACAAAAACACACACAGACATACTGACACACAGACAGACATACATACTGACAAAAACACACACAGACATACTGACACACGACAGACATACTGACACACAGACACTAACACACACACTACACACACAAACACACACACACTAACACACATACACTAACACACACTAACACACAAACACACACTAACACACATACACCCAACACACTAACCCACACAAACACACAAACACAAACCAACCACACATACACCAACACACCAACACACAAACACACACCAACACATAATAACCTGCCCCCACCTTGAGTTGGGGGATTCCCCTAGTCCAGTGGCCCCGCTTGACCTCGCTGGCGGTGAGGTTGTCGAAACCGGAGAGAGCATGCTGAGCACTCACTGCTCCTCTTCAGTCTCGCTACGGCCAGCTGGGATAGCCGGGCGCCGAAGACACTGCCATCTTCTCCGCTCCGGGTATCAGTGCGGTGGCGCGAGGGGAGCTGAAGAGGAAGCAGTGAGTGCCCCTCGCTACCGCCTTCTTGCCCCGGACCGGGCCACCGCCCCGCCCGGCTGGGGTCAGTGCGCAGGGCCAGCTCGGGGGCCCCTGGGGTGGCCGCCTCCTGGGCCCCCCCAGGGGAAGAGGCTGGCCCTGTGGCTACATACCAGGGTCGCAGCCGCGACCCTGGTATGTACGTCACTGCCCTAAGTGCATGGGCCACCCGGTGGGACGGGAAAAAAATTAATTGATGAGGGCAGCGGGGCCCACGGGGCAGGTGCCTCGGGCCCCCCAAGAGAAACTGGGCCCGGGGCAGCTGCCCCGTTTGCCCTGCGTTAAAGACGGCCCTGGTGGACCCTGGGACCCAGACCTTGAGCTCTGTAAAGGGCCCTAAAAAATGGAGCTGCTTCCCGTTCTCTCAGAACATTTTTGTGACCACAGTTACAAACCACCCCCAGAGAGCCTGTTCTCCACCAGACCAGTGGAGCCAGACTGCAGCTAGATCCCATCATCATCCTCATCTGGTTGTAAGTAGGCAATCTAGTATATTATTCGTGGCACTAATCTCTAATTTACCTCACATTAAAGAAACACTATAGTCCCCAGAACCACTTCAGCTTAATGTAGTAATTCTGGTGTCTATAGCCTGTCCCTGCAGGCCTTTTAATGTAAACACGGCGGCACTGCAGCACTGGCGTTAGTTAACATGGCAGATCATATGGATGGGGCATTGTGATGTCACATGGGGGGGGGGGCGGCAAACTTTACTTTTGCCTAGGGCGGCAAAAATCCTTGCACCGGCCCTGCCTCCTTGTATGCCTCATGGAGGTCCAGGCAACTTGCAAGGTAAGGTGCCAGAATGCACACACCTTAAGTTGCATCTGGCTCTGTCCCTCTTCTTAGATAAAGCACGTTTTATCACCATCAGCCTTCAGTCTTCAGAGCTCCTATCATGATCATCGCACAAGTGATGCTGACTCCATGCAGTTTACTGGTTGCTGACACTGACTGGCACTGACAAGGACTGTGCAAGGAGTTCCATTAGGTGGTCGTCGAGTGTCTGGAACTCAAATCGGACACTCGATTACCCGAACACCGCTGAGACCTCCAGAGTTCCAGAACTCCCGAACGGAGGGGCCAATCAACCCCTCGTTCGGTGAATTCAATCTAACGAACAAGGGGATTCATGCGAATGCATTATTAACAATGGATGGCAAAGATTAGTGAATGTTTTACCTCCCGAACGTAGACCGACCGCAGGGCCAAAACACATGGAACCCTTTTCGGCTACCACCTCGTGTGCGGTCGGTATTCCCCATAACTCCCGAACCCCTGGTCTGATCTGGGTGAATTTTGAGTATGTTGGTCACCCAGATCAGGGCTACCAGGGGATGCCACTTAGATCCTTGTACCCCACAGTTTTGGGGTATATCCAGAAAACTGTACCAGAAATAAGGCTACATGCCTTACTAGTCTTATGCTTCACTCAAAGCGACTTATCATTAAAAAGTCACAGGTGGCCACCATTAGTCCATGACTTCCATAGGTGTTTAAAGGTAAAGAACTGGTGTTCATGTGTCTTCTCCATCTACTTTCCTCAATCCCATTCCCAGAAAACTAATGCCAAGACTTTCTTGTAGCAAGTTGTAGCGGAGCTGGGTACCTCCACCAAGGATCGCTTCCTTGCTGAAACAGGGGATGTGGCGGACTGCCTGGCACCACGACTGGGTGCCTCCGTCAATCGCTGCTTCCTAGTGCTCACAGAGTACCACAAGGCACCATCGGTACTGTAGTGCCCACAGCGTTACAGCTTGGCTGGAGTCTCACTGTCCTCCACCCACCCTGGACTCAAGACCAGGATCAAGTTTCCACTGGGTAGACCTCTCCTCCAAGAGTGTGTAGCAATATTCTCTTAAAAGAGCAAGTGATTATAATCCCAGGGGAGTATAGTGATATAGCAATCCCCAGAGTGATACAGCCATTTCCCCCCACACATGAGATGAGACTCTATGTTGAGAAAAAAGTAACCTGCGCTCTCTCCTTAATCCCTACGTATATTTAGACAAATGGAGGTTATTTAGTTAGTCGAGTGGCCACTGGAGGGAATGCCCGCCTCCCAACGGTAACTTTTTTTCTTTGGTTTTTACTATATGTATTAGCTGATGTGTACTGTGGTCATTGCTGCCGCCCAGGAGTGATGGGAGTGAGCGCAGGACTTATCTTTTGGTATTTGTATTTACTTTGTATCACACAGCTAGGTAACAATGCTTCCGCCCATCCCATAAAGCTCCAAAAATAAACTTCTGGAATAAAAGGGAATCATGACATGTCACACATGGCATGTGTCCTTAAGGGGTTAAATACACAAAACCCCCACATCCCTTTATAGCCCCGATCTGAGTGACCAATGTGACGGACCGCTGGCACTCCGACTGAGTACCTCCGCCAATCGATGCTCCTAGTGCTCGCTGAGGACTCCAAGCACTCCAACCGACACCATCAGCACTGCAGACCCCACTTCCAGCGATTCAACTGCACCGGGGTCTCTGCTGTTTCCACCCACCCTGGACCCAACGCCAGGATCCAGCTTCCAGTGGGTGAACCTCTCTTTCCCCAGAGAGCAGGAACAGGAACAAATCAAGCTATTGCAAAAGCTTCCTCTGGGGAGTAAGTGATTATAGCAATCCCCAGAGTGTAGGTATCCCTTCCCCCAAACATGAGCCAAGGCTTAATGCTGGAACAAGACTGATTTACTGGCACACAGAACTCACAATTTATGCAACACAAAACTCCTCCTCTGGGCCAGGCTAGATAATTGAGTTTCTACAATACACAAAGCTCAATTATCTGCTGGCCAGAAACATTACAATTTTTACAGCATTCATAACTTCTAAAATATACATCACAGGGACCCCAAAACATGCAATAACCCCATAAAAAGTATATCCTTGGAACCGGGGGATCTGGGTGAACCACATATCCAAAATTCACCCAGATCCGTTCAGTACTTTGGAAAATACAGTTTAATGCAGATTCTGCAGAACATATACAGGCTAAATGAAAAACAATTGCTGTATAATGTGTCCCTTGCTGTATAGTCCAAAACCACTGCACTATGTCTCTGTGCACCAAATACTGGCGAGATGGCACCGTGTTGAAAAGTCCAAACAGTGTCTGTGAGTTAAAATGGCCCCATCCATTGTTCTCACCATGTGCTTCTGATACAGGAAATGGTGGCCACCCAGTAACTCCACAGTATGTCCCCAGATGGTTCTTAAAGGGCCAGCAGCAGCTCAACACAAATCCATTATGCCCAAATCATGTCTTTAAAGGGCAATACATCCCAGGGGCCATAGTCACAGGGCAAGAGGCGGGCAAGCAGTCCTCTCCAGGCACAAGTGGCGAAGGGCACTTCGTCACAACCAACATATCCAAAAATGACCCAGATCGGTACAGGAGTTCAGGAATTTCGTGGAAGTCATTATTTGACAGACCGCACGCACGCATGGTCCCATGCCCAAAACAGTTCCAGAGAATCAGGGCTTGAGGTCGGTCTAGTTCGGTAGTTTAAAAAACAAACAAACTACCAAACATGGTCAATGTTCTTACCCAGGAGCTTGTTCACCTTGTTCGTGGGAACGTTTCCACAAAACAGTGCCCTTCTAAGTTGTGTAGAACCGAATGCAGACAATACTGGAAGTCCAGCGGTGTTCAGGAGTTTCAGTCAAAAACAGTTCCATAAACTCGACAAGCAAACACCACCGCCTGCGTTTGCGGGAACAAGATGGCCGCCACCTCGTGGTTGTTAATGCAAACAGCGGCCACCCAGACAAACACTTAGAACACTGCGGTGGACTGGGTGGTCTCTGGTTCGTGCGCCTGTTCAGTTCCCGAAATATAAAATCCCACAAACCAAGTCTGTTCACATAGTTTTTAAAGGGCCCATAGTCTTTTGGCAGGAGGCTGGCAAGCGGTCCTGGGTGCTCTAGTCCTTTCAAAGACCTTCCCCACCAAATCCTCCACAAGCTGGAACAAGGTGCTGAGCAGTGATTAAAGCCCTTCCCCTCCCAGTATCTATATGACACATAGTTCTGGGTACAACTTGTTTTAATGAACTTCTTCCATTTGTCTCCTAAACGAGGACCATTAGAACGTTCACACCAACAACTTTAGTGTGAAACCGCAAGGGAAGTAATTAATGAATTACCAAAATTACCATTTCGTATGCACATGGTCAACAAAAAAATGGCATCCATTTTGTCTTCCGAACTTGGCAGCAGCACTCGGTCGTCGAGTGCGAAAAACAGTTCCATAACCTTCGCGGCTAAGTCCCGCTGAGGTGACCGGGAACCCACAAAGTCCTCATGCCGAAATAAGTTCCGTAGCAGTGGTGGCTAAGTACCGCTGAGGACTATTTATGGGTTTGGTTCATGTGAACGGACGCCAGAGAAGGGAAAGTGCAAGAAGGGAAAGTGCTGAACCAGGGGCACCAAGGCCACTAATGATGGCAGGGCAGGGTAACTCCCAAATGGTGTCTCAGACCTGAATCATAGTTGGTGGGCAGGAGGCCGGCTTCCACACTCCTCCAGGTGTCCGTGGCAAACGTATGTGGGAAGGAGCGTTTGTCACACAAGTAGTGTGATGTTCCTAAATCTCATACTAACAGTAAAAATATAACCTCATTCTGTTGATGTACTTGTGTTCCAGGTGCCTGGATAATCACTGGAGGTTCTCATGCCGGGGTAATGAAACACATTGGAGAAGCAGTCCGTGATTTCAGTGATTCAGAAATTGTTTTGATAGGAATAGCAACCTGGGGCATTGTTCATAACAGGAAAGCCCTGCTCAGTGCGGCGGTAAGAACATATAGTCCAATGTTGTGTACAGATCTAACATCCTTTATTGCTTTTATTTCTCCTTAAATAAGTAATTCCCTATGTCTTGTCTGTTACTCCATTAAAAAGACAGATTACAGTCCACTTGTGGCCAGTTATTGGGAATATTTAATTTAAAAAAAGATGTATTTTTGTCCCCCGCCCACTCCTGTGGTCAGTGAGTGTGGGCTAGTACAATGACGGTTCCCAGCCCCCACTTATTGGACGCAGTTGAAGACTCAAATATTAATATTCAGTTGGGAGGATCTAGTGTCCTCCCGGGCCCCCACCCATCGGCAGTGGATGGGGCCCTATACCAACAGGGGGAAGGACCTTATGTCCCACCGACCTCCACCCATAGTTGGCAGCCCTAATTAATTTAAAAAATTCATGGAGTGGAAATGCCATTGACCACCCCAATCCACTAAACACCCCCCAATAAAAAGTAAATAACCCTTCCTACCCTCTCATCCTAAAATTAGTTAGGAGGAGAGATGGTAGTCACCATCTCTGGGAGAATAAGACGGACACTTCATGTAGGTTACCCAGGTGACTCTCATGTGTAAGTCACCCTGTGCTTTTTATAGGTGCAGGCTGTGTATTATTGTTACTTGAGGAATGTCTTCTATAATCTCCTATCTGGCTGTGGGACCTGTGCCGCACCACCTTGCACAATTATTTGCATATTGTGCATAGGCGTGCACAGCCTATTGCATTAGGATGTGCACCCTAAAGCACAAACACACGCCGCGTGTATATGTATTTATGTAAAAATATATATATACACACATATATACACACACACACATAAACTGTGTGCGCTGTGTGAGGGTGCTGTGTGTGTGAGGGTGCTGTTAGTGTGATGTGTGTGTGTTAGAGTGCTGGTAGTGTGCTATGTGGGTGAGGGTGTTTGTGTGTTTGTGAGGGTGCTGTTAGTGTACTGTGTGTGTGAGGGTGCTGTGTGTGTGTGTTAGGGTGTTGTATGTGTGCAGGTGCTGTGTGTGTGGGTGCTGTTTGTGTGCTGTGTGTGCGAGGGTGCTGTATGTGTGTTGGTGCTGTTTGTGTGCTGTATGTGTGTGGGTGCTGTGTGTGAGGGTGCTGTATGTGTGCAGGTGCTGTTTGTGTGCTGTATGTGTGTGGACGCTGTGTGTGTGAGGGTGCTGTATGTGTGTAGATGCTGTGTGTGTGTGGGTGCTGTTTTTGTGCTGTGTGTGTGTGCTGTTTGTGTGCTGTATGTGTGTGGGTGCTGTTTGTATGCTGTATGTGAGTGGGTGCTGTTTGTGTGCTGTATGTGTGTGGGTGCTGTATGTGCGTGGGTGCTCTGTGTGTAGATGCTGTGTGTGTGGGTGCTGTTTGTGTGCTGCATGTGTGTGGGTGCTGTTTGTGTGCTGTATGTGCGTGGGTGCTGTGTGTGTGAGGGTGCTGTATGTGTGTAGATGCTGTGTGTGTGGGTGCTGTTTGTGTGCTGGATGTGTGTGGGTGCTGTGTGGGTGTGTGTGCTGTATGTGTGTTTGCTGTATGTTTGGGTGATTGTGTGTATGGCATGGGGGCAGATTACTTAATATCCCCCCTCCCTTTTTACCTTATGTAGGGAGGGGGGATCCTTGTTGCTGCAGTCATCCTTGGTGGTCCAGTGGTAAGTGAACTCTAGCCTACAGGGCTAGAGTTCACTCTCGCGAGATCTGAGCATTGCCGCGGCAATGCTCCGACCTCGTGAGAGGAACCCGGCGGAGCTGCTTGCAAGAGCTGCATGTGGGTCAGTGAGGGGAGGCTTAGAGCAGAACCGTCGCTCTCCCCTGCTGGTCTCAATCAATAGGCATGCCGCGGGGATTAGGGTGTGCCCAGGCACACCCGGCACATCCTGTGCGCACGCCTATGATATTGTGGCATATGCAGGTAAAATACATATTCCCACTTGTGTTTGTCTTCCTGAATTCTTGTATAAATATTCTGCGTTATTAATGTTATGATGTTTGCTACGTGTTAGTGAGGTGTGATGGGAGATGGAATGGAAATAAAATGGGTTAGTGTGGTGTGAAGGGTGGGGAAGAAGTGAAACGGGTTAGTGAGGTGTAATGGGAGAGAAAGGAAGTGAAATGGGTGAGGTGTGATGGGAAGGAAGTGAAATGGGTTAGTGAGGTATAATGGGAGAGGGAAGGAAGTGAAACGGTTTAGTGAGGTGTGATGGGAGAGGGAAGGAAGTGAAATGGGTTAGTGAGGTGTGATGGAGAGAAAATGAAGTGAAACAGGTTAGTGAGGTGTGTTGGGAGAGGGAATGAAGTGAAACAGGTTAGTGAGGTGTGTTGAGAGAGGGAAGGAAGTGAAACAGGTTAGTGAGGTGTGTTGGGAGAGGGAAGGAAGTGAAACAGGTTAGTGAGGTGTGTTGAGAGAGGGTAGGAAGTGAAACAGGTTAGTGAGGTGTGATGGGAGAGCTATGTTTTTAATACTATGTACAAGCAGATTTCATTATTCCAATCTAAGGATTCCGAGTGCTGCTGAAAGCAGGGGTATATATTCACTTCATGATTCCACTTCTTTCAGCCACCACACTGTCACGGCACTGACACTGCAAAGCAGTGATGCCTGAGTAGTAGCCTACACAGGCAAATTACCATTAATAACTGGAATCAATGCTTTTTGTGGGTTTTGCAGTTTGTTCTAACTTGGTAAACCCTGCTTATAAATGCCACCGGGAACATAATTTAACTTGTTCCTTTATATGTTTGTTCTTTACAGGGAGGGGCCCCTGCTCTCTACCCAATGGATGAGGGCTCACAGGGGGAGCTATGCTGCCTAGACAACAACCACACTCATTTTATCCTGGTGGATGATGGGACACATGGAAGTTACGGAGTGGAGATCCCACTCAGATCCAAGCTGGAAAAATTCATTTCAGAACAAACTATGGAGAAAGGAGGTGAGAATTGCTAAACAGGAATGGTCAAGGGAATGCGAAAGAATGGGTTGAGATGGAATGCAGGAGGAATTGCCGCATTGGAGCCTTTGAATAGGAACAGACTGTGTTCCTTGAAAATAGTATCTTTTAGAAATGCTCATATTGACTGTTTCATTGAAATTCCAATGCAGACAAAACATACAAGACAAAGTTGGGACTACTGTCCCATGACTGTTGCTAGAGATGGCCTTTGAAATCAGACTGTTTCTCACTGATCATGAGACATATTATCTACTTGGAGGCACCTGTATTCTTGCAGGACCCTCTACAAACATCAGTGTGTACTCTTCCACATGTTTGAGAGAACAGCAAGGCTGCAAGCTGCTGATGGGTATAGCGCCATGAAGGCAGAAAATGTTGCTATCAGCAGGGCTTAGCTTCAGGTTATCTTTGCTACCATCCAGAGTTCCCCCAGGCCCTCTCAACCAAAGTCATGACCTCTGAAGATGACCGAGTGCTTTAAGGATTCTCAAAAGAAAATGGTTCAGAGGAATGAGGATTTAAAAGGACGGGACCACAATGTAAAGGAAAGTTGGACAGAATAGACTTTGTGATGGGAGGGAGTTTTAACAAAATGTTTTTTCCTCAAATGGTGGGTGACAGCTTGTAATTTGAATGATCTCTTCCCCTCCAGGCACGGCCATTAAGATCCCCATTGTCTGCGTGGTGTTGGAAGGAGGTCCAGGGACGCTTGACGTGAGTTCTTAAAGTACTTTATATTTTGTTTGCCTTAAATCTTGCAATGCAAGGTTTGTAACATTTTGTTATAATGATTGTAATGAACCTCCTGTACCCAGAGTAGTACGTTCGTCTGAGTTCTCACAAAATCCTACCAGGTTTGTGTGAATGTAGTGCTCTCGATCAGTTCGCATTCCCAAACATCAGCCGAGACTTGATGAAGGGTAAAAAAGGAATATTTTATTATGGCCAAGTTGCCAGCTTATATACACAGACCCTGTAGCGGAACGCCAATATTAAATCCACGAATTCCGCTGGTTCAGGAAGTAATCCACAGTCAAGCGCTGGAAAAAGCAAGGCAATATCCCAAATCTCCCAGTAACCGGACGAAACACAGTTCTGAGAGTCAACTGAGGTCTTTATTTTCAGCTCCACAATTTATACAAGTCCTCATGCAAGGGGTTTCCTGAGTCCCCTCCCAGGGGTATTCTCAGAGTGGACTACATGGGGAACTTACTGTACAAGACATTTCTCCCATCAGGCACTGCTGCACGAGAGGGATCCTCCCACAGGAATGTACCGTTAAGTGGATTGTTTGTGTGCTGTATGTGCAGCAGAACCGACTATTTATATTAAAATCCATAACTTTTCGAATATGCAGTCTATTTAAACGAATGGACATTCGGTAGATAGCTGGGGTCTGAGCGCATCCTTCGTGAGATTATCGCTCAGATCCCAGCTAAAACAACCGAACGCCGCACGAAAAACACATTCATTAGAATACATGTTCAAAATACCGATTGTATTCTAGGGAACCAAATGTCTCCGTGCAGCAGAACCGACTATTTATATTAAAATCCATAACTTTTCGAATATGCAGTCTATTTAAACGAATGGACATTCGGTAGATAGCTGGGGTCTGAGCGCATCCTTCGTGAGATTACCGCTCAGATCCCAGCTAAAACAACCGAACGCCGCACGAAAAACACATTTTTTAGGAGAGCCTCTAATTACCGATCGCAACATTGTTGCAATCGGTTAACAAGCGCCACACACCTCTAAGTGTATGGGCTACTACATGGGGGTATTTTCGGTTCACGAACGGCCCGCAAAAGTGGCGTTCGTGAAATGAAAGAAAATACAGCACATACAGCTATCTGCATTCGGCAGATAGCCAATACAGTAATTACACGTCATTACAGCCAGCATACATTATACGTAGTTAAACACATATCCCCACCGACATACAGGCAACCCTTAAAGGTACAGTCTCTGGATATTGTCCAAGTGGCTATGTTTGCCACAGACCCCCAGCATGGGGTCTCCAGCAAAAACATAGATAAGTCCGCCCAGGCATCGCTGTGTCTGGTAGATAAGTGAGTTTGCTTTCACCTAAACTAATTATCTTCCAGGCACTTGAGGTACAGTACATACACACAAAACACCCCAAAATGCACTCAATATTGATATGAACCCCCCACAAGTATTATTGTGGCAAAACCGACCTCGCCACTGGGCATTGGAAAAGACTGATTGCCAGCCTCCTGCTATATGACTATGGCCCTTGGGATGTATTGCCGTTTAAAGACATAATTTGGGCATAATGGATTTGTGTTGTGCTGCTTCTGGCCCTTTAAGAACAATCTGGGGACATACTGTGGAGTTACTGGGTGGCCACCATTTGATGTATCAGAGGCACATGGTGAGAACAATGGATGAAGCACATGGTGAGAACAATGGATGGCGGCCATTTTAACTCACAGACACTGTTTGGACTTTTCCACACGGTGCCATCTCGCCGGTATTTGGTGCACGAAGACATTGTGCTGTAGTTTTAAACTATACAACAGGGGACACATTATACAGTAATTATTTTTCATATAGCCTGTATATGTTCTGCGGAATCTGCATTAAACTGTATCATCCAAACTACTGAAGAGATCTGGGTGAATTTTGGATATGTGGTTCACCCAGATACCCCGGTTCCAAGGATATACTTTATGGGGTTATTGCATGTTTTGGGGTCCCTGTGATATGTTTTATAATACTGTATTTCTCTGCCTGTGAGAATTATATTAACCATTGTGTTCAGTAATCATATCACAGGCAGAAGGGAGGATTTTGTGTATAATTGCTGGGAGTGTTTTCTGTAATGTACGTGTGTTATTGGTTGTTCTGTAAAACCCTGTGGGCAGTACTAAATTTGTGGATTGGGAATAAAAGAGGCTGTATGTGCCAGTACAGTCAGTTCTGCTTGACCTCAAAACGAAGTGTCGTCTCGTTATTGGGGGAATTGGATTGTATGCTGATTGCCAGGAGTGTAAGATGATTGTATGCTTTTCCTGTTCAGTTGCTTACAGCATTCATATGCTTGAGAGCATTCATATGCTTCTCCGGTTCGGTGGTTGTGGTGTCTGCTGCAGTGCTTGGAGTCCTCAGGAAGCACTAGGAGCATCCTTCAACGGAAGTACCCAGTCGGGGTGCCAGGTGATCCGTTACAATTATATCCCCGGATTTCCCGGATCTGAGCACCCAAGTATCCAAATAGCACTGAGATCCATGTAGTATAGCCGAATTGCCACCCGGGTAAATATTTGACTGGCCACACATGTGGCTGTTGCCCAAAATAATTCCAGAGAGAAAATGGTAGCGGCCGGTCAACTTTTGAGAGTTCCTATATGAATTTAATCAAAGGCTCTCCCTGGCTTGTAGGGAGCGAATGTTCTCCTCGTTCGGGAGTGTCTTTTCACCAAAAAACACTCTCTTGGCTTGTCTGGGAACAGAGCAGGCAACAGTATGATTTTCTCAGAGTTCGCGAGGCAAAGCATCCAAAATAGTTACCCGCACTCGATGATAAAGTACTGCTGCCTGCGTTTGGGAGACAAAATGGACATTTACTAGAAGACACTGATTTTGTCACACAAATGGTGGCCTCCCAGAGAGAGCACTTGTTTGTGTTTTTTTTTAAGTTAACAGGCCAGGGAGTGCTTGGTGTTTGGTAGTTCTGAAGGCATGCCGTCTAGACCCCGACAGGTTGGTAAGGGGATGTCCAGGAGTAAAAATTAGTTTTCTAATTCTGTTTTTCGTGATAGTCAGTCTGTGCTGCCATTCTGCTTGCCTTGCCTGTATTGCATAGTGAAGTTTTTCGGTTGAAGGGCCGGGCTCCAGTGTAGTTGACGAGGATTATCTTCTGCTACCCAGTTTAGTCAGATGAGAGGATTATGGTCCATCATTAGGGTGAAGGTACGTCCTACACATAAGGCTTGTCTTTAATGCCCATAGAAGGGCCAAACATTATTTTTCCACGGTGGCATAGCTCACCTATCGGGGGACAAGTTTTCTGCTGAGATATGCCACATTCCATCATCTCCCATCTGGCTTAGCACAGCTCCCAACCCAAACATGGAGGCATCTGTGGACGAGAAACTTTTAAGTATGATTTGGGGCAGGCAACACAGGTGCTTCACTTAGAGCTTTTTTTAGCCTTTGGAAATCGCTCGCGCACTCCAGGGACCACACCACTTGTCTCTGTAACGGATCGATGGGCACCCCAACTGGGTACCTCTGTTGAAGGATGCTCCTAGCGCTTCCTGAGGGTTTCCAGCACTTCAGCAGACACCATAACCACTGTAGAAATCTTCAGAGAGCAAGACAGGAACAAGATTAGAAGTGATATAGCAAGGGTGTATGACTAGCATAGCAATCCCTTGTAGCAGATTCCCCCAATAAGAGACGGAACTCCAAATTGAGGGTGAAGTAGAACTGAACTTTTATTCAAACACTCTGCTTTTATGCCCATTCTACAACCATAGTACCGCCCACAGGGTTTTGAAGTACAACCAATCAATACGTACAATACACTCAGACACTCCCACAAAAAATCTTCCCCTCTCTCTGTGATACAATTGCCTTACACAATGGGTTAATGTAATTATCACAGGCAGAGAAATACAGTTTTTACACATGTACTATAACTTTAAAAATATACATTCAATCTTCATAAAAATGACATATTATTATTCAGCACACTTTACTTATAAACATAGTCAAAATTCAGCCAATTCCATAAAGGGATTTCCCAAAGTACTTAAAGGGCCAGAAACAGCACAATAAAATACAATATGCCCAAATAGTGTCTTTAAAGAGCAATACATCACAGGGGCCATAGTCACATGGCAGGAGGCTGTCAATCAGTCTTCTCCAATGCCCAGTGGCGAGGTCGGTTTCGCCACAGTCTCAGGAGGGACTTTTTAGAGAGGTTGTAGCGGAGTAGTAGTATTATCCATGGTATCTCCGCTGGTAGACAGAATAAAGCAGGTACAAATCCAGGCAGCGTAGTTACAATCCCTTCCTCCCAAGAACTAGACGACACATAGCTTGGAGTTCAACTGAGGTTTTAATCACAGGGCACAGTATTTATGTGCTTACAAATGTAAGGGGTTTCCCAAGTCACATTGCATGGTTTGTCCAGGAGGGGACTACATGGGGGACTGAGTTTACAGACAAATTACCCATCATACACTGCTGTACCAAGAAGATAATTACTCCAGAATGCATTGTTAATGGGATTATCTCTTGGTACAGAGAAATACAGTTTTTACATTAAAATCCATAATATTCCTTCTAGGCAGTTACTAAACCCTTTATTACATAACTGGGACCTGGGCACACAGGTAAGGGAACTTGCGCCCAGATCCCAGCACAAATAACCGAACGCGGTTCATTTTACCGTATCAGGACCACTTAGTTTAAAACGATTGTATGAACTGAGGGAATAAAAGTCCCGAAAGCAGAAACTCCCGAACGGCTCGGAAGTCCAGCGGGGCTTGTGTTGCAGAGTAGCTGAATTTGGTTCCAGGCACTCGACGACAAAACCCCGCTGGCTTTCCGCAAACAAAGATGGCTGCCGCCACGTGTTCAGAACACGAACAGCGGCCACCCGCAACAGACCTCAATTAACACAGATACATTGTTCCAATGTACCCAATTGGAGACACACGACCTGCTAGGGGTGGTCTCCCGTTCGGTACTTTGCGTATTCCACGAACAGTGGGGTGATTCACTGTTCGTGGATAACCAAGCTTAACACTAGCGGTATTCGTGTGCTGCACACATTGATCTTTATTTCAGCTAAATACATAACACGGACACCAGCGCAAAATATCTAGTTATACTCAGTAAGTGGCTGGATTTGCCACAGAGGTCGTGAGGGGTTTAGCCAGAGAGCTATACTCAGGGAAAAGTGATAGCCAGCTGTTCCTAAAACGGCTAACACTTGGGTTTTGGTGCAGAGCTGGGGTCAGTTAACAATAGTCTGGACCTTGGCAGGTTTGGGGGGCTGCTTGCCTGAGCCTACTCTGTGGCCAAGGTACTGTACCTTGTCCATACCGACATGGCATTTGTCCAGCTTTAAGGTGATCCCTGCTGATCGAATTCTCTCGAGCAGCACAGAAATGTGTTGGAAATGATCTTTACATGTGCGGGAAAAGTCCTGAACTCCCTCCAGTAGTCGGTCTCCAAATACTGAAAAGTAGCCGGGGCATTCTTCATTCTGAACGGCATAACCTTAAAGGGACACTATAGTCACCAAAACAACTTGAGCTTAATGAAGCAGATTTGGTGTATAGATCATGTCCCTGCAATCTCACTGCTCCATTCTCTACCATTTAGGAGTTATATCACTTTGTTTATGAACCCTGGTCACACCTCCCTGCATGTGACTTGCACAGCCTTCCTAAACACTTCCTGTAAAGAGTCATCTAAAGTTTATCCTTCCTTGATTGCAAGTTCTGTTTAATTTAGATTTTCTTATCCCCTGCTATGTTAATAGCTTGCTAGACCCTGCAATTTACAGAGAAAGAGATACAATTGTTTCAGGTGAATTACATCTAATTGAAAGTGAAACCAGTTTTTTTTTCATGCAGGCTGTGTCAATCAGAGTCAGGGGAGGTGTGACAAGGGCTGCATAAACAGAAACAAAGGAATTTAACTCCTAAATGGCATGAATTGAACAGTGAAACCTGAGAGGCATTATTTATACACTAAAACTGCTTCATTAAGCTAAAGTTGTTTAGGTGACTATGGTGTTCC
This sequence comes from Pelobates cultripes, assembly GCA_933207985.1. Classification (NCBI taxonomy): domain Eukaryota; kingdom Metazoa; phylum Chordata; class Amphibia; order Anura; family Pelobatidae; genus Pelobates; species Pelobates cultripes. The sequence continues at coordinate 426,130,892 of OW240912.1, forward strand.
TTTAAATTGATAAAGCCTGAAAAGGGTGATGAATGCCGATTTAGGAATGGAGTCCAGCTCGAGGGGGATCTGCCAATATCCCTTAAACAGTTCTATGATGGTCAAGTAATTCCCCCCGACCATGCTGTCTAAAGGTTTGTCTATCTGGGGCATATGATAGGCGTCAGTGACAGTTCTGTCGTTGAGCTTGCGGTAGTCAATACAGAAGCAGGTCGTATCATCTCGCTTAGGTACCAGCACTACCGGGGAAGTCCATGGACTCTGGGAGGGCTCTATGACTCCTAGTTCCAGCATTTCCTGGATTTCCTTTAATATGTTCTCCCTAACTGCCTCAGAGATGTGGTATGGCTGCTGCCGCAGTGGGGCTAATCCCTGGGTCTCAATGGACAGCTATAGCTGTATACCTGGGAATGGCAGAGAACATCTTACGGTATCCCTGCAACAGTTGGGAGGATTCGTTCTTTTCTACAGGGCTAAAGTCTTTCCCTAAGCTAACCTTCTCCACACTCCCTGTGGAAGGAGTGAGCAGGTCAGGTAGGGGAAGATTCTCGCTAATCGAGAGAGAGGAGGCGCATACGGCAACCACTTCCTCTGTCCTTTCAAAATAGGGTTACAGCATGTTCAAATGAAAGGATTGCCATATCCTTTCATCTGAACACTAGGCTACAGTGTGGGTAGTGTCGCTGATGCCTCCACTACCTGAAACAGCCTCTGCCAGGCTACCTGTAATTTGTCCTTTTTAGTGATCCTGAGAGCAAATACTGTTTGTCCTATTCTTTCTCAATTCAGACAGGAGGCTGAGAATGTTTTTAGCATCTGTTTCAGAGTGTCATTAAAGTGTTTGCAGAGTCAATTTGTCTGGGTATTATACAGGGAACGAAGGATGGGCTTGACCCCACAGCTTTGCCAAAGTTGCTGGGTGATGGTCGCTGTGAACTGGGTTCCTTGGTCAGACACAATTTTCCTGGGGACAAACAGGGGGTGGGTAAAAAACCTTTCTCAATTCAGACAGGAGGCTGAGAATGTTTTTAGCATCTGCTTCAGAGTTTCATTAAAGTGTTTGCAGAGTCAATTTGTCTGGGGATTATACAGGGAATGAAGAATGGACTTGACCCCACAGCTTTGCCAAAGTTGCTGGGTGATGGACGCTGTGAACTGGGTTCCTTGGTCAGACACAATTTTCCTGGGGAAGCCTACGCTAGTGAATATTCTGACTAACACCTCAGCTACGGTTTCAGCATCTACATTAGGAAGAGCATCGGGGTGGCATAGTCTACCATGGTAAGTATGTAAGTTACTCTGTCAGGAACGTTCAGGGATCCTACACGCAGAATGCAAATACTAGTTGTTACGGTTGCCTCAGACTAGCTGAGAGTTTGACCATTTGGATGTCCTTGTCCCCGATCCTGAAGAGCAGTAGAAAGCTCCGATTCGACATCTAGCGATATTCCTGCAAGTGTAGAGTATCCATGGAACTCTTAGCAGGGCGAGTGATCAGTATTTCCCTACAACACGAGTTGAGGCTGCGAGTTGAGGGCAAGAAGTCTTGTTTATTGAATGGTAAGGCATTGCTTATATACACATTTTCAGGCCAGAGGCACACCCCTCTGGACTTGATGGTACAGTGTTACAAGTGACAATAACCAAAGTGCATCTTTTCAAACCCTCCCCTCTATCCTGGAGATAATTAGCTCAAATGGTTACAGTAACTTAATTATCTCCAGGTACAGGCAATATTCTATATGTGCAGTTACATTGAAAATCACATAAAAATCTATAATTCTTCCAACATATTATTTAACTTATACATTCAACATATCCCCAGACAGCTTGGATCTTAGCGCATAAGATATCCAAAAAGCACGTAGATCTCACGAATACAATGGAAACACCATGGGAAAAAGATTATCTGTAGGGCTGTTCGGCAAAAGAGCAACACAGAAATCAGCTCCATAATGTCCAGCATAGGGTCTGTCTAACCTCTATAGTCTCAAAATACTGAACGGCACTGTGTTCGGTGCATTATACACGAACGGACGGGGCTTTGGTGATCCCAGCGGGGTTCGTGGGAAATAGCATCTGAAAATAGTACCAGAAGGTCGATGACCAAGTCCCGCTGTGTGTTAGACAGTTAAAGATTGCCGCCGCCACGTGCTCATGCATATGAACGACGACCACCCCATCGATTGTCAATTAGGTTGCGGTTAGGCACAAACCGCAACTCCTGGGGCAGTTAATAAGGGGCACACTCCTCATGTAAGGGGGTCGGTTGTTCAGTATTTTATTCAGTAGTTTGTTCGGCACTTCAAAGGTGAACGAGGGTAATAAGTGTGAAACCGCAGTTTCGGGGTGGTTAATTGGTGGCACACGCCAAATGCCGGGTGGTCAGTCATTCGTGTATACGTGGATTTATAGCAACAAACCAGTATCAAAGTAGTCGCTCAACTTCCTTTGGCTATTATACCTACCTCCCTAGCTGCATTGATCCATGGACTACAGGAGTGCTAATGCAATGGTAGAACCTACCCTCATTTTGCCTCAACCCTCTACACAGTACCAAGAACACCATAGAATCCTGTCTCATAGCTGTACCTACCCCCATTCCAGTACTTAATAAACACTTGCTCAAAGCACGACGTACACTCATAAATAATGCCATAATTACTACATGGTACAATAAGTCCATGAACTTGTACAGTTATGCCTTTTAACCACTGAGTGGTAAGCTCCCACTGGCCTTAAAAACAGTCAATGTGCTCAACGCTGATGTCTGCTGGATCTTTTCGTGTAACTGTTTGAGAGACCCCGCAACCGAACCCCCTTTCCAAACCTGTCCCACATGGTGAAGAAATAAAACAAACTGAAAAGTCCTTAACACCACCATGAAATGTAATAAGACCAGGACTGTAATGAGCCATGACCATCATATAGAGTTGTCCATAGGATGGACCTTCTCCTGTGGGAATCTGACATATGCTTACATTCTTGCCAATGTGACAGGAGGCTGACCATGACTGTATTCTCTAAACACGACCTTGCCTCTGAACCCTCCTAGTTGTCCAGACCAAACCGAGGTAAAAGAGACGTAAAAGATACCCTTACCCCAGATTGTGACTCAAAAATTACTCTTTTATCTAAGGCCGAGTATACAGCTATGGCAGTCTTCCTGGTAGGGGTCCCTGGAGTAGTACAATGCTTGAAGTATAAATGCCCTCGCTTGCTACCTTGCAAAAGGATGGATACATAGACCAATAAGAAAGCTATGCTTGAAAATAGAGCAGCAATAGACTATCTTCTGCTAAAAAAATATTTAGGATGTGAGGCTGTAAAGGGCATGTGTTGCTTTCATCTTTCAGATCATGGGACCATGAACATATACAAAACTTACATGACCTAGTCAGTAATATTAAACAAGATAATAGGTGTGACAGACCTCCCTGTCCCTGTATTATACAGCTCTTTGTTCCCTTTGCCTGTTTGTTCAGTAAATTGCATTCACCTTGCATGTTAACATTGCCCTGTTCGAATAACGAATAAATCACTGAATGACAGGCCACACATATGCGGGATGTGTCGCTTGTTGCCCCCGTTAACCTCTGCTAACACCTCTGGAACAGCAATAATACCAACTTACTAAGCGGTCGGCTGGGTGGTTGCCATTCGTATGTGCGAACACTTGGCGGTGGCCATCTTTGGCCACGAACACAGACAGCGGTGTTTGGTCATTGAATGTATGGAACTAAAATCGGACACTCAAAGGCGCGAACACCGCTGAGATTTCCACCTCCAGCTATGTTCGGTTGGATTCATACGAACTAAATGGCATCCGGTGGGAGCATACTCCCGAACCAGACACACTGTGTGAGTGTACGCACAAACCGTTTATTCGTATATATTGTTGTATTTGGTACTCCCGAAAGAGACCGACCGCGCAGCCTGATTTCATGGAACTATTTTGTGTTTCGGCTGCGTTCGTGGGATCTGAGTGCTTTATGGATATGTTGGGCGCTTAGATCCAGGCTTCCCAGGGATATAGAAGTTAAGGGGGCACTCAATTGTTAAGTATGTATTTTGGGGTGTTTTTATTATGCATGTCCTGGACCTGAGAGGTAATGTAATTATGTGTGTTCTTATGTCCCTGTCCCCTTTCAGGTCCAGTGGGGATTGCCCCTGGAATTTGTCACCAGAAACCACGTGCCTCAAAGACCAGCTGTGGTTTCCATTAAACAGTTCCAGTTTTACCCTCAATACAGAGCCTTGTCTCGTGCTTGTAGGGAACAGCTTTATCACTGCTTTTTAGAATTATTGCTTCCAGGATTACTCACACTGTGGGGGAAAAGAACATCTCTGGCGGCAAAACCCCTCTTCTCATCGGGGTGTCCACCACTCTGGGTTCTTTGGGGATTGGGATTGGACCTTCTTCAGCCTGCTTATGAAGAAAATATTGCATTTCCTACTCCATGCTGTATTTGTTATTATGATGATTTTTCTTACCCTTAAGTCCTTCTCCTGTCTTCTATCATCCGTTGTGTTATTCACAACCTCAAGTTGGTCGTACTTTAACTTATACACCAGTCTCCCTTGCCTTTGATTTCTACAGTACTGTGTAACCAAAGAACTTGGCTCGCCCTGTCTGAGGGAACAGTGGTGAAGATTTAATAAAAGACCAACAGGTGTGATTTAGCACACTTGGACATACCTCAGATCGCTGGGTGAGCCTCGGTTTCAAAAGAGGGGAATTGTGGAGGATTGTACCTGAACCAAGGTTCAAGCTACAGGTGACTGGATGAAATTGTCTAACTTGGATACTGATATGTTTTAGTGCATGACAAATAAGCACAATCTTTTTCTTGTGACATCCTGTGGCTTCTGAGGATACAATTGCAGCTGTCACCCTCAGCCCCCCCTTCTTATGTCCTAAGTAACTTCATTTTTTTTTTTAAATATAACCATTGAAATATTCCTAGTTCTGTAAATTCCTTTTATGGTACAAAGTGCCTTCAAGCATCCTGTTTTTGTCGCGCAAGTCACAAAGCTATTTACGATATAACCTTGGATGTTTTCTCATTAAAAAAGCAGAAGCATCCTTTGATTCAGAAACAACCGTGGGTGTCTGATTGCTTCCCAGAGCGCTCGAATTTACAATCTGATTTCCCTTGAAAATATCTTTGGGTTATTTTTATCCACAACACTCCTCCCCCTCCATGACTGTAGGAATGGTATGACCCACTGAAACTTCATTTTGGAAGGAAGGGCTCAGCTGACATTTTCAGCACATGTGCTGGGGGCTCTTGGCAGAGAAATGGAGTATAAATGAGGGTAAGTGATGCTTAGTGAACTCAATTTTGTTCTGCAAACTACATGTCAGTAAAAACAATTATACACGGACTTGGGAGTTGGTTTAACCTACTGCTCCTGTATGTCAAACATGTTTTGTATGAATTATATTGTAGCGGAGCCCTAGTCCTGGCTTGGACTTTTCTCAGTTGGATCACCAAGAGTAGAATCAGGAACAAGAAAATGCCAAGTTAAAAGCCCACCGCCTCCCCACCAACTGGACTACACACAGTTCTGGGAGTACAACTGACTTTATTTTTCCATAAACAGCTTTTACGCATTGCCACTAGCATGAGGTTCCCAAGTCAAAAGCACAATGGTTTCTTTCCCAAGAGCCTTTGTGTTTGAGAGATATATCTCTCAAATACAAAAACTTAAATATAATTTTAATATATCCAAAAATACATGAACCTCACAAAAATCATATTCCCGAATAACCCCGATCTGAGCACACAACATATCCAAAAAGCGATCTGGGCTGGATGTCAGTTTCCAGGAGTTCCTGTGCGAACACAGACAAACACTCCCCCTGGCTGCTATGGAGCAAATACTTCCCCTGTTCAGTAGATCCTATCTCCCAAACACTGTTCCTCTAGTTGTTCGAGAAGTGAGATGGGCAGCGGTACCATCTTTGCCCGGGTTCGCGAGGCCGAAAACAGTTCCAGGCATTTGATGACCAGGTAACGCTGCTTGCGTTCGGGAATCAAAATGGCTGCCATCCAGGGAAAGCACTCAAGCGAAGGGGAGGGGAGGTCTGTGTTCACTGGGTCATAACAAGGGACCACACACCAGTTATTTCGGGAGACGAACAATGGGTTACGGACAACTGAACATAAGGGGTTGGAGTCTGCTACAAATATGTCTTATTTCACCTATTGTACAGGGCTGCTGAATATGTTGGTGCTATATAAATATTTGCAATTATATGCAACACAAAGAGTTATTTGGTAGCTATTGAGGAGGCAATGTGATTGGCTTTCATTTGCTATGGCATCACAGTGGGGAAGTTCATGTATCTAACGTCACAATTTTGTACCAGGAGATTTGTACATTCAGCGAGAAGGGAGCTTGCGTGTGTGCGGGGGTCATTAATGGGGACCCTTTCCAATTATCATCATATAACAAATAAAGTATAAATACATATAGTTACATATACTTCTTGTTACATATACTAGGTCAACTGTATAACCTCAAAAGACAAAAAAGAGAATATGAAATAGTGCAATATGTCACTTGTATACTTGTGTACTTGTTTAATACAAGTGACATATTGCACTATTTGGTATTCTCTTTTTTATCTTTTGACCAAGATTTGCACTAACTGTCTTCAAAGAAATATATGTAACGATATGTATTTATACAGTTATTAAGGTGTTGGATATACACACAACACTTTGTGGGCGCAGTTTGTCACTTTGTTTGTTATACTTTGTATCACTAGCTAGGTTCTGTGAATCCTAGCTTATTTACTGCTGCCATTGTAGTGAGTGCCTATTTCTGTTTCCTTGTTCCCAATTATCATCATACCTTGAATGGACTGAGGAGGAGAAGATTGATGTAGATCTTTAGTAGGACTTACTTTATTGACCAGCTTGCCCACTGAGGTGGTAGATGATAATAATTGTACCGAATTGAGCAATTTGTTGATACGTCGGAATGTGACTGAATGATGTGGAGGTTTAGGGACAGTCGGTATTGTGATGGAGCTCCCTGTACCCTGGGTTCTTCTGCCAAGCTCACTCCCTAGCTGGAACTGGGAAACCTTAAGCGCTTCTGCCCCAGTTGCCAGAGTTTGACTGGGGTCCTTTTTGAGCTTTTCAACCAAGCTGCAGCTCTCCTTCCAGGCAGGTATCATCCCCTCTACCTTTTCCACTTCAACCCTACTTTCAGGCAGGTATAGTCCCTTCTGCCTACAGTGTTTGCTTTTGCTTTTGCAAAGGCCTAGCTCTCTTGGTTTATCTCAGGGCTAGAGGTATCCTGCAGCCAGCAAACAGGTCCAAAGACTCTGTCACTGGGATCCATAAAAGTCCACAAGGAACTGACATACAAAACTTTTTTTTTGGATTGGCCCAAATGCTTCGATCAGAAAACATACAGGGAACTATAATAAGACAACAATATATCTACAAAGAGATGGGGAAGTCAATAACCAACAAAAAATATAATTCCTGCCTGCACAATTAGCAATATGCAATTCTAATACAAAAAGAGGAGTCCTGCGCTCACTCCCATCACTACTGGCCAGCAGCAATGACTACACGTCAGCCCCAATTTATAGTAAAAACCAAAGAAAAGAAAACGTTACCTGCGCTCTCCTTAATCCCTGTGTATATTTAGACAAATGGAGGTCATTTAGTTGCTCCAATGGCCACTGGAGGGAATGCCCGCCTGCCAACGTCAATGCAGACCCCCCTAAGCGGGTCCTAACACTGACCCTTCAGCTTCAGCCTAATATTCAGGTAGTGCATATAGCTGTTACCACCAACAGAGGGCATTATACAGGCTCAATAGCCGCCCTAATCCACTTAGTTGGTAACAAGCATCAGCGGACAGGAGAGCACACAAAACAATTAACAATATACAAACACATTATAAACACCCTGCACCTATAATGGAAACAGGGTGACTGAGACATAGGAGCAACTTAGAAAGCTTTGTAATCTTCTGCTCCCAGTGATGGTGACTATTGTCACATATATATTGAGGGACGAATTAATAGTTAAACTGGAATTTTATTCTTTGTGTAATATCTTTCTATTTCTGTTCTACAGACAATCTACAACTCTATGTGTAATAACACTCCTTGTGTCATTGTGGAAGGATCAGGTCGTGTTGCTGACATCATTGCACAGGTCGCTGACCTCAGTCCTTCCAGGATAACCATCTCCTTAGTGAAGGAGAAGCTGCAGAACCTATTCATGGACACATATAGCAACTTCACAGAGCAGCAAATTATCATGTGGACCAAGAAAGTAAGAACATTGATACCACGTACCTCTTTTCTTCACTCTAGAACCTTTAAATCACGGTTCCTGCAGGCATATTGGCTTCACTATGACTCTGGTGTAACCGCAGTCGGTTCGCTTATTTACCACTTTAACATCTTAAAACATAGAATTTAGCAGGGCTAACCATACAGATATCTTAGCCACAATATTATATAGTTGGTAAGAGTTTCTCAATTTAAAATATATAAATAATTGAAAATATAATGAAAATTGGAAGCAATAACCTTTTGTCTTTTTTAAAATAATTTATTGAATATAAATTGTAGCGGGATCTGGGTAACCCGGCTGGTTATCCCTGCTTGTAAAGGAAAACAAGACATATTTTCCCCAGTAAACGGACGACACACAGTTCCAAGGGCACAAAAACAACTTTATTGGCCACAGGTGGCTTTTCACTTCCCCCATGCAAGGGGTGGCACACACATGAAGACAATGTCCCCTCCCAGGACCCCTCCCCTCAAGGGGTCGCCCAACGGAACTGGAACCCTAGTCTCTTTGTCCCTTGTTCCCGCCACTCAGTGTCCCCTGCCTGGACCCTCCCCATCCCAGGGGCCTGTGTGTGGGACAGAAACTTCAGCCCCTTTGTCCACAGTTCCTTCTACCCAAATATAGACCCTCTGTACCTGGGAGTCCCAGTGCGGGAAAGATTCCTACCTCCAGGGCTCCCAGAAAGCCTGCCATTGTCCCCAAGAGAATGCGCCCACCAATCTCAGGGAGCCCCCCGAACAGTAACTGCCTCCATTCGTGGGATTCCTGGGTGAAGCCAGGCAAGGGAAGCGTCCTTGTTCGGACACAAATGCTCCCCCTGGCGGACGTTGTCTATGCCAATCATTAATTACTTCCCTTACGGTTTCACACTTATGTTGTGAACTGCCAACGTTCTAATTGATTGGGGTCAACATTCCAAGGGGCGCTGGGGAGGTCACCATTAGGGAACCGAACATTGTGGGAAGCAATCCGCGAATGCTCCCCCAGGGTCGGCACGCGCAGACGCTTTCCTTGCGGTTTGTGGTTTTCCCACCTTGTTAACTAGGTGCGAACATTCTAACGAAGTGAACGTTCCAAACAATCATTCTAACTGAGGTATCGAGGTGGTCCCCATTCGTGAGGTGGTTGGAGAACATGGTTCGCTTGATGAATGTATCGGATTACCTGGCACCCCGACTGGACACCTCCATTAACGGACGCTTCCTAGCTGATGCCAAGGACCATAAGCACCGCACCGGACACCACAACCACAGCAGACTCCACAACCACTGTAACTAAACTGGAGTCTCGCCGTCTTCCTTCCACCCTGGACCTCTGACATCCAGGATTGTGTGGGGGAGACCTCTCCTCCAGGAGAGCGTAACAGGAACAGGAACAGGAAGTTATTAGAGCCCAGGGGAGTATACAAAGTATAGCAATCCCCAGTGTGATTATAGCAGTTCCCTACAGTAAAGAGACAATAACAAGAGGGTTAAGAAGAACTCTGGTTTGATGAGTACAAAGGCATTTCTTTTATACAAATTATTACCACAAGGTTACCACCCATGTGGACCTTGTGGAGCACAGGACACAAAGTCACCAAACCAATAGAAACAATAATTAACATAGTAACACTCCCACATACAGTCAGCAAGCCCTCCCCTATGCCTGTGATATAATTAAGCTAGCTTATGGAATAACTTAATTATCCACAGGCAGAAAAAACATACATTTTTACAAACCCCAAAAAGTACCTCAAAATACAACATATCCCCATAAATTTATGTTATATCTCTGTTATATCTCTGGATAGCCCTGATCTGGGTTAACAACATATACAAAAATCACCCAGATCAGAGCAGGGGTTCAAATGTTCCATGGAAGTCACAGTTGACCGACCGCACAGACATTTTCATGCCCAAAACAGTTCCAGAGAATTAGCCTGTGCGGCCGGTCTATTTCCAATGTTAAATTCAGTTCAAATAGACGAACGGCAACTGTTCGTGCAAACTGCCAATGTTGTCTAATGGCTTTCGACTCCAGTTGAAGCGTCAAAGTCTGGAGAAGGTAAAGTTCAGCGGTGTTCGTGCCATCATGAATCCAATTTGAGTTCCATGACCAAACGCTGCTGAATGCGTTTGACTGAATTAAAATGGCCGCCGTCATGTGTTCGTATGTCAAATGGCGGCCACTTCAACTACTTCTGCACTTGGGCTGTATCCAAAGTGCAACTTCAAGTGCAGAACTGTACCCGTACAATTTAAAGGGGCAGAAACAGTGCTCCAAAATACAATAGGCACAAAAAGAGTTTTTAAAGGGCAAAACACCCCAGGGGCCATAGTCACAGGGCAAGACGCTGGCAAGCAGACCTCTCCAGAAGCCAGCTGCAAAGTTAATTTCGGCACACTGAACAGCATCTGCTGTGCCTGTCTGCGCTCTCTCTCAGTTAGTCGGTCCCCAAAACAGACCTCCTCTTTGGAACCTGACTGGGCTCTATCCTCCAGGAGGTTAAACAAGGGAAGATTGACGTAATCTTCAGAGGCTGGCACGCAAATGGTGGCGACATTCTCTATCCACTTGTGGTAGGGCTTCAGCATGTTAACATGTAACAGGCATTGGACTCCGGTACCTAAGCATTTAGAATCGGCTTAATGATGCATAACCTTCACAGTTGGTGGGTCATTTTGGCAGTAAAATCTGAGAGGATCCATCCGGGAAAACACCTACATCAGGGTTTCAGCCACAATCTCTGCCCGAATGTTGCTCAGGGCGACTGCCTCAGGATACCGAGTTGCATAGTCCACAATGGTCAGAATATCTCTCTTTCCAGAGGGGCTATGCTTAGCTAGGTGACCTATGATATCGACAGCTACTCTGCCGAATGGATCTTTGATAATGGGGAGGGGATGGAGCGGGGCCTTGTGTCGATCGCCCCGCTTCCCCACTCTCTGACAACGCAGGTCTGGCTGTACTGCTTCAGATCCTTAGATCACCCACAACTGGAGGGCTTGGCACCAAGCCAAAAACTCCAAAGAGATTCTCCAAGTGGTCAAGCTCGAGCACTTCTACAAGCTTATCCCGAAGGAGAAAGGATGGGGGGTACTGTCGCCATCCGTGTTGCTGGAAGGAATGTACACTACCTTCCCACTGCCTATGTTCACCTGGATTGGGGCGGAGGAGCTCAGAGAGAAGAAGTGGGCCTCATGGATCGACTGCCTGCAGAGGTACTGCTCAGCAACAATCTGGGACACCTAGCTTCCACCTTTGTCTCTGTCCAGACCCTGGAATAAGTCTACCCCGTGATGACCCGGCAGCAAGCCAGCACCATACAAGGCGGCTCACACTCTGTGGCTCAGGTAGGCACATGTGCTCCTTTCCAACCCCCATGGTCCCGTAGAAGGTCTCATAAGCGAGCTCCCTGTGTTAGTCCCTGTGACGAGAGCAATCTCGCCACATCGCCAATTGCTCGCCTGCTGCCTTTGGATTATGGCCCCATGTTAAAAGACTTTGTTTCCCCTGCAGAAAAGACTTAATCGTGCTTTTCTGCCCGGTGTTCGGTAGATTCAATCTACCGAACAACCGCACGAATGACGGGACCACCTGGGAGCTGGAGTGTGCCGGCAATTAGCCTCCCAGAAGCTGCGGTTAACCGCAGCTTAATTGACGAATACTGGGTGGCCGCCATTCGTATCACGAATACGAGGTCGCGGCCATTTTAAACAAGCGAACGCACAGCGGTGTTCGACGCCTAACTCATGGAACTAAAAACGGACACAGTTTGGCGTGAACAGCCGTCGACCTCCCTTCTTGTTTGGCAGGAGTGCACGAACGGCCCAGTGTTTGGTAGTTTTACCGGACTGTTTTATTCCCCAGATAGGAATCCCATTGTGACAGATCCATCTGTATAGACTAAGATTGCTGGTTCGTCTATTTTTACCTTGTTCGTGGAATTACCCGTTCGTATGCCCCTGTTCAGTGAATTGACTTTTCCACCGAACAAAACTACCGAACGGACGGCCACTCAGAAGAGAAGTGTGCTGCTGGTTAACCTCCTGATCCCAATTAGAACGTTGAGGTTAACCACAGACACTTCTCAATTAAAAAGCGAATACAGGGTGGTCGTCGTTCGTATGTCGACCACGAGGCGGCGGCTATTTTAAACCATGCAAAAGACCAACGGTGCTCGGCATGGATTTCATGGAACTGAAAACGGACACTTTTTCTGCCGAACACCGCTGAAGCCGCCGTCCTCCCTTCTCAATCGACAGAAGGATGCAAACACCGGCCGTATTAGGAATACTAATGCATTGTGGGAATGTTCTGTGTGGCGAAACCGACCTCGCCACTGGGCATTGGAGAAGACTAATTGCCAGCCTCCTGCCATGTGACTATGGATGTATTACCCTTTAAAGACATGATTTGGGCATAATGGATTTGTGTTGTGCTGCTGCTGGCCCTTTAAGAACCATCTGGGGACATACTGTGGAGTTACTGGGTGACCACCATTTCCTGTATCAGAGGCACATGGTGAGAACAATGGATGGCGGCCATTTTAACTCACAGACACTGTTTGGACTTTTCAACACGGTGCCATCTCGCCAGTATTTGGTGCACAGAGACATCGTGCAGTGGTTTTGGACTATACAGCAGGAGACACATTATACAGTGATTGCTTTTCATTTAGCCTGTATATGTTCTGCAGAATCTGCATTAAACTGTATTTTCCAAAGTACTGAACGGATCTGGGTGAATTTTGGATATGTGGTTCACCCAGATCCCCCGGTTCCAAAGATATACTTTATGGGGTTATTGCATGTTTTGGGGTCCCTGTGATGTGTTTTATGAAAACTGTATTTCTCTGTCTGTGATAATTAGATTACCCATTGTGTAAGGTAATTGTATTACAGGCAGAGGGGAGGATTTTGTGTGGGAGTGTCTGTGTGTATTGTGCAGATTGATTGGTTGTTCTATAAAACCCTGTGGGCAGTATTAAGTTTGTGGATTGGGAATAAAAGAGGCTGTATGTGCCAGTACAGTCAGTTCCTGCTTAACCCTCAAAGTGAAGTGTCATCTCATTATTGGGGGAGGATTTATTTTATGCTGTTCCAGTTTGACTGCTAGGAGTGTAAACCTATTCGCATGGTTTTTCCTATTCAGCTGTATACAGCATTCATATGCTTGAGAGCATTCATATGCTCCTACGGTTCAGTGGTTTTGGTGTCTGCTGCAGTGCTTGGAGTCCTCGGGAAGTGCTAGGAGCATCCTTCAACGGAGGTACCCAGTCGGGGTGCCAGGTGATCCGTTACATTCTGTGTCTGTGGGTCCTGACTTGCCATATGTCTGTCTATTGTCACAGTCTCCCATTTGGTCCCCTAGGGGAGTGTCCACCAGGTGGGAGACCTGCATAAATACTGGGCAGGTAACCCTCATTAAACAGACCACTGCTTGACCCTCAACACGGAGCCTTGTCTCGTCTTTGGGGGGATTTACTGAATGCTGATAGAGACTGATTGCTAGGAGTGTAAGCCGCTTGGGTGCTTTTCCTGTTCGTCTGCTAGCAGCTATTTGTGAGGTTCCAGTTTGTGAGTTTGGAGTGCTATATTGTATGCCGTTCGGGAGTTTGGATCATTCCCTTACATGCAGTTCGGGAGTTTGGTGTTCTAAGGTAGCTGTGCCTGCATCTCTGAAAGGGGACGATCGCCTAAACGGCTTTAACCCCTTGTGTGCTGAAACGGTCCGTTACAGTCCCCCTTTCTTTGGGCGCCATTCCCGTTCCTGCACCTGTGCCGTCCGTACTCATTACCTACCCACAGAGCCCCGGGATCCTACACTTGATCCGGGCCCCATACCCTGGGATACCACAGCTGAGTTTGAGAGGGAGGTGGCTTCTAACTTGACCCTGCAGGGTTACAAGGACAAGGCAGCCACATTGGAAGTAGGGAAAGAGGAGGAGCAGTACATTTGGGAAGGGGGGCGGTTATACCGCATAGCAGTGAGAAAGGAACCAGCTACAGCCCCTACTACCACCAAGCAGTTGGTGGCCCGCAAGAAATATCGGTATGAGCTGCTGAAGCTAGCCCATGATATACCCTTGGCAGGGCATTTGAGAAGGAGTCGTACAGCGTCTCAGCTCACCCAAAGCCAAGGGTTCAACAACAACTTTGTAACAGATCCCCTGTTATTGCCTGGCCAGCAGACTTGGAACATTGTAACAACTGTATTTGTAACCTTTGTTATGCTGAACATACGAATGGGAAAACGAATAACCCTGCTAATTCGTTCATATAACCAAACAAATTGCCGAACCAGAGACCACCCAGACAAGGCGTGTGGCGCCAATTAACTCCTTGACTCTGTGCCAAACCTCAAACGTTCTAAGTGGTTCACTGGGTGGCTGTCGATTCGTATGCACGAACACGTGGCGGTGGCCATCTTGTTTTGTTGAACGCATCCAGCAGGGTTTGGTCGTCACGTGTCTGGAACTATTTTTGGACACTCGAACTCCCGAACAGCGCTGAGACTTCCAGGACCACTTAGCTTCGCACAGATTCATATGAACGAGGTGGCGTTCGGAAGAAGTATTACACGAACGAGGCGGCACATGACCACCAAAGGCACGAACAATAAAAAGGATCACTATTCATTATTTTAAACATACGAAAAGGGACCGGCCGCACCAGCTGAATGCATGGAACTATTTTGGGCAGGAGCCTCATGTGTGGCCGGGCAGAAATGGGACTTCCATCTATCTCCCAAACCCCTGAACTACTTTGCATGATTTTTGGATATGTTTGTTCCCTAATTATGCTCTTTCTGAAAATATAAGTTTTATGGGAATTGGGTGTATAATTTTAATGTTATGAAAAATTAGTAAAAAGTGTATTTTTCGCTTGGATATAATTGAGTTGATATAGCAATTAACTCAATTATATCCCAAGCAGAGAGGAGGAAATTACAGTAATGAATGGGAGTGTTTAACTGTGTGACTGTAAACTATTGGCTGTTGAGTTTGTGTTTTCGGTGCCCAACAAGGTCCACATGAGTGGTAACCTTGTGGGAAAAGTTGCATAAAAGCCAGCCTGGCACATTAAACCTTCAGTTCTGCTTAACCCTCAATACGTAGCCTTGTCTCATTAGTGTACGGAACCTTCATCCAGTTAATCACTAGCTCTTGTAAGAGCTCTGCTACTCTCTCTCCACACTGGTCCAGCTGATGGGACATCTGCAATACACTGCAGCACAGCCTCTCGCCAGGGAAAAGGACGTCTTCAACGGCATTCACCCCTCTAACAACCTGGGTAGCAGTTACAAATTTTATTGGCCACAGGCGGGTTTATACTTTCCCCATGCAAGGGGTGGTACACACATGAAGACAATGTCCCTCCTGGGGGTCCCCCAACTGAACTGGAACCCTAGTCTCTTTGTCCCTTGTTCCTGACACTCAGTGTCCCCTCCCCAGGCCCTCCCTCTACCAGTGGCCTTTGCATGGGACAGGAACTCCAGTCCCTTTGTCCCTAGTTCCCGCCACCCAAATATAGGGTTTTCCACTGCTTCCCAAGACCCTCTGTACCTGGGGGTCCCACAGCGGGAAAGATTCCCGCCTCCTGGGCTCCCAGGCTCAGAAAGCCCGCCAAACCGCCATTGTCCCCAAGAGAGAACTTGTTCGTATGGGGACTCCCCAGCGGGGAGTAGGTAACACATAAGAATACACACAATATAGGGGAATAACACGGGGACTGTCACACAGCAATTCACTAGCAGGTAGCGGTCCCGCCACTGTGGCTCTTGGGAGCCTGGCGTTCACTGTGGCTCTGGGGAGTCTGGCGTTCACTGTGGCTCTGGGGAGTCTGGAGTTCACTGTGGCTCTGGGGAGTCTGGCGTTCACTGTGGCTCTGGGGAGTCTGGAGTTCGCTGTGGCTCTGGGGAGTCTGGCGTTCACTGTGGCTCTGGGGAGTTTGGCGTTCACTGTGGCTCTGGGGAGCCTGGCGTTCACTGTGGCTCTGGGGAGTCTGGCGTTCACTGTGGCTCTGGGGAGTCTGACGTTCACTGTGGCTCTGGGGAACCTGGTTCTCACTGTGGCTCTGGTAGCTTGGAGTTTGTAGAGACTGCAATTCATCCCAACATGTAGTTGGTCTGTCACTGAGAAACTTTGATTCACACTAACTTTAGGGGAGCTTGGGGATTGTCCTTAATGTGGGTTGATGTTAGGTTTACACTGTGGAGACAGGAATCACACTTACTGAAGTGAGGCTTGAATTTGTACTGACTCAAGGGAAAGCTTGAACCTGGTGGAGTTTGAAATTCTGGGGAGATTGGGGTGCTCACCTTGTCTGATGATCCTGGTGGAAAGTCTGGGGAGTTGAGTCTGTTCTCGGGAAGCAGAATATGATGATGTCTATCAGCCGTCACTTTTGGTTATGGCTCGGAGCTCTCGATATAAAGTAAAGGGAGAACCTTCGCTGGGTGTGATATTTATCTCCAAATCTTGTTTTAGATTCAGGATATTGTACGCATGGGATCACTGCTCACCATCCTCCGAGAAGAGAATGCAGGAGGGCAAGGAATGGATGTGGCTATCCTACAAGCATTGCTGAAAGGTCAGTAAGTGGCACTCATTAATATTAATGATCAATATATTGGTATCTGAATAGATTAGTGCTGGGTATATTGATTAACATTGATTATAATGAAAATCAGTAAATTGGTATCTGGATTAGTGCTGGGTATTTTGATTAAGATTAGTTATGGTGATCAATATATTGGTGTATGGATATATTAGCGCTGTGTGTTAACTTAATCTGGATCTATTGAGCAATATTAGTTATAATGATCAATATATTGGTATCTAGATAGATTAGTGCTGGGTGTTATACTAATCTGGACGTATTGATTAATATTAGTTATAATGATCAATATATTGATATCTCGTTAGATTAGTGCTGGGCGTATTGATTAATATTGGGTATAATGATCGATATATTGATATCTCGTTAGATTAGTGCTGGGCGTATTGATTAATATTGGGTATAATGATCGATATATTGATATCTCGTTAGATTAGTGCTGGGCGTATTGATTAATATTGGGTATAATGATCAATATATTGATATCTCGTTAGATTAGTGCTGGGCGTATTGATTAATATTGGGTATAATGATCAATATATTGATATCTCGTTAGATTAGTGCTGGGCGTATTGATTAATATTGGGTATAATGATCAATATACTGTTGCCTCAGCCTCACACAGTACTGATCATCGAGGTCAAGACAATTGGGATTATCAATTAAAGCTGGCTGTGTCTTGGAATCGTCCGGATATTGCAGAAACTCAAATATTCACTGATGACTGGCGATGGAAGGTTAACTCACTGTATTACTTTCAGTTAAATTCTGATATTTGTGTTGGTAGAACGCTCTATGTTTATGTATATTGTATTTATATAGCGCTAACAGGTGTACTCAGCACTTTACAGGTTACATTACAGTAGAGGGAGGTACAGTAAGTGCAGTAGGTATACAGTGTATGTATATTTTATTTATATAGCGCTAACAGGTGTACTCAGCACTTTACAGGTTACATTACAGTAGAGGGAAGTACAGTAAGTGCAGTAGGTATACAGTGTATGTAGATTATATTTATATAGCGCTAACAGGTGTACTCAGCACTTTACAGGTTACATTACTGTAGAGGGAGGTACAGTAAGTGCAGTAGGTATACAGTGTATGTATATTTTATTTATATAGCTCTAACAGGTGTACTCAGCACTTTACAGGTTACATTACAGTAGAGGGAGGTGCAGTAAGTGCAGTAGGTATACAGTGTATGTAACAGGTGTACTCAGTACTTTACAGGTTATATTACAGTAGAGGGAGGTACAGTAAGTGCAGTAGGTGTACAGTGCACTGTACATATTTAATTTATATAGCGCTAACAGGTGTACTCGGCACTTTACAGGTTACATTACAGTAGAGGGAGGTACAGTAACTGTAGGTATACAGTGTATGTAAATTGTATTTATATAGCACTAACAGGTGTACTCAGTACTTTACAGGTTACATTACAGTAGAGGGAAGTACAGTAAGTGCAGTAGGTATACAATGTATGTATATTTTATTCATATAGTGCTAACAGGTGTACTCAGCACTTTACAGGTTACATTACAGTAGAGGTAGATACAGTAAGTACAGTAGGTATACAGTCTATGTATATTTATATAGTGCTTACAGGTGTACTCAGCACTTTACAGGTTACATTACAGTAGAGGGAGGTACAGTAAGTGCAGTAGGTGCACAGTACACTGTACATATTTAATTTATATAGCGCTAACAGGTGTACTCGGCACTTTACAGGTTACATTACAGTAGAGGGAGGTACAATGAGTGCAGTAGGTATACAGTGTATGTATATTTTATTTATATAGCGCTAACAGGTGTACTCAGCGCTTTACAGGTTACATTACAGTAGAGGGAGGTACAGTAAGTGCAGTAGGTATACAGTGTATGTATATTATATTTATATAGCACTAATAGGTGTACTCAGCACTTTACAGGTTACATTACAGTAGAGGGAGATACAGTAAGTACAGTAGGTATACAGTCTATGTATATTTATATAGTGCTTACAGGTGTACTCAGCACTTTACAGGTTACATTACAGTAGAGAGAGGTACAGTAAGTGCAGTAGGTGTACAGTGCACTGTACATATTTAATTTATATAGCGCTAACAGGTGTACTCAGCGCTTTACAGGTTACATTACAGTAGAGGGAGGTACAGTAAGTGCAGTAGGTATACAGTGTATGTATATTTTATTTATATAGCGCTAACAGGTGTACTCAGCACTTTACAGGTTACATTACAGTAGAGAGAGGTACAGTAAGTGCAGTAGGTGTACAGTGCACTGTACATATTTAATTTATATAGCGCTAACAGGTGTACTCAGCACTTTACAGGTTACATTACAGTCAGGGCCGGTGCAAGGATTTTTGCCGCCCTAGGCAAAAGTAAAGTTTGACGCCCCCCTCCTCCCCCCCGTGACATCGCAATGCCCCACCCATATGACCTGCCATGTTAACTAACGCTAGTGCTGCAGTGCCGCTGTGTTTACAATAAAAGGCCTGCAGGGACAGGCTATAGACACCAGGACCACTACATTAAGGTGCAGTGGTTCTGGGGACTATAGTGTTTCTTTAATGTGAGGTAAATTAGAGATTAGTGCCACCAATAATATACTAGATTACCTACTTACAAGCAGATGAGGATGATGATGGGCTCTAGCTGCAGTCTGGCTCCACTGGTCTGGTGTATAACAGGATCTCTGGAGGCTGTCTGTAACTGTGGTCACACAAATCAATGTTCTGGGAGAACGAGAAGCAGCTCCATTTTTTGGGGGCCCTTTACACAGCTCAAGGTCTGGGTCCCAGGGTCTACCTTCATTTTCCACCAATGAGTTTGTTCACAGGGGATGGAGTGTGTAGGGAATGTCCTGATTTGTGTGTAAGGAATGCATTGTGTGAATCTGTGTTTGTATGTGTAAGGGCTGCAAGGTGTGTTTCTGTGTATGTAAGGGATGAAGTGTGTGAGTCTGTAAGGGGTGCATTGAGTGTGTATAAGGAATGCATTGTGTGTTTCTGTGTGTGCAAGGGATGCATTGTGTGTAAGGGTTGCATTGCGTGTGTGTGTGTAATGCATTGTGTGTGTAATGCATTGTGTGTTTTTCTGTGTGCAAGGGGTTCATTGTCTTTGTGTGTAAGGGGTGCATTGTGTGTGATTGTGTATGTGTGTGTGATGGATGTCAATCTCTCCCCCCTCCCTTGTCACTCTCTTCTCCCCCCTCCCTTGTTACTCTCATTCCCCCTCCCTCCCCTGTCACTCCCCCCTCCCTGTCAATTTCTCTCTCCCCGTCAATTCCCCTCCCTGTCAATGTCTCCCCCCCGTTAGTTTCTTTCCCCCCAAACCTCCCTGTTAGTTTCTTTCTCCCCCCTCCCCTCTCAGTTTCTTTCTTTCCCCCTCCCCTCCCCTCCCCTCCTTGTTTCTTTCTTCCCCCTCCCTGTTTCTTTCTTCCCCCTCCTTCCCTGTTTCCTTCTCCCCCTCCCTCCCTGTTTCCTTCTCCCCCCTCCCTCCCTCTTTTTTCCCCCTCCCTCCCTGTTTCTTTCTTCCCCCTCCCTCTGTTTCCTTCTCCCCCCTCCCTCCTTCCCTGTTTCCTTCTCCCTCTGTTTCTTTCCCCTCCCCTCCTCCCTGTTTCTTTCTTCCCCCTCCCTCTGTTTCCTTCTCCCCCCTCCCTCCTCCTGTTCCTTCTCCCCTCCTTCCCTCCCTGTTTCTTTCTCCCCTCCCTCCCTCCCTGTTTCTTTCACCCCTCCCTCCTGTTTCTTTCCCCTCCTCCCTCCCTGTTTCTTTCTCCCCCTCTCTCCCTCCCTGTTTCTTTCTCCCCCTCCCTCCCTCTGTTTCTTTCTTCTCCCCCTCCCTCTTTTTTTCTTCTCCCCCTCCCTCTCTCTCTGTTTCTTTCTTCTCCCCTCCCTCCTTCTCTGTTTCTTTCTTCTCTCCCTCCCTCCCTCTCTGTTTCTTTCTTCTCCCCCCTCCCTCCTGTTTCTTTCTTCTCCCCCCTCCCTCCCTCTCTTTTTCTTCTCCCCCCCCTCCCTCCCTGTTTCTTTCTTCTCCCCCCCTCCCTCCCTCTCTTTTTTTCTTCTCCCCCTCCCTCCCTCTCTGTTTCTTTCTTCTCCCCCCTCCCTCTCTGTTTCTTTCTTCTCCCCCCTCCCCTCCCTGTTTCTTTTCTTCTCCCCCCCTCCACCTCTCCCTCTTTTCTTCCCCCTCCCTCCCTTCCCCTCCCACTCCCTGTTTCTTTCTTCTCCCCCCTCCCTCCCTCCCTGTTTCTTTCTTCTCCCCCTCCCTCCCTCTCTTTTTCTTCTCCCCCTCCCTCCCTTTCTTTTTTTTTCTTCTC
Source organism: Pelobates cultripes (assembly GCA_933207985.1). Classification (NCBI taxonomy): domain Eukaryota; kingdom Metazoa; phylum Chordata; class Amphibia; order Anura; family Pelobatidae; genus Pelobates; species Pelobates cultripes. The sequence continues at coordinate 426,152,142 of OW240912.1, forward strand.
CCCCCTTCCTCCCTCTTTCTTCCCCCTCCCTCCCCTACCTGTGTGGTAGTGTGGCCGAGCCCAGTATAGTCCGACCGGTACAGGGAGCTGTTGTTTCCTGTACCCGGCCGGACTAACAGGAAGTGAACACTCAGTGTTCACTTCCTGTTAGTCTGGCCGGGTACAGGAGACAGCTGCTCTCTGTACCGGTTGGACCATGCCATAGAGGGCTCGGCCACACTACAGAGAGGGAGCTGACAGGTGGGAGCGCTGAGCGCTTCCCTCCTGTCAGCCTCTCCTCAGGCTGCGCCCGGGCGGTGCGGTCCGCCCTCATGGACGCACCGCCCGGGCAAAGCTGCAGCCGCCTGAGGCTTTTTACAGAGCGCTCGGGCGGCTGCAGCATGAGCGGGGCCGGCGCTCCTGGCGGCGCCCCCTCCCAAGGGGCGCCCTAGGCGGCTGCCTAGTCCGCCTTACAGGTAGCGCCGGCCCTGTATATGTTGTGTAATAAAAACTTATTCCAATTTACTAAGCATGGAAATGAGGAGAATTGAAAAAAATAAATAGTCTATCAACATTTTCTAAGACAGATGTTTTTGGATACAATTTCCTATTCTTTTGTCACTTCTCCACAATTCTTGATTTTGTAAATAACCCCATGCTAAATGTAATGTTAGAGGCAAATTCTCTGTCAACTAATAAAAGCAAGTACTGCAGTCAGTTCTAATTTGTGGCTTTATTTTTTTTTTTTTAATAGATTCTATTCTGGAGCCGAAAAATGCAAGAAGAAGACAGAACAGAGATAACAAGAAAGTTCTGTCTACAGAATATAATCTGAGCTCCAGTAAAAAGCAAAGAGCAGAAAAAAATGAGGCATCAAGGACATCTGCACACCACCTCCTGAATGTGAAAAATACTTCATATGAAAAAAGGACAAGTCCCGTTACCAAAGAGTTCCAGAAAGTCAGCTCAGTGCTCCAGTCTCAAAGCAATACCAAAGCTCCCATTGCTAAAGCAGTGTCTTCACTACCTGCGCTCGAAAGCAGTTTTGAGAGGCGCTCTCAGTCTGCGGAGGTTTTCAGGAAAACGAACAGCAAAACAGTTTCCCCTTCCTATTCACTTGATTCATCGAAAGACAAAGGTCTTCAAGAGGAGAAAAAAGATACAAAGGACTTGCCTGTATTAAAAGAGCATATTTACTCTACCGAAGAGAGGGATTCAAGGAAAAAGGAAGCTCTAGATAAAGTCAATATTAAAGCTCGTTCTACAAGTTCACAGGAAGCCCCCACTTCACAGCTGAAAGAAGATAATTTAGACGTAACTTTGAAAAACATTGTTGAAATAAATAAATCAATAACCCGGGAATATGTTCAGAAAGTGCAGGAGAAAAAGGAGGAGGAACAGGAGATTCAGTTAAGTGAAACACATCAAGAAGAGAAGAAAAATCTCAATGTGCCTAAACATGACACGTCGGAAGATATAGTTCTTAATATTGCTTATCAAGATGGATCTTATAAAAGTACAGAGGCCATACAAGCTTCTGAAGAACATGAGACAACAAGAGAAACCATCAGTTATCAGAGCATAGATTTCAGCCTACAGGATGTTATAGAATCAAATATTTCAGAAGAAAAAGAGGTAGATGAAGGGAAAGTGTCAGAATCTCTTGATTTACATAAAGTAAATAAAGAAGCTGATTTAAAACTTTCTCCAGAAATATCTGAATTTGATCAGAAACACGAAATTCCAACTTTCGAAATCACTGCATTTGAGAAGAAAGAATTTCAATTGTTGTCGATGGACAATGACAATGTGTCAGAAATCATAAGGAAAACTGTTGGAGGACTTTTGGGAAGCAACTTGAAAATCATGTCTGTAACGGAAGTTGAACACGTTCGTTATCAAGAAGATGATTCACAAAGATCCCAGTCATTTGACCAGCATATTGCTGACCAGCTAAGCATAGAAGATGTTAATGTGCAGCCTAATCGAGAAGGGCAAGAGACTGTTGATTTAGATAATGCAGAAAACAAAACTATCCAGTTGCCACATGAAGAACAGGAAAGTCGACTGTCCTATGAGGAAAAATGGACAAGTAAGAACTTGGAGGAACCAGTTGAACAAATGCAAGTGTTCACTGTCCTTAAGCAGTATGCTGCAGAATTGCATGAGATTAAAGAGGATAATTTGCAACAAGACCAGGAAGTAGAGAAGAGTCTTAGCTTGAATGCTATGGCAGAAGAGAGTAAACTTTCATATGATGGAAAGACAAATGAAAATATAACTGACATTGAAGAACCAGTTCAACAGTCTGAAATGTTCACTGTCCTTATGCAGGCCACTAAGGAATGCTTAAAACTTGAGCAGGCAAGTTTACAGCAATTTCATGAGGCTACCTCTCTTGAGCTAGAGAATGCAGAGAACGATGATCAACAATGTTCCACTTTCATTGGAACTGAGGAAAATGTTGAGCAGATAATTGCCAGTGTGCAAGTTAACCAACAATTTAATAGCAGGTTAGAGTCTGAGAATCAGCACTTTGACAAGTTAACAGAAGATGAAGATTCCAGCCTTAAAGAAAACATTATAGAAGAAAAGGACTTTGGTTTCACCAGTGCTGGATTACACAGTATCAAGTTGACATATGAACATGAAGGCCAACTCTCAGATATTGAACAGAAAAGTGATACTACTAGTGATGATAAAATATTAAATGGTGTGGATGACTCCATTCAGATGTTGGATAACAAAATCAGTTTGGAACAATCAGTTGATGTTGAACTGGAAACAACACAACCACTTGTTATAGAAGATGACAGCTTGCAACATAGCCTGCTGAAAGAACCCAGTGCTAAAGAGGTTTTGACTCAACAAGTCATTGAAGAAGGAGCTGATCTAACTGCATCAAGTGAGGTGAACATAGATGACCAACGGATAGAATTAAAAGACTATGCCCATCATGTAGAGGAGAATCTACAGCAGACAAGTGATAATGAGGAGTTATGTCAATCTAGTGACCATGAAGAACACACTGCTATTCTGGAACATCAAGAGGTGGTCAGTGACCATGATGCAACTGAGTCTTTTTCTGATATAAAGAGAAATGATGCTGAAACTTTCAACTTGGATATCGGACTTTCGAATGACACAATCAAAATAGAAGTTGATATTGTAAATAAAGTGCAAGAAAGCCAATATGAAATCTTTGAACATGAGCATACAAAAGATGAAAAAGAAGAACATGCATTTTCAGAAAATGAAAATGATATAGCAGAAAGGCAGCAGGAGTGTTTTTTAACTGAGACAAATTTGGAAACAACTGTTTCATTCACAACTAAAGAGGTTTTAAACACTCAATTTGAATTATCTGCAAATTTACAGTGTGATGCATCTGAGGAAGAGAATGAAAACAAAAGCCCTGACCACTGGGTCAATGAGGTTGTTACTGTAGCAAAGGAGGACTTTCATTATGTTAATCAAAGTCCCGTGGAACCCAAGTCAGAAGAAGTATATACTGAGGAAATTGAAGAAATAAAAGAAAGAGAAAGGGGGTTTAATGTGAATGAAAAAGTAACAAATACAGTGGAAAACAAAGGTATAGAAATTACATATACAGAGGAAAATGTTGAGAGTGAAGACAAAACAGAAGAATATGACCGGGAAAATGTAGAGGCTAAAGAAATTGAAGAGCATGTTCATAAAAATGTGGAAGCCTCAAATACAGATGAAAACAATGAAGATGTAACAAACACAGAAGAAACTATTGAGGAAAGTAAAGAAAGCACAAAACCACAGGAAATTAAGGAGAATGCCGAAATAAAAACTTTTGAAAGCAGAGAAGAAATAAAAACTGTAGAAATTATAGAACCAAAGGAAAATGTTGTGTATGAAGAAGCAACAACAGTAACTAAACAGAATTATGAACATGAAGATGCTATACAACTAGAGGAATATGTTGAGGAAAATGTAAAAGCTTTTAATGCAGAGGGCAAAGATTGTGAAGAAGTAAGAAAAGCTGAAGAAAATATTGAGGAAAATGAAGAACACTCAAAACTAGAGGAGCATATTAAAGAGGATGAATTTACAGAAACAGTAGAAAATGAAGACAATGTAAAAACTGGAGAACTTACAGAAACAGAAGAAAATATTGAGCATAAAGAACTAAGAACAACAGAAGAACATGTGGAGGAAAATGTAGAAGCTATAAACACAGAGGAAAATCTTAAAGCTAATGAAGACATAATAATAGCAGGAGAAATTATTGAGGAAAGTGAGGAAAACATAAAAGCAGAGGAAATTATTAAGGAGAATGAAGAAATAACAATAAAAGAAGAAATTATTAAAGAGTATGAAGAAGTAACAAAAGCAGAAGAAAATATTGTTGAAAATGAAGAAGACTCAAAACCAGAGGTGAATATTAAGGAGGCTAAAGTAACAGAAACAGTGGGAAATGAAGACAATGTAAAAACTGGAGAAGTAACACAAACAAAAGATAATATTGAGGAAAACAAAGAAGACTCAAACACAGAAGATAATATTCAAGAGGATGAAGTGACAGAAACAGTGAAAAATGAAGACGATGTGAAAACTGGAGAAGTTACAGAAACAGAAGAACATATTGAGTGTAAAGAAATAAAAACAACAGACGGACATGTTGAGGAAAATGTAGAAACTATAAATACAGAAGATAATGAAGATGTAATAATAGCAGGGGAAAATATTGAGGAAAGTGAAGAAGACATAAAAACAGAGGAAATTATTCATGAGAATGAAGAAATAATGACAAAAGAAGACACTATTAAAGAGTATGAAGAAGTAACAAAAGCAGAGGAAAATATTGTTGAAAATGAAGAAGACTCAAAACCAGAGGTGAATATTAAGGAGGATAAAGTAACAGAAACAGTGGAAAATGAAGGCAATGTAAAAACTGGAGAAGTTACAGAAATAGAAAAAAATATTAAGTGTAAAGAACTAACAACAGATGAACATGTTGAGGAAAATTTAGAAACTATAAATACAGAAGATAGTGAAGATGTAATAAAAACAGGGGAAAATATTGAGGAAAGTGAAGAAGACATAAAAACAGATGAGAATGAAGAAATAACGACAAAAGAAGACATTGTTAAAGAGTATGAAGAAGTAACAAAAGCAGAGGAAAATATTGATGAAAATGAAGAAGACTCAAAACCAGAGGAGAATATTAAGGAAGATAAAGTAACAGAAACAGTGGGAAATGAAGTCAATGTAAAAACTGGAGAAGTTACAGAAACAGTACAAAATATTGAGTGTAAAGAACTAACAACAACAGACAAACATGTCGAGGAAAATTTAAAATCTATAAATACAGAAGAAAATATTAAATGTAATGAAGATGTAATAAAAGCAGGGGAAAATATTGAGGAAATTGAAGACTTAAAAACAGAGGAAATTATTAAGGAGAATGAAGAACTAACAACAGAAGAAGAAATTATTAAAGAGTGTGAAGAAGTAACAAAAGCAGAGGAAAATATTGAGGAAAATGAAGACTCAAAACCAAAGGAGAATATTAAGGAGGATGAATTAACAGAAACAGTGGACAATGCAGATGATGCAAAAACTGAAGAAGTTACAGAAACAGAAGAAAATATTGAGTGTAAAGAACCATCAACAGCAGACAAACATGTGGAGGAGATTTTAGGAACTATAAATACTGAAAAAATTATTAAACGTAATGAAGATTTAATAAAAGCAGTAGAAAATATTGAGGCTAGTGAAAAAGACAGAAAAACAGAGGACATTTTTAAGGAAAATGAAAAATTACCAACAGAAGAAAATATTAAAGAGCATGAAGAAGTTACAAAAGCAGAGGGAAATAGTGTGGAAAATAAAGAAGACACAACATATGAAAATGTTAAGGAAAATAAAGATGCAACAACAATAGAGGAAACCATTAAACTAATTGAAGTTGTTCCAAAAACAAATGAAGATATTTATAAATATGAAGATGTAATTAAGGAAAATAAAGAAGTAACAACAGAAGATAATAGTGAGCTTGAAGAAGAAACAAAAACACATGAACATACTAAAGAAAGTGATGTTACAGCTGCAGAGGAACATATTGAGGAAAATGAGTTTTTAACTAAAACAGAATACAATATTGAAGAAACCGAAGGAGTGATAAAAGCTGAGGAAAATGAAGGTTTCACACAAACATCAGAAGAAATTATTAAGGGAGGAGACAAAATAAACAAAGAACTTACAAATGTAGAGAATGTGGAAGATTTAAGGGTTTCAGAAAATGAAAATATTGAGATTTCAAATATCACAGAACCTCATAATGAAACAAAAACTATTGCAAGTCCAGATGAAAAGGAAGAAAACATTCACAATTTGGAGAGGTTTGTGCAGCATGAAAAGTCAGAAACAAGTGAAGAAAGTGATAGCCCATCTTTATTACAAGCAGAAAATTACTCAGAATATGAAAATGCAGAATATACTGTCAAAATCTCAGAAATACCCAACATAGAAGATGCTCCTAAGGGTGAGAATGATTTTGTAGATTTGGAAGAGCAAACCAATGCTGTTGAACTGTCATCTGAAATTCCTACTGATGATTCTCATGTACATCATGTTGAACATGAAAATGAAAATGATATTGCAAAGTCTGAAGTTCAGAGTTTTATTGATGAACAGCAGGATGCATCACAAAATATCATCACCAAAACAGACAATGAGGACTCAGAAGTCGAACAATCTGTAGATTCACAAGAAGATTTCTCACTTTTGTCACAGAGGAGTGAAGAGTTTGAAATTAGTAGTGATTACCATCAAGAGAAAACATTGCCAGACACAACACCTCTACCTAACATGGATAATGAATTTGAGGATTTACCTAAGGAGCAAGTTACCTTACCATTAGAGTCAACTGACATTAGTGAAGAAAATCAATCAATAGAAGAATCTGACAAGCATGATTCATTAGCAGATGAATTTGCAGAAGTTGCTGTTGAAAAACCTGACGAGAACAAACCTGCCGAAGTCGAAGAATCTGTAGATTCACAAGACGATGTCTCGCTTTTGTCACAGAGGGATGAAGAGTTTGAAATTAGTAGTGATGTCAATCAAGGGAAAACATTGCCAGACACAACTCCTCTGCCTAACATGAATAATACATTTGAGGATTTACCTAAGGAGCAAGTTGTCCTACCATTAGAGTCAACTGACATTAGTGAAGAAAATCAATCAAAAGAAGAATCTGACAAGTACAATTTTTTAGCAGATGAATTTGCAGGAGTTGTTGTTGAAAAACCTGAGGAGGACGAACCTTCTGAACTTGAGGAATCTGTAGATTCACAACAAGATGTCTTGCTTTTGTCACAGAGGAGTGAAGAGTTTGAAATTAGTAGTGATGACCATCAAGAGAAAACATTGTCAGACACAATACCTCTACCTAACATGGATAATGAATTTGAGGATATACCTAAGGAGCAAGTTGTCTTACCATTAGAGTCAACTGACATTAGTGAAGAAAATCAATCAATAGAAGAATCTGACAAGCATTATTTATTAGCAGATAAATTTGCAGATGTTGCTGTTGAAAAACCTGAGGAGAACGAACCTTATGAAATTATTTGTAGAGCAGAAGAATGTAATGAAGTTAACTCTGTCTCTGTTCTAGATGTTGACACAGAAAAGATTAAAGTCACAACCATGGAGACATTAAGCCAAGGAACATCTTATTTGGAAAAGAATGAGTTTTCTGATAGTCTTGTTAAAAATGTAATATCTCAAGACGTTCTAAGTGAGGATCACACAGATGCTGCATTCACACAAGGATTTGTCTTTCAAATAGAAAACAATGAAACCATTGTAGAAAAGGAGGTCATAGAAACTAATGTTACAACTGGTTTTGATGAGTATACACAAGAGCATGAAAAATATATTACTGATGAAGAAAGAGAGGAACTGAAAGTTTTCAAAGATGATCATGCTACAGAAACTGTGATGCAGGTTGCGAAT
>OW240912.1:426166345-426253474 GCA_933207985.1 Pelobates cultripes
TGACCCTCAACACGGAGCCTTGTCTCGTCTTTGGGGGTATTTACTGTATGCTGATAGAGACTGATTGCTAGGAGTGTAAGCCGCTTGGAGGCTTTTCCTATTCGTCTACTAGCAGCTATTCGTATGGTTCTAGTTCGTGTGTTTGGAGTGCTGTGTTGGATGCCGTTCGGGAATTTGGATCATTCACTTATTGGCGGTTCGTGAGTTTGGTGTTTTATAATAGCTGTGCCTGCATCTCTGGAAAGGGGGCCGATCGCCTAAAAGTTTTTTACCCCTTAAGTGCAAAACGGTCCGTTACACCTATGTTTGTCTTTCATATAAACTAACTGCCAACCGCACTGAACTTACTTGCGTTCGTCTGTTCCTTTGTACGTTTCTACACCCGAATGCAATATAAATGGCTTTCGTTTAGTCTTTCGTATGCTCCATTTAACCGACCACAGGTGTTCTTTTCTGCTTACAGTCCTCTCATTCATCATTTAGCCGAACGCAGGAGGTTTCAGCATGTAAATTCACAAATCTATTATGAATGTACCTCGTTATGCCATTCACTTATACGAAAGCACTCACCCTTTCACTCTATATTTATCCTATAAGGATACTACAGTTATAATTTTATGCCCATGAGTTAGGGCTATTTCATTTAATGATAGACGGTTGATATATAACTGACTTTTGTCTTGATGTCATTCCCACAGGTTTTCATTACTGGAATTAAACTTTGATGCGGATTTGCAAACAACTTTGATTTTACTATTGTAGGCTTGCTAGTTTAAATGTTGGTTATTTAGTAGGCATTTAACATTCACTTCCCTTAGGTGCCCTGATCTTACAGACGGTTGCTTTACAAACACGACAAACCCATCATCTGCCTTTGTCATATCGTCATTCCTCATTAATAGTATCTGGTAGGTTCCTTCTTACTTTATTCGGGCCCACGATCTGGCCCGCTAACATACATCTATACGTACAGATACTCATTCATGTTCATATCTATAGGTCGCAGTATGTTATCTACTACCACCCTCTTGTTCATATTTTCTGCAAAGCATCCTGTCCCTCATTGCATTCGTATGTTTCATTAAGCCACCTTTTTTTTTTTCATACAAACTTTTCTGTCGTATCATTAGGCAAAGGCGAGTGATTATGGTGAAAGCATTATTTTATACAAGGGATGCCCCCCTTTTCGGCAGTTATTTGCTGGATTTTGTGTTGGTTCATGAACACAGTTGATTGCCCCTATTGGTTAGAAAGGTTATTACAGTTTACATTTAAATGGATGTTATTTGTGTCTATTTTAAATATACTGAATTTGTCTGTTTAATTATCTTTTGGATGACATTTGTCATGATGTTCCCGGAGGTTCATTGCAGGAAAATAAGCTCAAGATTTTGTGACAACTTTGTCAATACTTGGCCTTATTAGGTTGAGAATTCGCTTTAGGTTGTACTCATTGAAAGTTTTATATTTTAGTGAGCATTAACATCTCACATTCATTTAGGTGCCTTGGTCATATATGACGGTTGCTTTACAAGCACTACAAACCTGTCATCTGCCTCTGTCGTATTTTCACTACTCATCTATAGGTTCTGGTAAGTTTCCTTTTGTTGTTCGGGTCCACAATCTGGCCCACTCAAATAAATCTATACGCATCACATCTTTATCTATGGGTTGCAGCACGTATCTACTGCCACCCTCTCATTCCTATATTTCTGCATAAAATCTCATCCTGACTCAAACTTTATCAGGTACGATTTCACAACCCTGTACCTTTTCTATTTTAGAGTGGTACTGGCTTTTGAGATTTAGGTTATTCAACTAGGTTTCTGTTTTCCAGGCTTAATCCATAAGTTAGTGGTCCAGCGAGGCCAACACCCATCCTCATACTCGGAGGTATACGTCCCTCGGCACAAATCATAGGTAGCACCTCGCATTGTCGCATAGAGAGGGCCTCCCATGTCACTCCTATTCTATCTTATGCTTTAGTTATCACCGAGAGGCCAACACCCTGCCACAACGTTTCGGTGGCCTCAAACTCCCCTCGCCTCTTACGCCGCTTAGCAATTAGTAGGGACTCATCTGCAGGGCCGTTTGAAGGAATTTGGGGGCCCCAAGAAAAATGAATTGAACAGTTGCAAAAAACACCACTGTACCATAAAATCAAATATACATTAAAAAAATGCACAATAACTAAATCCAACATACTTAAAACACACACACTAACAGACACACACTAACACACACACACACACACACACACACACTAACAGACACACACTAACACACACACACACACACACACACACACTAACAGACACACACACACCCACATTAACATTTTTCAGTTCTCACAAACTCCTTAAACTCACAAACTCTTACTCCTTCCCCCTCCCTATGTTCTTCTTACTGCCCCCATGTTCTTCTTACTCCTACCCCTCCCTATGTTCTTTTTACTACTCCCCCTCCCTGTGTCCTTTTTACTCCCCTCCCCATGTCCTTCCTGTTCCCTTCCCCATTTCCTCCTTCATACTTCCCCCTCCCCCCGTGTCCTTCTTACTCCCCTCCCTATGTTCTTTTTACTCCTCCCATGTTTTTTTTACTCCCCCAATGTTTCTTTTACTCCCCTCCCTATGTTTTTTACTCCCCCCTCCCCCTCCCTATGTTTTTTTACTCCCCTATGTTTTACTCCCCATGTTTTACTCCCCTCCATCTCCCTATTTTCTTTTTGCTCCCCTCCTCCCCTCCCCTGTTTTACCCCCCCCCTCCGTCCCCATGTTCCTTCTGGCTTTTAGTCCGGCCGGGTACCGCGCGGTACAGGAGATTCAGTTTCCTGTTCCCGGACGGACTGAAAGGAAGTGAGCACTCAGTGTGCACTTCCTGTCAGTCCGGCCAGGAATAGGAAACTGAATCTCCTGTACCGCGCGGTACCCGGCCGCACTGAAAGCCAGGAGGAAGAGTAGCTCGGCCACTCTACAGGGAAGGGGAGGTGACGAAAGAGGAGTGCTGCAGCCGCTTGAGGCTCTCTATAGAGCGCTCAGATGGATGCAGCCTTATAGAAAACACCGGCTCTGCTTGGGGCCCTGGGCCAGCTCGGGGCCCCAAGCAATTGCTTGGTTTGCCTGTCTGGTAGCAACGGGCCTGCTCATCTGTCATGTTAAGGTAGCATAATTCTTCGCCACTTGGCTTCTAGCTAGCCTGCCTGTACCCGGTCTCTTTGTCTCATTTATAGTATTTAAGTTGTATATATATTTTCAGTTATGTATTAAGTTCCTGAGGCACTTGTGGTTTTAGTTCAGGTAGGTTGTTACACGTCTGTTCTCATTGTTTCTGGACTCATGCAAAATCCATGTGTGTGAAAAAAGTTTTCCTAAACCTTTAAACACTTGCATCAATGTCACATTATTGGCTGCACTTTTACAACACATCCCTTACAGCATTTGGTTACATTTATCATTGAAGGGCTGACTGAGGGGTTCCATGTGGGTTTAGTACAAATTGCCAACTGGGACACTAGAATGCCATAATTTGCAACCGCTTTAACATACCCAGAGTTAGTGTGTACCCTTATAAGTGTACACTTCTTAGCCCCCTCCCCCTCCCTGTGTCCTTCTTACTTCCCTCCTCCATGTCCTTCTTACTCCCCACTCCCCCTCCCTGTGTCCTTCTTAGTCCCCCCCCTGCATCCTTCTTGCTTCCCTCCCCGTGTGTCCTTCTTACTCCCTCCCTGTGTCCTTCTTACCCTCCCCATGTTCTTCTTACTCCCTCCCTCCTGTCCTTCTTCTTACTCCCCCTCCCCTGTCCTTGCTCCCCCACCCTCCATGTGTCCTTCTTGTGTCCTATGTTCTTTTTACCCCCATGTTTTTTACCCCTCCCTATGTGTTTTACTCCCCCATGTTTTTTACTCCCCCATGGTTTTTTTACTCACCCCCTATGTTTTACTCCCTCCTTCCCTATGTTCTTTTACTCCCTCCCCATGTTCTTCTCACTTCCCCTTCCCTGTAGCGTGGCCGAGCTCCTATTCCTCCTGGCTCTCAGTCCGACCGGGTACCCTTCACTATGGCATCTGCATGGCATTTAAGTGGCAAGGGCTTTATTATCTTTCTCACGACTCAATTTTGGCTTCAACAGCAGCCCCCAAAATTTTGATACTTTTGCAGATACTTTGTGTAACGAAATCCCCTATTTACAGACTATACGAACAAGCCTGTTCGGTTATTTGGAGAATTACAGCGGGATTTTTTGGAAATAACAATAAATGCGAAAGTGGCCAACCCCAGATAGCTATAGTATGGAACTTGCAGTCGGCTGCAAACACACGAATGGCCGGTGAAAGTGAAACTTCGGTCGACGATTCTGAGAACTGTGTTCGTGGGATCTGAGCGCTATTCGCCTAGAATATGCCCTCAGATCCAAGCTATCTGGGGATATGTGGAACTTAAAGTTTATGTTGTGTAAAAAGAAAGTTATATATTTTTATTCTGTTTTGCTAAATAAGAAAAGCCATGCTTCTTTCTTCCTGGAGATAATTAAGGCTCTATTTGCTACCTTAAGTTAATTATCTCCAGGATGGAAAAGAGGGAGTGATTTATGTAAAAGGGAGTGCTTATGCTATAGCCACTGTGATTGGCTACTGTGTTACTTTTGTCCCAGTCTTCCATCTGGTCCCCTAGGGGAGTGTCCACCAGGTGGAAAACCTGCATAAATACTGGGCAGGTAGCCCACAGTAAATCAGATCATTTTACCCCTTCATGAAGTCTCGACTCATGTTTGGGGGATTGGGAGCTATAATCACTTTGTTTCAGTTGGATTTCGGGAGAAGCTGCAAGGATAATCGCTGCACGAATGCAAGGATCCTTTACACTTTGTGTTGGTTATTGCTTAATGTGTGCAGATGTCCATCCGTTAGTCATTATCTGGATGAATTCCTCATGATTGAGAACAACGCACTTTAACACATGTTGGCTCTTTTTGAGTCTCTGGCTAACCCAGTCTCCCCTCACAAGACCTTAGGTCCTGATTCCATCTTGCAATTTTGGGGATCCAACTGGACTCAATCCACAGGCAAGCTAGCCTTCCCCAGGACATGGATTGAGCGCACCCTATCAAGCATTGAACACTACTTGCAACTAGGTTCTTGCAAGGAACTTCAATTGCTGCTGGGGTCGATCAATTTTGCCATGAGAATCATCCTACAAGGTAGATCCTTAATTTCCCATTTACTACTCTTTGTTCCCACGACTCACCACAGACGCATCACGGATCACATTAGACACTCATGCAACCTCTGATTTACTCATGTGGCACTTTTCCTTACATCTTGGAAAGGGCGAGCCATGTTTATTCCCCCCTCTCTGACATTTCACCCACCCTTTGGACAGATGCCACGGCAAACTCTGGTTTGGCTGCCATCTCAGGAGATAAATGGTTTGGGGTTCATGGCCTACAGTCGTTAAGTCCCTGCCCAGCTTCTCCTCTACTTCGGCCTTGGTTAAATGGTCTCCGATCGTGGCAGCTGCCATTGCCTGGGGACCAAAATGGTCCGGTCACTCGTCACATGTTATACAGTTAACCTAGTCACATTGTGAATAAAGGCCGATCTTCATCTTTGGTCATCATGAGACTGTTGAGGAAACTCACATGGGTAGCAGCCACTTGCTAATTTTAGCACATATATTCATGTTCCGGGTCTCACAATCATCTCAGCTGACCACTTGTATGGGTTTCGTTTTCAGGCTTTCTTCCAGATACTACCCACCGCTAAGCCGCCGACCTCCCTTCTCCTTAGGTAGAAAACCCACGAACATCCCTATGTTTGGACTTTTGTTCACGAATAAGCCATACCCCAGATAGCCATCCCGTGGAGCCCATTCGTATGGAGAACAGACTTGTGAACACTTTGACTCCACGGCGATTGGACTGTGTGCATAGGATCTGAGCGCTATTCGGTACTTTTGTGCACTCAGATCCCAGCTATGCCTGTGGTATATTACAATATTGAAAAGTTATGTATTTTTATGCATTTTGTCATTGTCACCTAAAATGGTGTTTGGTCTTTGTCCAGGGAGATAATCGAATGACTTCACAATTATCTCCCGGGCAGAGCAGAGGGTCTTGAGTAATTAAAGGGGAATGGCTACATGTGTAACATTCTGATTGGCTATTGTATTGTCATTGTCACAGTCACCCATTTGGTCCCATAGGGGAGTGTCCACCAGGTGGGAGACCTGCATAAATACCGGGCAGGTAAACCAGATTCCTGCTGACCCTCAATACGGAGCTTTGTCTCGTCATTAGGGAGATTGTTCGTATGGATTACGCTTGTTCGGCTGTTTGAGAGACTGACTGGTTCATGTGATTGCTGTTTGGCAGTTTGGAGCGCTCAGTGGCTACCTCTGCATTCGGAAAGGGAACGTCCTATACGGTAGTAACTCCTTCCCTACCGGGGGATCCGTAACAGTCACGTTTTCTCAACTTGCACTTTCGGTCAACACTAAAATATCATACGATAGGGTTTTTCACATTTTCACTAAGTCTATAACAGAGTTTCAAGTTCTTGACATGTTTGCTATGGAATCTGTTTTGGGGTTTACTTCTTTTTCCACCTTAACTTAAAATTATAATTTAACAAAATCAAGCCGTACCTTACGGACATCCAACACCACATGCTACTACGACACCCCAACAATACAGGTTTCCTTTAATCTTATCAGATAAAGACCTTACTGAAAGGAATTCAAAATTCAAAGGCTACCCATCCACAACGACATATTTAATTCACTATCCGACTTATTAGATTCAGCTCCTTTTGAGCACATGACCAACATGGTAATCAAAACTGCCATACACCTAGCATTCTATGGGTTCTTACGTCCCAATGAATTTAATGCTAGGAATATAACTACCACTGAATACCTGGGAATGACTGACATCCAGAAACCTTAGATCATTAGGTTCTATCTCTGCATAAGTCTATAACTACCCCTATTACCTACAAAAACAAATGGCGCCCTGTAAAAGTCCTGGATACTTATTTCACCACTTTCCAGATACAACTATCTCTGTATCAGTCTATAACTACCCCTATTACCTACAAAAACAAATGGCGCCCTGTAAAAGTCCTGGATACTTATTTCACCAATTTCCAGATAATATAGGCAAAAAGACACTTTTAAGAAAGAACCTGTATTATAGATATTTTAAGGTAAACATATTTAGAACTTCACGGCTTCATCCTTACAGCATCTAAATTCATTCTTCATGTTCACTTACTGTTGACTATGGACACTCCTTCCACATAGGGGCAGCATCCTCAGATTCCTCCAACCACATTCCAGCTCATATCATCGGGGCTATGGAACGCTGAAAATCCTCCACCTACACTCTTTACATTCCAAACCCAGTTATCGAGTTAATGCAAGCTTTTCGGGACTTGTCCAAATGATGTTAGTTATGCGACAAGACCTATCTCGCCACTGTGCGTTGGAGGAGCCTGATTGCCCGCCTGCTGCCTTTAGACTATGGCCCCATGTTGAAACGCTTGATTTTCCCCTGCAAAGACACAAAAGCCGGGTCATTCGGTACTTGCCCTATTTGAATAGTGATACCCCAGATAGCTATGCCATGGAGCCCATTCGTATAACGAAAGACTATGTGAAAGACTTTGGCTCCATGGCAATTGAACTGTATGTATGAGATCTGAGCACCATTCAGTAATAGTGTGCGCTCAGATCTAAGCTATCTGGGGATTTGTTGAATGTACCTGTTTTATGCAATAGCTGCCCAGTTATATATTTTTATGTATTTTATTGTCTTTTGCTGCCATGTGTTCAATGGAGTTTTGCCTCTGTCCTTGGAGATAATTGGATTACTTCCCAATTATCTCCAGGATAGAAGACTCTGTGGAACTGGTTTTGGGCAGAAAAGCCATGCTTCATTTGGTCACAAAGGACTTTGATCTATCTTTTGAACCAATGGACCAATGTGGATGATTTTGACATATGTTTGTATTTGGAGTATGCTGATTCTGAAAATGTATGTCTATGTGAATGTGATGAATACTTGTCAAGTTATGAATAATGTGGAAAAAGTGTATTTCTCTGCTTGTGATAATTACATTACCCATTGTGTAAGGTAATTGAATCACAGGCAGAGGGGAGGATTTTGTATAGGAGTGTCTGAGTGTATTGTATGTGTTTATTGGTTGTGTTCCAAAACCCTGTGGGTGGTACTAATGTGTAAGAATGTGTACATAAGAACAATAAACCCACAGTTCTGTCTGTTCACTGCTTGACCCTCAACACGGAGCTTTGTCTCGTTCTTGGGGGGATTTACTGTATGCTGTTCCAATTTGACTGCTAGGAGTGTAAACCTATTCGGATGGTTTTTCCTATTTGGCTGTTTACAGCATTCATATGCTTGAGAGCATTCATATGCTTCTCCGCTTCGGTGGATTGGTGTCTACAGTAGCTGCCTGTGTATCTGGAAGGTGAAGATCTACTAAACAGCCGTTTAACCCTTTTATGCCTGGGGGTGCCGTTACAGGGAAGGCATGGCAGAATCAGAGGATGGGGGAGGCATGGCAGAAGCAGAGAGTGGTGGGAGGCATGGCAGAAGCAGAGGGTGGGGGGAATGGGAAAAGCAGAGAGTGGGGGAGGCATGGAAGAAGCAGAGGGTGGAGGAGGGCATGGCAGAAGCAGAGAGTAGGGGAGTGCATGGCAGATGTAGAGGGTGGGGTGGCTCTCAAATAAGTTTCCCTAAACTCTCTGAGCTGCAGCCAGTCAGCCAGATCACAGAGATCTGCAACCTATACATCTAAATGTTCTGACCCTCATCATTAGGAGAGGCTCAGTGACTGCACAGCCAGCCAGCCAGGAAATCCTAAATGCACCACCACTCAAGAGGAGCATGATTCCTGTGAACCTAGAGCTCAGTACAGTTCCTGCCCATAGTCTCCATGCTGCCACCTCATCCTTCCTCTCCTATAAAGCTGGGAGGAAGTTATCAACTGTCACTTTCTCATTACATCCACTACCCATTGGGTGGTCCTAAATGCATGGGCCACACGATGGGCCCCTCTAAAGTAATAAAAAGCAGAGTGTGGCAGGTGTTTTGGGCCTCCCCCAAGTTGTAACTAGGCCCGGGGCAACCCTATTATCGAAATGTCTAGAAAGGCCAGAGCTCACGAAAGGTATAGAAGCTCTCTGCCCTCCCCCCACCCTGCAATGGGCTGCAGAGAGAGATCTTTGACTGGATCATAAAGGGACACAGCACATTCTTTGATTCCCTAAATATAATCATGATCAGGTTTGTAACATGGCTTAACCCATGGTACTAGCTGAACCCTAAAAGTGAGAGAATCCAGGTCTGTGATCAGGGATTCCTTATAGAAACTGGGACCACTTGCCCTACATTTCCTTTCAGCCTAAGCTCCCTGGATCTATAATTTCATCACTTATAGCAGAAAAAAAAAAAAAAAAAATATATATATATATATATATATATATTATCCACAAAGTGCTGCCAGCATCATTTATTGAAGAAATATTTAAGCAATATAATAGCAAGAAGCGGACTGTTACCGTTACCTCCAGGCTAGCTGGAAGCTGGACCGCTTGGATATCCTGGTTCCCAAATGTGGAGAGAGAGAAAAGTCGCTCTAGTCAGCATACCACGATAATCCTGCAAATGTGAAACAATCCCACTAGCTATGGTACAGCTAGGATACACTCTTCCCTACAAAACGAGTCGAGGCTGCGATTTGAGGGTCAAAATGAACTGGCTATAATGACACGCAGGCATGGCAATTTATGCAAGTCCATAGGTCTAGGGACAACCCCCTCTGGACCTGATGGGATACAAGACAATACAATATTTTAACCAATAGCATTACACTGTATCCTTTGAAAAGGTACCCGCCCAACTTGGACATAATGGGTTCCAAAGGTTATAACCCAATTATCTCCAAGCGTATAGAAACACCACGTTTTATACCCACATGAAAAATAGCATAAAAATACATAACTTTAATGTTTTAATACGAAAATAGCCCATTCTACTAGTTTTTAGATAGCTCAGATCTGAGCGCACAAGATATGCGAATTGCGCTCAGATCTCACGAACGGTGTATAATAATTCTAAATTACAAAGTCTGTTCGTCGGCTTTGTCACGAACGGAGAAGACAACCAGCATCTGAGTGGAGTTAGTGTAAACCCTTGGCCGATTCTAGTTCCATAGTTTTTAGGCTTGGGTCCTGCTGGGTATTTAACAACCTCAAAACATAGCCACCACCTCGTGTTCGGTATACGAACGGGGACAACCGTGAAAGAGGTACTTAATCCGCGGTTAACCGCAAGTACCACATGTAAATTGAGGCCACACACCAGTGTGCAGGTGGTCGTCGTTCGGTAGTCTTTCGTCAGTTTAATACATACTCAGTTCGGTTAATTTTAAATGAACTGGGCCAACCGCAAACCGCAGCTTCCTGGAGGTTAATTATGGGCCCACTCAGCTCGTAGGGTGGTCGACCATTCGTCAAGTCTTTCAGGTGTTCCAAGGGTGACTGGGGTTAAGTGGCGGCACATGCCAAGGGCTGGATGGTCGGTTGTTCGTATTTACGAATGAGTAACCATGCTCATTCATATAACGGGGTTAAAAGCATCCAGACGGGAATAACAAAGAAACAGTATCCATTGCAGTGAACTAAAGTGATAGTCTTGTAGCAGTCAGAGAGGCTTTCGTAACACGGACATTTTAACATTGTATTTTATTTTTACTGGTGGGTTTGGCAATCATTCCATTGCCAAACCCACCACTCTTTTATGAGCTTGGAATTGATTGTTTGGGGTTTTTCTATTTGTCTTCTAGATCAACTTATGTTTCTACCTCATTCTCCTTTCTCATGGTCATCCTCAGTTTTCTTAACTTCCTCTGATGGTCCTCCAATGCTGTATTCTGCTAACATCCTACTGATGGTTCCTTTAAGGTCCGTCTCTCTCTGATAGTCTCTTTTTGTAGTGTCTCTGATTGTCTTTCTCATTAACGTGTCTTTTACTTTTGATATTTTCAGCCTTCAGACCTGTACCCATCTCTCATGGTTTCTCTTATTGAAGACAAGCCATCCTTTGTGCGGCTGTTTCTGGATCGTGGTGTAACTCTGACGGACTTTGTGACCTCTGAAAGACTGACCCATTTATATAATAACACAGACCAGCACAGTCTTATTCACAGCAAGCTGGAGAGAGAGGCATCTCTAGATCCATCTCACCACTCGAAACAATCACACATTCAGCTACGGCACGTATCTCGCGTCCTGCAAGAACTCCTGGGGGATTATACAGAGCCACTCTACGCAGAAATTAAGTCACGTCACATGCGAAGTCTAGCACACGTCAACATTAAGGTGACTAGATTACTGGATCCGCATAATCTGCCACGTAATGAAATCACTGAATGAAATCTGTGGGTCAGGAGGGGATTGTTATTAGCGATGCACAGTATGAGAATCAGAAGAGGATTGTTATTAGTGATACACAGTATGAGGATCATACACCATGGGGGAAGAGTCCAGGAACTGATGGCCTTACAGTATATTATTATAAAGTAGTCCAATAACAATTATCATCACAATTTATTAGTGTAGTGGGCCTGCTGGCAACTCACCCGGTTGCCCTTGTTTAGCCATGTCTTGTCAAGGGAATCAGTATAGTAAGGAAAGACCCATTTCCCACCCAGGTACCAGACGACACACAGTCCTGGGGTACAACAACAACTTTATTGGCCACACTCGGCTTTATACTTTCCCAATGCAAGGGGTGGATCACACATAATGACAATGTCTCCTCCCAGGGTCCTCCCCCTCCTGGAGGACGCACAACGGAACCCCAATCCCTTTGTCCCCTGTTCCTGCCACTCCATGCTCCCTCACACAGTCCTCCCCCTCCCAGAGGCCTGTACATGTCCCAAGTTCCCACCACCCATCCTCAGGGTTTCCCACGTCCGGGGCCCAGTGCCTCTTTATCCCATGAGCCTCTGTACCTGGGAGTCCCAGCGTGGGAAAGTTTCACGCCTCTGTGACTCCCAGCCACAGAAAACCCACCAAACCGCCATTGTCCCAAGGAGAGTTTACATTTTTATAACTCCCTGATTTTACATCACATACAAATAAAACATATTTCTGTGATCAGCATAACTTGGGGAGCAACATATGTAAAAATCACATGAATCCATACAGGGGATAAAAAGTTAGCTGGAGGTCCCTTTATGACCGACCACAAGCACATTTTCCTGCCCAAAACAGTTCCATAGATTTGGGCTGTGCGGTCGGTCTATTTCAGGCTGAAAAATGGCTTTTGAATCTTCGAACGGGACTTAATCTCCAGCCGCAGCATCCGACGTGCCAAGCCAAGCCAAAACTGCCAAAGTACTTAAAGGGCCAGAAACAGTGCAGTAAAATACAATATGCCCAAATACTGTCTTTAAAGGGCAATACCCCCAGGGCCATAGTCACATGGCAGGAGGCGGACAAGCAGGCCCCTCCAAAAGCTCATGGCAAACTCTTTAAAGAGGTGAGATTGCTATATAGTCCATTCACAATCTGTCTACAGGATCACTGCTTAGGTAGCCGTTCCCCTTAGGGGCAGCACTTTTCCTGGACGTTTTGGATCCAGTTTATGTTATATTATATACAATTTCTGTGTTATTTGTATATTTTCTGTATTAGATATTATGCATAGGCTTTGGTGACTTACTAGCTGACTGTTCCCCAGTATTGGGGGTAACACACCTCTATAAGAGCGTTTTAGCTATATACCAATTCCATCCAGCTTTCTCACAGGTGACCTCCGAGTACGTTTAGGACTTTATATCCTTATACCTTACTATACATTTTTAAAGCCATTATGGGGGCTTATCTATACTAGTTGAGATCAGTTGTGCGTAAGTTGACTATTCCATGGGGTGTAACCCTACACCAAGTCCTTGTTCATTACCCATTTTCCACTCTACCAGGCCAGCCATGTCTGTCTACATCAATCCATACATGAAACAAGAAATGCATTGAGTCAAACCAGCAATCTTGCTAACACTCATTTCCCCAGATACAGAATAGGAAAACAATGGCCTCGTTAGTTTAAACCCCTTGTTTGTTTTAACGCCTGGTTTTCTAACTCCTACTTAACAGAGTCTGCTTTCAAGCTCAGTGAGTTAGGGGGTGTGCTTATATGGGAATACAGATCCAACAGAGGTGGAAATTAAGGGACACTCACCCAATTAATCAAGCAGCAGCACAAAGGAGGGAAAAAAACAGAACACAGAAAAAAAACAAAAAACTTTTTTGTTTGTTTTTATACAAACCAATAACTTTGTTATTATTATTCTCTTACCGTGAATATGATGTATTCTGAGTATCCAATGAAATACAAATATAATAATAATAATAATAATAATAAAGACATTAAAAGAAAAGAAAGTATGACGATCGGGGGGGATTGTTATTAACAATGCACAGGGGGGATTTTTAGTGACACACACTGTATTCTGATTATTCCTTCAGATTAAGTCCAAGGTTAGCTCACGGAATGACTCGTTGGATCCAGTGTTCCACCATTTGACGTATCCTGTTCGAGATTTATTCATCTGGTGTATTGTACAGAATCGAGCAGAGCTGGCTGACATTATCTGGAGTCTGGTATTTACCCATAAATCATAGCATTCCTTCCATTCTAGCTCTGGCAAAATGACAGAATAAAATATAATACTTCACATGGTACAGACCTAGAATTAGATGTCCATCTTTATAGGCTCCTACCAAAGCAGGTCCTCTAATAGTACTGATACACGGAGATTGGTGAATACATTATCTGTGCGTTCTCTCTTTACTTCCATTGCCATCATGTCCTACGAGACTCCACAGCCCACAAATATAATGTAATCGGTGACCGTTTACCCACATACGTGAAGATAGTGGCCTGTCATGCTACATTTATTTTCTTTGTTCACGCACATGCAATATGTTTTCAAGACCTCCCACATTTTGACACTTACCATTTACCATCTGCACCCCTGCAGCACCCCTGCAGCACCCCTGCAGCACCCCTGCTTCCTTTCAAACCCATAAAAGTTTCCACCCCGAGGCCCGGATTCCGAAATCTCAGGAGAAACACTGACTGACACCTGCTTAACTCTTATTTCAGGTTCAGGACTGTGCAGTAGGAGCTCTGGCTTGCTGTAAAATCCTCAAATCACTTTCTAAGGAAGAAGATGACACCGCGACCAAGGAGGATATGATCAATCTAGCAAATCTGTATGAGGAGAGAGCCGCAGGTAAACTGAGATTAAGGACTAAATTGTAACAAGCAGATTTGTAGGATAAATTTACAAAATCCTTCTAGTTCCAGAATGATCACATCCCACGTTAATCCACTGAACATAATATCCAAAACTTCTAAAAAAAAAATGAGAATTCAAACAGAGAATGAGAGACGGACAGGCCGGGTGTGTGGGATTAGGAGAGTGAATGAGAGACAGACAGGCAGTGAGTGCGGAATTAGTAGAGAGAATGAGAGAAGGACAGGCAGTGTGTGCGGGATTAGGAGAGAGAATGAGAGACAGACAGGCCAGGTGTGCGGGATTAGGAGAGAGAATGAGAGACAGACAGGCAGTGTGTGCGGGATTAGGAGAGAGAATGAGAGACAGACAGGCAGTGTGTGCGGGATTAGGAGAGAGAATGAGAGACAGACAGGCAGTGTGTGTGGGATTAGGAGAGAGAATGAGAGAGACAGGCAGTGTGTGCGCGATTAGGAGAGAGAATGAGAGACGGACACACCGGGTGTGCGGGATTAGGAGAGAGAATGAGAGACAGACGGGCAGTGTGTGCAGGATTAGGAGAGAGAATGAGAGACAGACAGGCAGGGTGTGCAGGATTAGGAGAGAGAATGAGAGACAGACAGGCAGTGTGTGTGGGATTAGGAGAGAGAATGAGAGAGACAGGCAGTGTGTGCAGGATTATGAGAGAGAATGAGAGACAGACAGGCAGTGTGTGTGGGATTAGGAGAGAGAATGAGAGAGACAGGCAGTGTGTGCAGGATTATGAGAGAGAATGAGAGACAGACAGGCAGTGTGTGTGGGATTAGGAGAGAGAATGAGAGATGGACAGGTCGAGTGTGCAGGATTAGGAGAGAGAATGAGAGACAGACAGGCCAGGTGTGCGGGATTAGGAGAGAGAATGAGAGACGGACAGGCCAGGTGTGCGGGATTAGGAGAGAGAATGAGAGACAGACAGGCAGTGTGTGCGGGATTAGGAGAGAGAATGAGAGACAGACAAGCAGTGTGTGCAGGATTAGGAGAGAGAATGAGAGACGGACAGGCAGTGTGTGTGGGATTAGGAGAGAGAATGAGAGACGGACAGGCAGTGTGTGCGGGATTAGGAGAGAGAATGAGAGACGGACAGGCAGTGTGTGCAGGATTAGGAGAGAGAATGAGAGACAGACAGGCAGGTTGTGCAGGATTAGGAGAGAGAATGAGAGACGGACTGACAGTGTGTGTGGGATTAGGAGAGAGAATGAGAGACGGACAGGCCGGGTGTGTGGGGTTAGGAGACAGAATGGAAGCCTGGGGAGGTATGGCTAGGGATGCATAGGTTTAAACCAATGTGCCTAGTTGTGGATTAAAGGGACACTACAGTCACCCAAACAACTACAGTTTATTGTATTTATTCTGGTGAGTATAATCAGTTCCTTTGGGCTGTCTTTTCAGAGGAAGTGCAGTGTTTACATTACAGCCTAGTGAAAACTCCACTGACCACTCCTCAGATGGCTGTTAGAGGTGCTTCCTAGGGCAATGCTGCACAGTGTGACTGACATTCAGTCTGCATGGAGACACTGAATTTTCCTCATAGAGATACATTGATTCAATTCATTTCTATGAGGAGATGCTGATTGGCCAGGGCTGTGCTTGGCTTGTGTGTCCTTGAACTGCCTCCTTGACAGTTTCAGCCAATCCTATGTGAATGCTTGGCTTGGATCACCACTTCTGATGATGTCAGCCAAGCAGGCAGATCAGGGGCAGAGGCAGCATCAGCAGACTGAAATAAAGGTAAGATTTTTCTATAGTAGGTAACTCGAAGAGAACTCCTCAAGTTCAGTATAAATTGCGCAAACAAATATACTCCCAATGGTGGGATATAGTTTTAAAAATAGGATGCAGAAAAAAATCACTTAATCCTGGATATAACTATAAAAAGTACATAAGGGTTATATTTGGGATTCAGCTCCTTTAAATAGAAAGTATCCCTACACTTTCTGTATAATGTGTATTCAATAGAAGGTTTTTAAAAGAAGCGCAAACATCATACAAATGTACTATATTAAAAACATGTATTTATTAAATTAAACATATATCATCAATTACATTTCTATATATAAATTTAATATTATAACACAAAATTTAAAACAATACCTAGTAATATTTAGTTTAGCGTGCACACTAATTATTTGCAGTAAAAAAAGCCCCCAAAAAATGAAAAAAACTTGAATAAAAACAACATATAAGTTGAAGATAGGGAAATTGCTACAAATGAATAAAACTGTGAAAAAGATATACTTGGAAAGTTTAATGTAAACGTGCAAAAAAAGTCCGACCTGATAATATAGAGGAGAGCTCTCTGTTCCTTGTAGTAGTAAACTCTGGGTTTGTCTATCAGTTTGAGGATGCAGCTGCAGGAGTATCACATATAGACAGCCTTGAATATCGCCGGCCGAGGCAGTTTCCACTTGCTTGGTGTTAATGCATATCCTGGGAGTCTGATGTTAAGTTAGCTCCTGGGTGGTCGGTCGAGTGTTGGGGGAACTCCTTACTCCGGGTATCTTGCGTCAGCCTGGGGATTCCCCTCTGTCTGAGTTGCCGTCAATGCCGGGCGCGTGCAGGCTGAACAGTGTGCGGTTGATAGCTGCTGATCTCTGTGTGAGGTCCTAGTTGGATGTATCTGCCATTCCTACGCGTTTCATGAGCCTGCGCTCACTTCATCAGGGAAGAGTAGAATATGAGATGTTAGAGAAGGATTTTCTTATGTAGGTTTTTCCCCCTAATTGGTTAAATACTTTCATTATACAATTAGTCTATAATACAGCAGATATTATGTATCAGTTCTCTATCATTGCTACATAGATAGAATAGATACACATTATTTTAAACCAACAAATTTATCAGTTATACTTTGCATTTTATTTTTTATTTATTATCCTTTATTATTTGAGAAGTTGATTCACATACCACCACCTAATTTTGTCCCCATGGCTGTTCCAGTTGTTTGTAGATAGTACTGTTTATCAAAAAGAAAATAATTGTATTCAAGAACAAAACCAATGCTCATGATAATAAACTCCTGTTGGTCTTTGTTAATTTCATTGAAAAGTTCTAAAAAGTGTTGGACCGCCCTTTTCCCTATATGGTGGGGATATAGGGCAGTAACTTCAAGGCTTACCAGGAGGCAATCACGTGCCCACTTCACATTTGGAATTAATTGCAAGAGATGAGTGGTGTCTCTAAGATATGAATCCAGATGGATCACCATATGTTGAAGATAAAAATCAACATATGCGGATAAATTGCTGGTAAGTGATTCAATTCCAGAAATAATGGGCCTACCAGGTGGTTGTTGCTGATCCTTATGGATTTTTGGTAGATGGTAGAAAATAGCTGTCACCGGATTTTCTGGATAGAGAAAGCTGAATTCCTCCTGTGTAATAATTACTTTTTCTTTAGCTCCTATAAGTAGTGAGAATAGTTTATTTTTGAATTCTGGGGTTGGACCTGTATTTAATTTCCTATAGGTAGATGGATCGTCTAGTAATCTCAGTGCTTCCTTTCTGTAATCTTCTATATTTTGTATGACAATTGCTTCTCCCTTATCTGCTTCTCTTATTTGGATACTTTCGTTCTTTTTAAGAGTAATTAAAGCTTCCTTCTCCTTCCTTGTCAGGTTGGAGTTACAGTGTCGTCGTTTGTCGCATAATACCTTTATATCTTTCAATACCAGATCTGTATATACTTTGATATATTCCCCTTGTTTATTGCTGGGGTAGAAGGATGATACAGGTTTGAACTTAGGGTGAATGACCTTGTTGGGTATCGTAAGTTGTTCTCCCTCTGAAGGGATTCCAGTAGGCGTATTCCTTCCATATCTCTAGTAGTTAGCTCACTGGAATGTTCCCATGGTTCGTTCCCTTCTAAGATCTTATTGCAGTTGTGACGAGACCAATCTCGCCACATTGCATTGGAGGAGCCTGGTTGCCCACCTGCTGCCTTTTGATTATGGACTGGCAGCTAAAGGGTTAATTTTACTGTGCAGAAGGATTTATTTCTCCCTTTCTGCACAGCCGTTCGGTAGATTCCATCTACCGAACAAACAATTTCTTTTCAGCCTCCCCAGAGCCGTGGGAAGCCGGCCGGCGACCTTAATTGGCCACCCAGAAGCTGGAGTGCGCCCTCCATTTACCTCCCTGAAGCCGCGGTTAACCGCGACTTAACGAGCGTGTGCTGGCAATTGACCACCCAGTAGCTGCGGTTAACCGCAGCTTAATTGATTGTTACTGGGTGGTTGCGGTTACACTTAGCCGCCACACGATGGCGGTGTTCTGGAGCTCCCCGGGCAGCCAGCGCTTTTCTGCCCGGCTTTCCTGCACCAAACCTGGACACTTTTACGTGCAGGCACCGCTGAAAATCCAACCCCTGGTTCTAATTCGTACGGATTTAACGAATGCATGTAAATTCGGTATTTTATGTTGGAGGTATGTTTTAACCCAGATAGCCATGCCATGGAGCCTGTTCGTGGAATTAAAGACTTTGGCTCCATGGCAATTAAACTGTATTCGTGTGGTCTGAGTGCCATTCACCTAATAATGTGCACTCAGACCTGAGCTATCTGGGGATATGTTACATGTATATATTTACTGTACCATTTGTCCCATTATGTATTTTAAAGTGATAGTCTGTCTTTGTGTCCCCACGTGTGTAATGGAGTTTTGCCTTTGTCCTGGGAGATAATTGAATTACTTGTCCAGGGCAGAGGGGAGGAAGCCAGGATGCATTGTGGGGATGTTTTACTTCTGTATGTCTGTAATTGGTACGTCTGTCTTTTGTTACAGTCTTCCATCTGGTCCCCTAGGGGAGTGTCCACCAGGTGGGAGACCTGCATAAATACTGGGCAGGTAGCCCTCATTAAACAGACCACTGCTTGACCCCCAACACAGAGCCTTGTCTCGTCTTTGGGGGGATTTACTGTATGCTGATAGAGACTGATTGCCAGGAGTGTAAGCCGCTTGGGTGCTTTTCCTGTTCGTCTGCTAGCAGCTATTCGTGAGGTTCCAGTTCGAGTGTTTGGAGCATTCCCTTGTATGCAGTTCGGGTGTTTGGAGCATTCCCTTGTATGCAGTTCGGGTGTTTGGTGCATTCACTTGTATTCAATTCATGAGTTTTGGTGATTCTACAGTAGCTGTGCCTGTCTCTGAAAGGGGATTATCGTCTAAGCGTTTTTTATCCCTTTTGTGCAAAACGGTCCGTTACAATTGGTGGCAAGCGGCGGGATTGTTCCCACAGACTACAGGACAGCTACAGGCGACACCATTCCGTGGATTTTTACAATTTGAGGGCAACGCATGTACAGCGACCCTGACAGCACCGAGATGGAACTGGGTATTGCGGAGTACCAGCGGGGTGAGAGATTCCCCAAGGAAGACCAGCGGTTGCAGAAGCGAGTAGCCCTGCGGATGCCCTTCCTGGGAGAGCAGCCCCTGGAGGAATGGGTGAGGAAATTGGAACACCTAGTATGGCAGGAGATGTGGCTAGAAGATGCCTACCAGGCGCTCTGGTGGTATGGGGCACAGTACCTGCCCTGGAAAGCCGAGCATGACAAGCCAGAGGGAGAGGAGTTTGATGGTCCTGGCTTGTTATGGGAGACTTTTGCAGAGCCTGAGTTTGGGAGCCCTACACAAGCCCGGTTCAGTGATCTCTTTGAGTGGAGGGAGAGCAGGTATGACTGGGACGACACTCACAAAATTGAGCAAGACCTGGTCCACCTGGTGACCCGAGAGATGGAGCTGGAACAGGGTTACCAAAATCTGTTCCACTCCAGTGAGAAGGCTCAGCAGGGAAGCGGAGACCCAGATCCAGACCCATTCAGCTGGGAAGATATTGTGGAGTGTTACTGGGAAGAACCCCAGGTGGCCAGTGGAGATGGGACCGAGGTCTCTCCACCGGTCCTGCAGGGAATTGGGAGCCAGTCTCCATTCCCCAGCGGCCGTGTGATTTATTGGGAATTGGGAGCCCAGTCTCCACTCCCCAGCGGCAGTATGATATGCCGGGAATTGGGAGCCCAGTCTCCTTTCCCCAGCGGCAGAGTGTCCTACCGGGAATAGAGAGCCCAGTCTCCTTTCCCCAGCAGCAGAGACAGTCGGTTGGAAGTATGTATGGGAGAGGAGCTTGTTACCCCCTCTCCCCAGCGGCAGCTTAATGTACCAGGGGGAGACAGTAAGCCCCACAACTGTGCAGATGGGACCGTGGTCTCTGCACATACAGCACAGGGGGTAGGGACGGTCGGTTCTGCCCCCCAGCGACAGGGCTGTTTAGCCAAAGGGGAGACAGTCGGTCTCCAGCAGCAGAACTGTGTGTCCAAAGGGGAGACAGTCGGTCTCCAGCAGCAGGGCTGTATATCTAAAGGGGAGACAGTCGGTCTCCCCCTCCAACAACCAGGCTTCAACCAGGCTACCCTCCCAGTAGCGCTGGCAACAGGGCAGAATACCGCTGGTCTCTGCCCACGCAGCAACCCACCAAGTCAGCATACCCGTACCCAGCACAGCCGTGGTGAGGCACCTGGACATGGACAAGCTTCTCACATTCCCAGGTGTAGTAACCATTTATTGTGGGTGGGCTGTGCTGTTGACTGTGTTTTGTGGGTGGGCCGCTGGACTAACAAGGGCACTGACCGGCAGGAGGTCAGATACCCTGTTAGTCTGTTTGGAAAAGGGGAGAGATGTGACAAGACCAATCTCGCCACATTGCATTGGAGAAGCCTGGTTGCTCGCCTGCTGCCTTTAGACTATGGCCCCATGTTGAAACGCTTTAATTTTCCCTGCGAAGACATGAAAGCTGGGTCATTTAGTGCTTGTCCTGTTTGAGCAGTGATGCCCCAGATAGCTATGCCATGGAGCCCATTTGTATAATGAAAGACTATGGGAAAGACTTTGGCTCCATGGCAATTGAACTGTATGTGTGTGCTCTGAGCGCCATTCAGTAATAATGTGCACTCAGACCTAAGCTATCTGGGCATATGTTTATGTCATAAATGTAACCTTGTGTATTTTATTGTATTTTACTGTCTTTTTGCTGCCATGTGTTCAATGGAGTTTTGCCTCTGTCTTTGGAGATAATTGGATTACTTCTAATTATCTCCAGGATAGAAGATTCTGTGGAACTGGTTTTGGGCAGAAAAGCCATGCTTCCTGTGGTCACAAAGGACTACTTTTCAAGTTATGAATAATGTGGAAAAATTTTATTTTTCTGCTTGTGCTAAATTACATTACCCATTGTGTAAGGTAATTGAGTCACATGCAGAGGGGAGGAATTTGTGTGGGAGTGTCTGAGTGTATTGTATGTGTTTATTGGTTGTGTTCCAAAACCCTGTGGGGGGTACTAATGTGTAAGAATGTGTACATAAGCACAATAAACCCACAGCTCTGTCTGTTCACTGCTTGACCCTCAACACAGAGCTTTGTCTCGTTCTTGGGGGGATTTATTGTATGCTGTTCCAGTTTGACTGCTAGGAGTGTAAACCTATTCATATGGTTTTTCCTATTCGGCTGTTTACAGCATTCGTATGGTTTCCTGTTCGGTGGATTGGTGTTCTGCAGTAGCTGTGCCTGCATCTCTGGAAAGGGGGACGATCGCCTAAACGTTTTTTACCCCTTGTGTGCAAATGGTCTGTTACAGGGCCAATCAGTCTTTAGAATCCTATTTACATTGTTTTATTGATGTCAATCAGTCAAACTAGTCTGAACTCTTGCCCATGGCTGAATTTGCCAGGAATAATGCGACTCATGAATCCTCCAATCATAGCCACTTTTTTGTAAATAATGGTTATCACCCCACTGTATTACCTTCAGATTTTTCGGGCACTGATATTCCTTCTTTGGACGCCCGTTTAGCACTTGTCCATGCCACGTGGGATATGGTGCATTTGGCACTACAGACAGCCTCTAAACGTACTAGTCCAGGCCGACAAGCGGCGTGGTGCCAATCCTATCTATCAAGTGGGAGACAGGGTCTGGCTATCCACGCATCATATTAAGCTCAAGGTTCCTTCTATGAAACTGTCTCCTCGATACATAGGGCCTTTCCGTGTCCTTCAACGTATTAACTCCATGACTTATTCTTTGGTGCTCCCTGCGCACATGAGAATTGATAATACATTCCATGTGTCTCTGCTTAAGCCTCTCACCATTAAGCGATACACGAATCTGGTCGCGCCTCCTCTGCCTTTGGTGGTCGGTGGTCAGGAGGAGTACGAAGTTCGCTCTATATTGAATTCCAAGATTTCTAGGGGTGTTTTGTCTTATTTAGTTGACTGGAAGGGATATGGCCCGGAGGAGCGTAGCTGGGTTCCTGCTGACCGGGTTCATGCTCCCCGTCTTGTCCGGTTGTTTCACAACCGCTTTCCTCACAAGCCGGCTCCTTTCCCGCCCAGTGAGTGGTCTTCGACTGGGGGGGTACTGTCATGGCTCCCGGATCGCCACATGGCGCTTTTCTGCCCAACAAGCTGAGCTTACCTGCTTGGCTGCAAGCCAGGAACCGCTCCTCCGGATCCTCTGAGCTGTTTACCCAAAACAAAGATGGCGCCGACCATGCGGTCGCGGCCCTCATTAGCTCCACCCCCAGGGTTTTACGAATGTGTGTGTGACGTCACGACGCCAACGTACACGCACGTTCTGGGGTCAGAGGTCACCCTCTGACCAATTACAGCCTAGAGAGGGATATATAAATCCCTGAAGCACCCCGGTACCTTGCCCTGTCGTGGTTTCCTATCCTGGTTCCCGAGAGTGCGTTTATCTTTGCTATTATTGTGATTTCCGGTATTTTGACTTTGGCTATTTCTGACTACGCTGATTTCTGGTTCCCCTGACTTGGCTTGTTAAACGGTATTTGTGTATTTCTGGCTTCTTTGACCTCGGCTATCTCTTGACCATTCTCTGTCTCTAACGTATTTGTCCGGCCATTCTAAGGACCGGTTTACGTTCTATCCTTTCTGTTCCTTTCTATTTTCTAGGTAGATGTTACATAGTTCTGCGTGCTGAACCACACTAGCAGTAGTGACACAGACTCTTGTAAAGAGAAATGCGGTCTCACTCACTGCTTGTCCTTCTCACTGTGAATCCCTGACAGGGAAATGTTGCTGCTAATTGCTAAAAGATGAGCAACTACCTGGGTGATCCAGAACTCCTGGACATCATCAGAGACGTGCTGAGGTGGTCTTTGCATGACCGCATCCTGACACATAAGTGGTTGTGCATCAGTGCACTCAATCTCCTCCACTTCTGCGGCAGGGCTAGGTGGATGGCCCACGGAAACCCTGCCAGCAGAGTCATCAAAAGGCATAAGAGACTGCTGCATGACTTGTGGCTCAGACTGCTTGGCTGATTTGCAAGGGGGTGAGGTGAAAGACAGATGGCCATGGGCTGCAGTTGCCAACTCTGAGCTTTCAGCAGGGGACTGGGTGGGAGACAATGTGAAGGAACTGGAGGCACTGTCAGCCATCCAATCTACTATCGCCTGTACTTGTTCTGGCCTCACCATTCTGTCGCATACTCGCACCTGAGGAAGGTGTTTCACTTGTGCGTGTAGCTGGCACAGATCGACCACGTCCTCTCTTTGCAACAGGAGCTCCACCAACACAAGCAGCACCACGACCAGGGCCATGTCCCTTATTTGACGCTCTCCTCATTCTTTGCGTTCATCCACCAAACTAACAGATGTTTTATGTCAGGCAACAATGTAACCGCCAATTTTTTTTTTTCGTTTATTGGACTGCAAGAAAGGCACCGCAGGCCGCAAATGTACTATTTAGCACCAAAAAAATTTGAATTTTTGAAAGTGCGATGTAACCACACTATTTGACGCTTCTATTTGACTCTCAGATATGAAGTGCACGCCCCAAATGTACTATTTAGCACCAAAACAATTAGAATTTTTAAAACTGCTATGTCACAGCAGTATTTGACGGTTCTATTTGACTCTCAGATATGAAATGTAGGCCCCAAATTTACTTTTTAGTACCAAAACAATTTGAATTTGAATTAAACCAACAATGTAACAGTAGTATTTAAGGGTTTTATTGGACTGAAAGAAATGCAGAATGCAAATGTACTATTTAGCACCAAAAAAACTGCAGTATTTAAAAATGCCTAGATGTTGCCCACTGAGCTACCAGAACAGGATTAAAGTAATGTGCCTGGTACACATGCAGTTGCAAGTGCACTGCACTCTCTGTGGCACTGGGCTCAGGGCATGGTAAAAAAATTATAGCACCCACAAAAATAATCGCTGTAATTTGAATAATCGCTTTAATTTGAATAATCGCTGTAGTTTGCAGATTCACCAGAATTCTTTCCAAATCTGTCCCTAACAGCTGCAGCATCCTCTCCCTACACTAATAAGACCTCATGTGTGTGCGGCGCTACGCGACTCCAGCTTATATATAGAGGCTGGGTCACATGCTGCACTGGCCAGTTACAGTCATGTCATTAGTAGGCATGGCTGTGATGGCTTCTAAGGGCTCTCAAGTCAAACGCCCTGCAGCCTTTCAAAACGCGCCATTAAATCGCTGAACACCGAACTCCAACCCGAACATACACTGATATGTCCGTGTTCAGGTCCGGGGTCCAAAAAACTTAATTTTCGGTAATTTTCGGTTTGCTCAACTCTAGTCACAATATATTATTATTATTATTAGTAGTAGTAGTAGTAGTAGTAGTAGTTCTTTTTTTTTATTATAATTTTTGCAAATTAAACAAGTATTAGAGAAAAATAGTTGTGTCATAAGATAAACACAAAATTTAAATATTACATTATACACAAAAACTACATAAAGAGAAGTACAACAAAGAAAACAAAGTATCGGGTCGGCCATCGGGATCTGGGAAAAGGACAGAGTCGATATCGCTTCTTTAAAGTATTCATTATAACTAGAGCCACTTTCGGAGTGATATTATCCGTGTTTATCTTACAAAAGCATCAATCCTAGGGTTGTTAAATTACATAAGGCTTTAATAGTTTATTCTTTGTAATAATCAAACCATTTTCCACAAATCTTATTGTAAAAGCTGATGTTATTATCCTTAAAATACACCACCTTTTCCATTAGACCTTGATATTGAATCTGGGTTTCGATCTCTATTATGGAGGGAGATATATTCGGTTTGCATTTTCTAGCAATACATAGTTTAACAGCCATCAAGATATGTATAGTTAAATATTGAGATAATTTATTCATTTTTGGGAAGTCTAGATGGAATAAAAATCTTTCTGGAGATAACGTAAAATGTACTTTCAAGTCAATAAAGAGTTTAGATATTTCCAATTTAAGAATGTCCAAGCCTATACAATCCCACCACACATGTTTGAATGAACCATGTTCACTATTACAGCGCCAGCAGATATTTGAGGAGTTGGCTTGAAATTTACATATTTTCATAGGGACCATATACCATCTATGGATAAGTTTTAGGTATGTTTCCTGTATGTTTATACAATGGACCGATTTTCTTAAAATGTCAAATGCTTTTAACCAATCTTGGGATGAAAAAGATTTATTTAGGTCGGTTTCCCACCTAGAGATCGTATTATATTTTACCTCTTGATTTAATACGTCCAAAGATCTTCTCACTGCTGAAGATTTATTTTTAACCTCTCCAAAAAGGATCTTATCAAAAGGCGAATCTTTAATTATAGTTTCCTTATAGAGAAAGTTTTTTATTCTTAAATAGGTAAAATATTCTTTATTCACAAGTCCAATTTTTTCTTTAATACTTGGAAAGCTACTAATACCAGAAAAATCGTATAGGTCCTGGATTTTTAACCCAACTCTAAGTAACCAACCAGATAAAGTAAGATCTTGAATGAAGAATTTTAGAATCTCCAGAGGGGCATTTGAGGAAATTTGGTTTGGAGCAAAAAAGTGTTTCTTTATTGGTATTATAGATTGGAAAGTATGAGAGATAATTACGTTGTCAATGGGTAGGTTTTTAAAAAGTCTTTTATCAATCCAGAAAAGATCGAAAGGGTCAAAGGTATTACATAGGCTTTTTTCATATATATACCAAGCTTTCTGCTTTGCGTTATTGTTTCCCCATTCTAAATAGTGTGAAAACATAACTGTGTCATGGATATAAAATGTATTCAGAAATGATAAACCTCCTACTGCTAATCTAGCTGACATAACGTTAAGAGCAATTCTTGTTTTTTTATTGCCCCAAACATAAGATACAAATAGACCATGAAACAATTGAAGCATTTTCCTTGGGACTCTAAGTGGGATGGTGCGAAGTAGATATTCTAATTTTGGAAGTAAATATGCTCTGGCAATGTTTATTCTTCCAAGCCAAGATATTTGTAATTTAGACCATTTTAGAATTGTGTTTTTAAATTCTCTAAGAAGTATGGTATAATTATCAGTGGTCCATTCTTCAATGTTAAAGTTTATATTTATTCCCAGATAACGTAAGGAATTGGACCATTCAAATTTACAGTTATTATTCAGGTTATTTATTAATGTGCTTGGTAGATAATTATGCAGAGCTTGAGTTTTTTGCATATTGATCTTATTGTTAGAAAATCTACTGTATTCTTCTATAAAGCGAAGTGTAAATGGTATGGAAGATTCTGGGTTTGTTAATGTCAGACTTATATCATCAGCGAACATTGTTATTTATTTGTTCCTGAGTTCCTACATTCACCCCAGTTATGTTATGCTACTGTCTTATGTATACTGCCAATGGTTCAATAGAAGGAATATAAAGAAGGGGGGGCCAATGGGCATCCCTGACGGGTTCAGTTTTTAATAGAAAACCAAGCAGAATCTAAACCATTACCATAGATTTTTGCTATAGGAGAAGAATATAAATACATTGTTAGATCCTTAAAAGATCCCTCAATCCCAAATGTGGAAAGTGTAGCTGATAAAAATTTCCAATTTACTCTGTCAAATGCCTTTTCGGCATCGACTGTTAGAAAAACTGTAGAGATAGATTTTTTGCCGACTTCTATCATCATATTCAGAATTTTACGAATATTATCATTATCTGATCTTCCTTTTATAAAAAAAGATTGGTCTAAATGAATTAGATCTGAAATTATCTGGGACAATCTATCTGCTAGAATTTTTGAAAATATTTTTATATCAAGATTGATGAGGGAAATTGGACGGTAGTTGGATATATAGTGTGGATCTTTCCCGGGTTTTGGGATTGGGGAAATTTTGGCTTCCAGCATTCTAGAGGAAAATCTATTGGAGGTTGTTATATCTGAAAAGGTTTTTAATAGTAGAGGGGTTATTATTGACTCAAAGGATTTGTAAAAATCCATCGGGACCAGGTGCTTTCCCATTACTAAGCTTGGCAATTGTTTTCTTAATTTCCTCTGCTTCAATAGGCTTATTCAAAATTAGTAATTTATCAGAGTTTAATTTTGGAAGGTTAAGCTTTGTGAGAAAGTCTTTTAAATCGTTCTCAGAGAAGGTATTTTCTTTTAAGTTATATAATGAGGCATAGTAACTAGCAAAGGCCTTACTTATATTATGCGGTGATAAGCATATTTTATCTATAATTTTTTTTTTATTGTGAATTTTCTCTGATCTGATTTAAGTTTATATGACATAGACTTCCCTACTTTATTATTGCTACTGTACCATCTTTGGTTCAGGGATATAACTGAATTTTTAATTTTATTTTCCAAAATTACTTTTATTTGACCTTGGAGGGTAATAATTTGTGAAGCTAAAAGGGAATTTGGATTTAATTTATTGCTATGCTCAAGTTTAGACAGTTGTATATAAAGGTCTGCTAAGTTCGCACCTCTACTTTCTCTAGTTCTAACACCCATCTTAATTAAATTACCCCTCATAACACATTTAAAAGTTAGCCATAGAGTTTTGTTAGAAACTTGTCCATTATCATTAATTTTTATAAATTCTTTTGCCATATTTTCAAGATTCTTCCTATTATTTTCAGGTGTTATAATTGATTTGTTTAAGCGCCACTGGGGTCTAATGTTATATTCTAGGTTGTTTTCTAATATTACGCTTATAGGGGCATGGTCGGACCAAACAATAGGTCCAATTTCTGAACTTACGAATTTTCTCAATTTAGCCATATCTGTTACAAAAAAAATCTATTCTAGAATAACTAAGATGGACTTTAGATAAAAACGTAAAGTCCTTTTCAGTCGGATGTTGTACCCTCCAAATATCGAATAACCCAAATTTAGCTAGGAAGTCTTGGAGCCAAATATATTGCTTTTTATGAGGATAGTTCAATTGTTTTAAGTCTTTGGATCTTCTACCAGTTTTGGATCTTGGATAGTGTTCCAATCTCCTCCAATTAATAATATCCCTTTTTTAACATTTTCCAGATCTTTCCAAAGAGTTTCCTATAGAATGTTTGTGAGAATACGTTAGGAGCTTATAAATTAACCAAAGTATAGATAATATCATTCAGTTGATATACAAGTATTAAAAACCTTCCAAGTGGATCTTTTTCCAAATAAATCTGTTCAAATGTAAATTAAGAGGAGCAATAATTAACATACATAATATATGGAATTAGCACACATAATATATGGAATTAGCATAATATATGGAATTAGCACACATAATATATGGAATTAGCACACATAATATATGGAATTAGCATACTTAATATATGGAATTAGCACACATAATATATGGAATTAGCACATAATATATGGAATTAGCACACATAATATATGGAATTAGCACATAATATATGGAATTAGCACACATAATATATGGAATTAGCATACATAATATATGGAATTAGCATACATAATATATGGAATTAGCACACATAATATATGGAATTAGCACATAATATATGGAATTAGCACACATAATATATGGAATTAGCATGCATAATATATGGAATTAGAACACATAATATATGGAATTAGCATAATATATGGAATTAGCATATATAATATATGGAATTAGCATATATAATATATGGAATTAGCATACATAATATATGGAATTAGCACATAATATATGGAATTAGCACACATAATATATGGAATTAGCATGCATAATATATGGAATTAGCACACATAATATATGGAATTAGCATAATATATGGAATTAGCATACATAATATATGGAATTAGCACATAATATATGGAATTAGCACACATAATATTTGGAATTAGCATACATAATATATGGAATTAGCACACATAATATATGGAATTAGCATAATATATGGAATTAGCATACATAATATATGGAATTAGCACATAATATATGGAATTAGCATACATAATATATGGAATTAGCACACATAATATATGGAATTAGCACATAATATATGGAATTCGCATACATAATAATATGGAATTAGCACACATAATATATGGAATTAGCACACATAATATATGGAATTAGCATAATATATGGAATTAGCACGCATAATATATGGAATTAGCATACATAATATATGAAAATTTTGCATAGTTCCACAAATTTTTTTCCCTTTCCTTCCAGTGTTTTTCTTGGACAAAGCACAAATCGATCTTATCTTCTAACAACATTCTATACAGTAGGCCTCTTTTTACCGGAGAATTCAAACCGTGTGCATTTATAGATGCAATTTTAATTGACATTGTTACTCATATCCACGAGTTCTCTTCCAAAGATGGCTCTACAATGTTCAATGAGACTCGTCCTTTCCTATTCCCGATAGCCCATCCCTCACAAATTACACAAACAATTATATCATTACAATATAATATAACAAATAATATAAGAAACAAACAATGTACCACCATAATTATATATGTACTCCAAACATACTAACATCCCAAAAACAAAAAATAAAAATCTCAGGGAAAATCAGTCGCTGGTGGCATTTTGTGGCCATGTAATTAGTTATAAAGCATGCTCAATCTAAGGATCATAGAGCCTCTAGGCCTCTCATTAGCATTAGTTCCAGTCCCCCCAACCTCCCCCAAAAAAGGACATATAGAACGATATGTAGGGAAGGGAACATAATTCAGAGATCGGATAGCAATTATATATTTAAAGTCAAATAAACATGACCATATCTTCTCTGAGATATACCGAGGTAGTTATCAAGAATAAATGCATATATACTAGGTGAAGTTTCATTTTTGAAAAATCATACTATGTGATATAAGATTATATAAGTTCCAGTGTTAAATAGCATGTGGACAGCCTACTTTAATTTCCTCTTCAATTGCACTTCTGTAGAAATTACTTTTTTTTTCTTTTTCTTTTGTGTAAATATAAATTTGTGCTATCATATTTGTTAATTAAAAGGAACAGGCATTATTAAATTAATAAAGTGAATTTGTTTGGAGATTCCCCATTATAACCCAAATATTATAACTCGTATCGCAACAGTTTACATCATATCTCTTTCTATTCAGTTTATTACATGTGCAGGTGATATATATCTTTACTTTTTGTGACGTATATTCTCTGAGTAGTAATATAATTTAGAAAAATATGTGTATGCATATCCATTCCGTAAGTCTTTAAAAGAGAATTGCCATATTTCAGTATATAGTAACACTTTTTCTTAATTTCTTATTTCTTTCATTCTCAAAATTCTCTGTTGTTTCTACTTTGTTCCTCTCCTTAAATTGTATTCCTTTCCTTATTTAGATGTAGTTAATTCATTCTATTATTCCTAGATGTTTTAATTCAGAGAGTTCTTCAATCGGATGTTTAATAGAGATACTCTTACTATTATGGAAGACTATCAGTTTAGTAGGGAAGCCCCACTTAGAGCTGATATTTTTGGATCTCAGTTGTAACGTTAGATCTTTAAATCTTCTTCTATTTAGTCTTGTTGTTACAGAAAGATCAGGAAAAACCAATACATTTCCAAACTTCTCATTGTTTAAGTCTGGATGAAATCTAAGCTGTTTTAATAATTCCTCTTTCATTGAAGACTTCAAAAATCTTACAATCACATCTCTCGGATTAGAAGCTCTAAGTTTCTAGATCTAAACCTCCTGTGGCATCTCGCTATTGGAGAAGGCGTTAGGAGTGAAGAATTGAGAAATTAATTCATTAACATAGCCAATTAAACTTTCTTGTTTAATTTCTTCCGGTATACCTTTAATTCTTCTATTATTTCTATGGGATCTATCCTCAAACTCTGTTAATTTGTTATCCACATCTTTGATTTGATTTTTAAGAATTAGGTTTTGTGATTTCAGTGATGCAATCTCTGAGCTCATATTTTCAATTTCTTGATTTTGTTCAACAATTTTTACATTGAGAGTAGAAATCTCTTTAATTACTTCCGAGATGTTTTGATTAATATCCTTTTTCATTTTCTCATATAGGTCATCCATCATCCATCATTTTTATAAGACTTTGATTTGATATATTTTCTGTGGGAGCCTAGCTCAATCAAAGCAGGAGGAGATATAGATCTTGTGGCAAACCTAGCCACGTGGACTAAACAGAGACAATATGTTTTAAGGGTTGCCTGTATCTTTAATACCAATGTATATGTGCCTGGTTGTAATCTGCTGTAACCTGTATGCTGTATTGCCTGTATTGGCTATATGCCAAACGCAGATAGTCATTTTCTATTTCGTTTCACGAACAGCACCTTTGCGAGCCGTTCGTGAACCGAATGAACTATCTTTTAATAGCCCACACACAAAGGGACGTGTGGCGCTTGTTATTAGAGGCTCTCCTAGGTGGCCGCCGTTCGACTACCGACCACGCGGCGATCGGCTATCTTGGATCCTTTGTTCCCCAGCGGTGTTTGGTCGTCAAGTGCATGGAACTGAAAACGGCTACTCGACGGCGCGAACACCGCTGGGCTTCCAGACCGTTCGATAGGCCCGGGCCGTTCGGTAGTTTGGTTCACCTCTATCAATCGGTACTTTTAACCTATGTTATAAATAATGTGTTTTTCGTGCAGCGTTCGGTTAGTTTAGCTGGGATCTGAGCGGTATTCTCACGAACTGTGTGCTCAGACCCCAGCTATCTACCGAACGTCCAAATCGACCAAGTATTAAGGAAGTTATATATTTTTAAAGTAAATTGCTGGTTCTGCTGCACGGAGGGATAATCCACTTAACGGTATATTCCAGTGGGAGTATCCCTCTCGTGCAGCAGTGCCTGATGGGAGAAATGCCCAGAATGTGAAGTCCCCCATGTAGTCCCACTACCGTATTACCCCTGCTAAGGCAGTATGGAAACCCCTTGCATGGGGACTTGTATAAATACTGGAGCTGCAAATAAAGACCTCAGTTGACTCCCAGAACTGTGTTTCGTCCGGTTACTGGGGGATTTGGGATATTGCCTTGCTTTTCAGCGCTGACTGTGGATTACTGTATGTACCAGCGGAATTCGTGGGATTTCATATTGCCGGTCCGCTACAGATCTCCTTTGGGATTTATTAAGGTCCGATTTTGGAGAATAAAATGTACTAATAGGTTTGTTCTTATCTGTCTTCTCAGTTGGAGAGGGTTTTTTGGGAGGCATATTGGTATTGATAGTAAATCAAAGGGAAGTGCAATATCCCGCTATGAATAAAGATGTAAATTCACTTAACCGTCCACTTTTATTTATTTATTTTTATTTTTTCCCCTCTCTCTTCTCCGCTTTCTTCTCCTCTTTGTCTCCTTCTTTCCTACTCTGCCTTATTATTAACTTCCAATAGCTTTTAGAGACTATTCCTCCCAATTGTTTATGTTATTAAACAGCTAGTTTGATCAGGGAAGTGTATTTGGAGCAGTAAGTATCTAATTTGCTATAAATTAAACTAAAGGGATGTTGTGTCCTAAAAATAAAGCACAAAATCACTTTAACTGAAAAAAATCTGTATAGCTATGAGACAGTTGATTTTTTTCCCCAAATTAAATTGTTTCCAATACCAGACACAGTCTATAGACACGGTGTATGAATATCCAGCTTTGCTGCTGGTTAAAATGAAATAGTATCAGATTCTAAAGAAGCAACGTTGTATCCTAAATATCGCTTAACTGCTAAAAGATACAGGTGTCTATAAAGCAAAGTCTGCTTTGCTGGCTCAAGTTATTTTTCCTATTCAGCTCCCAGTCTGTAGAAAGATTTAGAAGGTAGCTGCAGTTCGAGTGATCCTGATCTTGCTCACATTAATTCCTTGTTTGAATCACAGTCTAAGCAGAGTTTCAGCTTTGGTAGTATTTTCCTCTGTCTGCTAGGCTCTATATTCTGACATCCAATACTCTGCAGGCAAAAGAACCAGCAGAGAATGATCTCAGCCCCACTCACGGTGGATCTATCTAGTGGCTCTCAGATAGCAACCTGGACCACCCAAATCCACAACAGGGAAGGTCACTAGAGATTTACAGCTGGATTGTGTGTCTTGTCTGTATAAAGTACTGATGGCTCTGGCAAACCTATTCCGTTCTAGCAAAAAAATAGCCGGCTGACGTCAAATGGGAGGCAATAAACTAAAGGACATCCATACACCTTGTCTGCTGTGAATCACTTGCAAGATGATCAGACTGCAGCAGCCTAGGGAGACAGGAATGTTATGGTCCCACGGTAGAGAAAAGCTGTAATGCCTGAAATCCACAGCCGCAGTCAGCGAGCATCAGAGCAGTAACTAAACTCAGCTTTACTCGCAGTATATCACCCAATTAACTCTCGGGAACAGTTTGTTTTACGGAGATGTTCATTAAGTTGTACACAGCACGCGGACATCACTAAGAAGAGCCATCTTCAGTCACTCTCGCACTAATCAGCTCGGACCTGGCCATAGGATCCACAAGCCCGCAGCTCACGGCGTCTGATAACAAAAACGCACGGTTAGCAAGTGTCTCCGGGAGTAGGCCAAATCCTCGGTTTCACCTGCGACCATTCAGCACCGTCTGAACTCAGGACTGCAGAACTCCCGAAAACTCTGGTTTGTGGCACCGGGAGCAAAAGGACCGGCAGGCGGGTGGAGTGCACAAACTAAGGAAGTAATTTAGTGTTTCGTATTCCCAGCTTCACCCGTAATATCACCAACCGGGCAGTATTAGGCTGTCTCTGGCTTCAATCGTGGAGTCAGGTTCCATATCCTTGTACGTGTAACAGGGAAGTTTAGCGTTCCATGTGGAGTCTGTGCATTCACCTGGCCACAATCTCCCACACCTGCGATCACAGCGTGACGCTCCTTACCTGCACATCACGTCCATGCAGTAGTAGTAGTAGTAGTATTTTGTAGGATTGTACAATGGTTTTGCTTGTTTGTGTTTGCATTGATGGTAGTTTTGCAAATGATTGATTTGTTCTCTATTTGTATCTATATCAAGACTTGATAACATCACATCGCGCTTTCTAGAACATTATAGATCATGTTGTTTGCTTTTATTGATCGAAATGAAAGTCAGCTTTATAGGAGTATGTCTGCATTTATGATATTTTTGCATAAACTTAGGTTCTGAAGCAATATTTTAGTAGAACTGTGGTATGGAGTTTGTGGGAGAACCTACCACCAATTTCATATACTTTGCCCCTGTTTGTGTGTTTTTCCCTTTTTCCGTTCAGGAGTTATACTAAGCCATCTATTTGTCTCCCGAATGAGGACCACCCCTGTACCTGATTAGAATGTTCACACCAGCAACTTAAGTGCGAAACTGAAAGGGAAGTAATTAATGAATGCTGCCCCTGGGTGGCCGCCATTTCGTATAATGGAATGCGCATGGTCGACAAAAGAATGGTGGCCATCGTGTCTCCCAAATGTGGGCAGCCGCACTTGGTCGTCCAGTGCCTGGAACTCTTTACTGCTAGGCACTCGCATGATCCCCGGTAAAGAATAGACCGCTGCCTATTCTATTTCCTGACCACCTACACGAACGACGGTCAGTAGCTATGAACTACTGAACAGGGGGAGCATTCGTACCCTGAAACTAAGATTCCCTTGCAAGGTGTTCGCACAGGAACCCCCAACAGAGACCGGCCAAGGCACGTATTTCCCTGGAACTGTTTTGGGCTAGTGCCTCATGTCCGGCAGGTCAAAACTTTATCCCGTTGGCATTCCAGTTTCACCGAACTGATCTGAGTGATATTTGGACATATTATACACTCAGATCACGGCTATCCGGGGATTTGAATTTTGTGCAGTTCCCAGTTATGATAAGGACATTTTTGGGGTACTGTATATTTTGTATGGATTTTAATGTATTGGAGATCCCATGTAGGAGTCTGTGCATAAAAGCCGTGTGTGGTCGAAATAAAATCAGTTGACTCCCAGAACTATGTTTCACCTGGTTACTGGGGGAAATTATGTCTGTGTCCTTTAATGGTTCCAGAGTGGCTGAAGGAAGGAATTAACGGAGGTAACCAGTCTGGTTATCAGTGGTCCGCTACAGAGTTCATCGAACAGATGGACCTAGTATGGGTTAACATAGAAATATAGGAGATAGCTGGTTTTGGGTACCTGTGCCTATAACATGTGGAGGGCAATATTTTAAATCTATGTCGACCGATGAAGTTGTTTTCCATATGATCTGCTGAAAGTTATATTATAATATTGGGTGGGGAACTTACCCGCACTGGATTTATTGGATTGGATTTATTTTTGATGTCATTCATTTGTTACAATGTATCTCGTCTTTCGATATAATATATATTTAAGAACTCATTATTTGTATATTATGGGTATTGCAATTGATTCATTATTAGCTTTTCTGTACATTGAGTTTCATGTGATATACATTTGTTTTTTGTCATTACAATATTTGGAATTTGAGTAATATTAATTGTGATCTTATCATTGCCAACATTATATCTGATATCAATGTGTTTCTTTTTATATGCGGTTTGTTCTAGTTTACTCTGTGTTATTTCTCATTTTTTCTGTCTTATATTTTCCCCTTAAAGGTAGGCAGACAATGTAATAGAGCAGCAGGAAATGCTAGCAGAATGCTTGGTTGTATAGGGAGAGGTATTAGCAGTAGAAAGAGGGAAGTGCTCATGCCATTGTACAGAACACTGGTGAGACCTCACTTGGAGTATTGTACACAGTACTGGAGACCGTATCTTCAGAAGGATATTGATACCTTAGAGAGGGTTCAGAGAAGGGCTACTAAACTGGTTCATGGATTGCGGGATAAAACTTACCAGGAAAGGTTAAAGGTTCTTAACATGGATAGCTTGGAGGAAAGACGAGACAGGGGGATATGATAGAAACATTTAAATATATAAAGGGAATCAACACAGTAAAGGACGAGAATATATATTTAAAAGAAGAAAAACTACCACTACAAAAGGACATAGTCTTAAATTAAAGTGCAAAGGTTTAAAAATAATATCAGGAAGTATTACTTTACTGAGAGGGTAGTGGATGCATGGAATAGCCTTCC
Source organism: Pelobates cultripes (assembly GCA_933207985.1). Classification (NCBI taxonomy): domain Eukaryota; kingdom Metazoa; phylum Chordata; class Amphibia; order Anura; family Pelobatidae; genus Pelobates; species Pelobates cultripes. The sequence continues at coordinate 426,202,998 of OW240912.1, forward strand.
AGATGAAGTGGTAGAGGTTAACACAGTAAAGGAGTTTAAGCATGCGTGGGATAGGCATAAGGCTATCCTAACTATAAGATAGGGCTAGGGACTAATGAAAGTATTTAGAAAATTGGGCAGACTAGATGGGCCGAATGGTTCTTATCTGCCGTCACATTCTATGTTTCTATGTTTCTATGTTTTGTTTCCTATGTGCCAAGGCACAGTTTCTGTATTCAGATTATGCCTCATGTTTGCAATTCTCATAAAAGAGCAGGTAAACAAATATTTGAGCCCAATAATTGGCACATCGGGGACAAAATTTAACCCCTTGAGGATGGCGGGCATGCTATGCCGTCCTTAGGGACCTGGCTCTAAACACTGGGGGGTGGCATAGCACGTCCCCACCGTCCTATGTACTAACCTGGTCGCCAGCGATCCCACGCCGGCGACTGCAGTATGGGGACTCACCTGGGAGCTCAGGGATTACAACAATATTATCGTCAGTGAAAATTAAATTTTTTCATTTTTCACACGGACGCTATAATTGTTGTGATACGTTTTACTGCTTTGAAACACTAATATTTGTGTTCAGCAAAGTCTCCTGAGTATAACAGTACCCCTCATGTTAAGGTTTTATGGTGTTTTCAAAAGTTACAGAGTCAAATATAAGATTTGCGTTTCAGTTTTTTCACATTGAAATTCGCCAGATAGGTTACTTTGCCTTTGAGACCGTATGGAAGCCCAGGAATTAAAATTACCCCCATGATGGCCTACCATTTGCAATAGTGGACAACCCAAGGTATTGCAAATGAGGTATGTCCAGTATTTTTTAGTAGCCACTTAGTGACAAACACTGGCCAAAGTTAGTGTTTATATTTGTTTGTGTGTGAAAAATGCAAAAAACTAATTTGAACGCCAATTTTGGCCAGTGTTTGTGACTAAGTTGCTACTAAAAAACACTGGACATACCCCACTTGCAATACCTTGGGTTGTCTACTTTTGCAAATGGTATGCCATCAGGGGAGTAATTCTCATTCTTGGGCTAAAATATGGTCTCAAAGGCTAATTTCTATGTGAAAAAATTGAAAATGTAACATGCTATATTTGACCCTGTAACTTCCCAAAATGCCATAAAACCTGTACATAGGGGGTACTGTTTTACACGTGAGACATCGCTGAATACAAATATGTGTATTTTATTGCAGTAAAAGCAAACAGTATTATGACACTCACAGTTAGAATGTCACGTAGAACCAAACATTTAAAAAAAAATCTTATTAAGTGTGGGTGCACATAACATGAAAGAGGCGAATTACGCCTGAACAGACATCTAGCGCAAATTCAAGTTTTTGTTTACTTTTTGTTTTGATCACAACGTGTACATCTGGCTCAGTCCTTAAGGGGTTAAACGTACCTGGTTTTACTTCTTATCTGGGGTCTGTCAGGTGCTACTCCATTCCTCTGCTACCGGAAGCGCTCTGTTTGAGCAATGCTTGAAGCTTTCAGCCAATGACCTGGCCTTAAGAAGGAGCCTCGGCTCTGCTATAGTCAAAGTCGAGAATGGGAGCACCGTCCGGCAGACCCCAGGTTAGATGGTTTGACTATTTACAATGGGGTTGCCAAGGAAGTTCTGACACCATATCTTCAACAGAACGCTGTAGTGGTTATGGAACTTGTAATGTTCCTTCTAGAATTCAAATAATTAATAAAAAATATATTCATATCCTGATGCTCATGATGTCTTTGTTGTTTTGTAGGGGTTTTTTCCGAGTGTTATCGAAATGATGAAAGACGAGCTGAACTTCTCCTCGTTCGTGTTTCTCCCACATGGGGAAAATTTACCTCCTTAGAACTCGCCGATGAATCCCAAGGTCAAGTCTTCATGTCTCAAGGAGGCATCCAGGTAGGAAATGATGTCTATATCATTCTTTCATTTGGATGGGTAATCTTACAGTTTATCTATGTACTGATATGTTTCTGTATTCTGTCTGTTTGTGTAATACTGCTATGTCTCTGTATATTGTCTGTGTAATACTGTTATGTATCTGTATACTGTCTGTCTGGGTAATACTGCTAAGTCTCTGTATCCTGTCTGTGTAATACTGATATGTCTCTGTATACTGTCTGTCTGGGTAGTATTTGTCAGGATTATAGTTGATCCAGCACACACACACATACAGAGACACAGACACACATATATACAGAAACACACACACACATACAGAGACACAGACATACATACAGAGACACACACATACAGATACACAGACACATACATACAGAGACACACACATACATACAGAGACACACACATACAGAGACAGACATACAGAGACACAGACAGATACAAAGACATACACTCAATCCATGGGGCCCCGGTGCGTAACTGATCCGTGGGCCCCCCCCTATTGCCGCTCCACCCCCTTTCTTTCCCCCCCCACTATTCTCCCTGACAGACAGACACTAACACACACACAAACATACATAGAGGCACACACACACATACACATCGACTCACACACAGATACATACAAACAGACAGGCACACATATATACATACAGACACACAGACACATACATACAGATTGAAACACACACAGACAGGCACACACAGTGTAGCAGAACCCCTTTTTGGCTGTCCCATTCCTTTCACTCACTGTTGGCATCGCAGAGATTTCCTGTGCCTGGGGGTACACAAAATTCCATATAACTAGATGTGGCCATACTTTGTTCGGTATGAGAATACCAGCTTACATGTGAATGACTAAATTCACCATACGAACAAAGTACCAAATGAACCGGACCACCCTGATGTGAAGAATTTGTATAATTTACCTCCCTGACTGCTTTTCATATTCCCTGTACGCACGAACACACCGCTATAATCCCTGGGTGATCGGCCTTTTGGCAGCCGAACACGTGGCGGCAGCCATTTTAAATCTGCGAACAGCGGTGTTTGTCGTCGAGTGTCTGGAACTCAAAACGGACACTCGACTAGCCGAACACCGATTAGACCTCCAGGGCTTCAGAATACATGGATGGAAACCCACGAACGGCCCGGCATTCGGTAGGATGAATCCCACAAATGCATTATGGATGGTATAGCAGTTCGGGACTTTTAGGGCCAGGTTTCATGGAACTATTTTTGGCTACTTTACCCATGTGGTCGGTCAAAACATTACCTTCCAATAACTCCCGAACCCCTGGTCTGATCTGGGTGATTTTTGGATATGTTTCTCACCCAGGGGGTACCATAATTTAGGACATATTCCACCTATTTGGGGTACATCTGAAAAGTGGGGAAAAGTATGCTTTGTATAATTGTGTTAAGTGCTAATCTAAGGGGAGGAGATGTGTGGGAGGTAACGTCGATGGGATTGGATAATGTACTAATTGTGGTGAATCCCTCCCTTGCATGGGAGAATCTCATAAAAGCAGGAATGTTGCCATTAAAAGTTAGTTCTACTCCTGATACTGTGTGTCGTCCAGTGATTGGGAAAGGTGATGGGATATTATTGTATTGTATTGCTGATTGTGCTGGATATTCCCTTGGATTTACTACTTGTTCCTGCATCCTCTTAATATACTGGTGGAGTTTAGCTGTGGGAAATCAGCTCTCTGCTACACACAGACACACACATACAGACTGACACACACAGACAGGCACACAGACAGGCACATACATACAGACACACAGACACATACAGACAGACACACATACAAACAAAGACACATACATACAAACAGACAGGCACACATACACACAGGAAGATACAGAAATACTTGGCGAGGTCAGGGACACAGACAGGGACACAACAATGAGGAAAGTCAGAAGTCAAGGAAAACAGAAATTAGGGAAGTCAAAACAAAGCCAAAGTCAAATACCAGAAAAACGCAATCAGGAACACACTCTCGGATAACCAGCTAGTGGAAACCATGACAGGCCACTGACAGAAAGGTAATTTGGATTTAAATAACCCTCCTTAGGCAGTAATTGGCTGTCTCTGACTTCTGACCCCAAACGTGCGTGCGCATCTATTTCGTGACGTCACACGCACGCTGGCGCAATCTTTGATATGGGCGGAGGTAAGTCTCCTATTAAAACCAGAACCACAGCGGCCAGTGTCTCTAGGAATGCAGTACTCGCTGGGGACCAGAATGGATGGAGGTCAGGCAGCGGTTTGCCTAGACCAAAGTAAGTATGAGATTTTTCTGTCAGCATGGCCACTATGTTTTAGTGCGGCCACATCGGCAGAATTGCAGGGAGCCGTGTCAGTACCCCCCACTTGAAGACTACCCACCAGGTGGGCAGGACCAGGCTTGAGGGGAAATTAGAGGGGCATGTAAGGAACAGATCGGCAGTTCCAAAACCCTTCCAATCAACTAAATACTGCAGAGACCCTCGAGAGAATCTGGAGTTGATTATAAAGGAGACTTCTTACTCCTCCTGTCCAGAAACAACCAAAGGAGGGGGATGGTATAACTGTTGCAGATAAGGGGCTTCAGTAGGGATATATGAAACGTATTAGGTATATCCAGGGAGGCGGGGAGAGACAGAGAATAAGACAAAGGATTAACCCTGCAAATTATTCAAAAGAGGACAATAAACCTGGGTGCAATCTTCTTACTATGAACCTTGAGTTTAATATTCCTTGTGGAGAGCCATACCCTGTTACCCACCTGGTAACCAGGGTTGGCACCACGCCTCTTATAAGCATGCCTTTTGAAACTAGCAGCAGCTGTTTCCAAAGCTGTGTGGGCCTTAGTATCACGTATACAGAGCGGGAATAGAGTGCCAGAGAATACCGCAGGGAGGACAGTAGGATGAAGACCGTTGTTAACAAAAAATGGACTATGTCCAGATGATTCATGGGTAGCATTATTTCTGACGAATTCAGCCCATGGTAGCAAATCAGACCAATTTTCCTGAGTGCCATTACTAAAACATCTTAAATATTGTTCCAATGATTGGTTGGCTCTCTCAGACGCACCATTGGTTTCAGGATGGTATGAAGATGAAAATGATAATTCTATACCCAACTGTTTGTTTAATGCAGAATCATGACACAAACTGGGAACCCCTATCTGACACAATATTTAGCGGAATACCATGCAATCTGACTATTTCGCGTATAAATATATGAGCCAGCTCTTGGGAAGAAGGTATCTTTTTGAGCGGAACAAAGTGTGCCATTTTAGAAAAGCGGTCAACAACCATTAGGATGGTGTTGTAGCCATTAGAAATAGGTAGTTGCACAATAAAGTCCATAGACAAATGAGACCATGGGATACTGGGTATAGGAAGCGGTTGTAATAGCCCACCAGGTAGTTTATGGGGAACCTTAGAAACCGCACAAACAGTACATGCCTCCACATACTCTCTGATGTCCTTTCTAAGAGAAGGCCACCAAAATGACCTAGAGACAACGGACATGGTTTTATTAATACCTGGATGACCAGCTGTCACATTATCATTAAACACACTTAATATCTCCTCTGTTTCCTATAAATAAGCGAACAAAATCAGGAGTTTATTTAGGTTAGGTCATTTATCCCTAGTTTGCCGGAGTCCTTATTAAAAAAAAATTAAATTATATATATATATATTTTGTTAAAACTTAATGTTTGAATTAATTTCCTTTTTATTTTTGCATAAATTATTAAACAACCAAAATCCCAAATTTTAACCGAATGTAAATGTGTGTAAATAATAATAACAAGAAAAGAAAAAACCCAAAAAGCAAAATAGAAGGATAAAATCTAAGAGCTAAGTGCTCTATAGATTAAAATGTTATCAGATGAAAAGACCAGAGGATGTTATCCTTTGCTGATCTAACTCAATGGATTGTAACAGTAATGTCAAATAGATCGAACAGAAAAGTGCTGTCCTCTGCTGGTCAGACTTGGGTATTACAGATACTGTAATGACTGTTATAGCAAAAAAGGGGACGCTCTGTTAAACAGTGAAATGGGTAAGCCCAGTAACTATGAATACAGGCAATCTGTTAGCTGGTTCACGCTGTTGGTGTTGTTTCCCTGTCAGTAGGGGATTATTTTAAAGAGAGTTTTGTTGAAATGGTGAATATGTATCAGTTACAGAAAACGATTTATTAGTTTGAAACCTTTTAGTGTACATTGTCTCAAAGCAGGACTTTTGATTAGTTCTGTGAGTATGTTTATTCAGTAGGGGAATGTTAATGTAAGAGAGGGGGAATGAGGAAGGCTGATTTAATATTGTAGCAAAAGATTCTCTTTATTCACTGCTAATTAATTAGGTATGCATAAAATGCCCTGTAACGGATCGCTTGGCACCCCAACTGGGTACCTCCATTGACGGTTGCTCCTAGTGCTTCCCAAGGGCTCCAAGCACTCCACTAGACACCATAACCACCATAGACCCCCTGAGCCGTCGCAGCTTGGTTGGGGTCTCGCCGTCTTCCACCCACTCTGGACCCAAGACCAGGATTCAGCTTCGAGTAGGTAGACCTCTCTTGTAATCCAGAGAGCAGGAACAGGAACAGCTCTTACAAGAGCTAGTGTTTATACTCTGGGGAGTATACTCTGGAGAACTACCTACAATCCCCAGAGTGTAGGTAGTTCTCCAATCCCCCAAACATGAGCTGTTAAGACACCTCCAGTGTCTTTAGGCAAAACCGCCATTTAGTAGACCTTCCCCGTCTGCAATATCAGTAACTCTGTTCGCTTAACCTGTAGTGCACGAACCAAATGCAGCGGAAGCGGCAATCTCCCGACCGGGATCCGTGAACGGTTCCAAACTCCCGAACGGCAATACACGAACTGCTGCTAGCCGCCGAACAATAACATCCACCAAGCGGCTTTCATTTCCATCCAGCAGTCTCTAAGCGTGAAGAAGAAATCCCCCCCAATAACGAGACAGAAGCTCCGCATTGAGGGTCAAACAGGATCTGGCTTTACTGTGGGCTACCTGCCCGTATTTATGCAGGTCTCCCACTTGGTGGACACTCCCCTAGGGGACCAAATGGGAGACTTAAATGACAGACAGATATGGGGACATTCCAGACACATAGACACAGTTTTTACCCACAATGCACTATGATTCCCTCCCCTCTGCCCTGGAGATAATTACCAAGTAACTCAATTATCTCCAGGACAAAGCCAGTCGCCATTTTAAATACAAAATCATAAAAGACATAAAAATGCATAACTTTAAAATAACCGAACATTTCCCATTCGTATCACATATCCCCAGATAGCCTGGATCTGAGTGCATATTATTAGCGAATAGCGCTCAGATCCCACACACATAGTTCAATCGCCATGGAGTCAAAGTTCTTACAGTCTTTCGGTATGCGAATGACTCCATGGGAAGGCTATCTGGGTTAAGTCCTTTCGTATGCTTCAAACCTCCCAAACGGGAGCTTCGTATGCTTTTGGGGAGGCAGCCAGGCGTTCCTTTGTTTCAGCGGTGTACGGCAGAAAAAGTGTCAGTTTTTAGTTCCATAGAAATAGAGCCAAACACCGCTGGGCTTTCGCTTGGTTTAAAATGGCCGCTGCCTCGTGGTCGACATACGAACGACGACCACCCTGAATTCGGTTTAATTGAGAAGTGTCTGCGGTTAACCACAACGTTATAATTGGGATCAATAGGTTAACCAGCAGCACACTTCTCTCTTGGGTGGCTGTCCGTTCGGTAGGTTTGTTCGGGAAAAACAGTCATTCGTATGGCTGGGCTATAGAAACAGCCATTTACACGAAAGGGGGCAGAAATAGACAAATCCACCTGAAATAAGCAGACAGATGGTTCTGTCACATGAGCCAAGACTTAATGAAGGGTAGAACAAGTCTGAGGCTTTTTTTGGTACAGGTTTGTTTATATACAATTCCTCAGGGCAGAGGAACACCCCCTGGACCTGATGGAACACAGGCACACAAAGGACTCAAACAAATCAGAACAATACAACAATGTCCGACACTCCCACTTGCAGCACACAATCCCTCCCTTCTGCCTGTGATACAATTTACAAAGACAATGGACTAACTCAATTAACTCTAAACAGAAAAAACATACATTTTCACAAACCCCCAAAAGTACCCCAAAATACAACATATCCCCACATAGTCCCGATCTGGTTGAACAACATATCCAAAAATCACCCAGATTGGTTCAGAGGTTCAGGAATTTCCTGGAAGTCTTATTTTTGCCCCACCGTGAACATGGTTCCATGCCGAGACAAGGGTATTGTGGGTTAAGCAGAACTGACTTAATGGGCACACAAGCATTTATTTTATACAAGTTTTCCCACAAGGTTACGTGGTCCTTGGTTGCCACCAAAGACACAAACCTAACAACCAATCATGTACAGTTACACAGTTAAACACTCCCTTTCATTACTGTACATTCCTCCCCTCTGCTAGTTAGATAATTGAGTTAATTGCTGTATCAGCTCAATTATCTCCAAGCAAAAAATATACTTTTTACTCAATTTTTAAATCTTCAAAATTATACATTAAATTCACATAAAACTTACATTTTCAGAACAAGCATAACTATGGGAACAACATGTGAAAAAATCATCCGAATCGGTTCAGTGGTTCGGGAGATAGCATGAAGTCACATTTGACCGGCCACACGCATGGCATTCATGCCCAAAACAGTTCCACAGATTTGGGCTGTGCGGCCGGTCTATCTTCTCCTTCAAAATAGGTAGAAATTGCACAAACAGATCCGTTCGTTCATACTGTCATTGCAAGTGTTTCGTTTGTGAGTGTCTTCCTTTAGAATAGCGCTACATTCGTATGGATGTAGGCGAAAGCATGGAAGGTAGAAGTCTCAGTGGTGTTCGTGGAAATAGTCGCCGAAAATAGTTTCAGGCGCTCGACGACCAAACACAGCTGAGCGCGTTCGGCTAAACAAAATGGCCGCTGCCACATGTTTGTCCATACTAACGCCGACCACCCAGCTGTTCGGCCATTAAGCTGCGGTTAACCACAGTCAACGAGCAGCACCTGACAAGAGGCTTAATATTTTGCATTTTTAATGCTGTGGAAAGAACACAAGATGTGTGTAGAGCAGGGGTCAAGTCCTGGGAAATAAAGTGTGGGAACTCACCCAAGATCCACCCTCCCCCCATCTCAAAAAAAAGAAAAGGATATACACTCGTATAAATATACGCGTGCACACACACACACACTGACAGGTGCACACACACTGAGACACACACATACACTCACAGACACACACAGACACCAGTTGTCACTTAATTCCGGTCCTTTCATACAAGCCATTGAATCCCAGCATGTTGTCTAGATAGGTAGGGCAACGGATTCACTTTCGGCGACTTTACGAGTTTCTTGAAGTACCATGGGTAGAAACCATAACGGTAGACACGTGACATGACACAGTCGGTCACGTCAATGAAACTAAAGGAATGGATGACTTTCTGGTGTAATTAGCATGGACAGGTATGTGTCCCTCCAATCTAAAATGACTGAACCCATCTTTGGTGTGGAGGAGATCTCACAGCAGATGAGTACCATCCATCTTGAAGTGATCATACACCCCGAATACATTGAATAGGCGTAGGATGGTGATGGGTTGGTACCCGACTACTTTTGACCATAAAGATATCGCTGAGTTAACCGGTGAAGTCCAGAGGGAATTGCCCAGTGCTTCTGCTGAATAACGTGTAAATCTCCTCATCTATGAGGTTTGTGGTCCTCTGATATCCGCAGGAGATGCGGTTATGGAAAAGGGGAACTGCGACCCCAAGGGTTGAACAGCTAGCCTGATGAAGTATTAGCCCATTGAGCTAGTTTACCACACTGGGTTGTTCTGCCCGGGTAATTCTATGACATATCCTCTGACCGTCTGGAGTATTCTAGCATCCATAGAGATTGCTTCACAATTTGAGAAAAGGAAACCTTTGCCTGTGGTTACATCATGAGGGCATTGAAACAGTAGATATCTATGGCTAGCTGAGGGTAGGACCCCCTAGATGTCCTTGTCCCCGAGCTTGGAGAGCAGTGAAAAGTTTCCCTTCAGCAACTACCGATATCCCTGGAAGTGTAGAAGATGCTTGGAGCTCTGAGCAGAGCTAGCGATTAGCATTTCCCTACAGCACAAGTCAAGGCTGCGAGTTGAGGGTAAGAAGACTGGTTTATTGAACAACTTGCATTTCTTTTATACACATTTTCAGGCCAGGGGAACACCCCACTGGACCTGATGGAACAAAGGGACATAAGGAACATAAACCAATCAGAATAAAGTGCATCTTTTTGAACCCTCCCCTCTATCCTGGAGATAATTGGCTTAAGTGACCATAGTAACTTAATTATCTCCAGGTACAGAACATATTCTTAAGTTGAATCTGTAACAAAAATCACATAGAAATACATAACTCATATTATACAATATTTAACCCCTATGTTCAACATATAGCTTGGATCTGAGCGAGCAATATGTCCGGAAAGCGCTCAGATCTCACAAATACAGTTGGATTGCTGTGGGGTTAAAGTTGTCTCAATGGCCCTTCGGCAGAATTCAACCCAGGATTAGTTCCACAGTTTTACGGGTGTATGAAAGTGCCGAACGGCGCTGCGTTCCTATGTTTAGAAATGAACGGATGAAAGTCTGGAGGTCCCAGTGGGGTTTGTGTAAAATAGTGTCCGAAAACAGTACCATGCGGTCGACAACAAACCTTGCTGGGTGTTCAGCAGTTAAAGATGGCCGCCGCCACTAAGTTGGGGTCAGTACCACTGAGGGGGGTCACCCTCAAGAGTATGCATGGAATAGATGTGTCCCCTAGTGGCATCATAGAGATGATGTGGTATGGTACTGTTCCAGCATGCAGTCCAGCACCAACAAGGGGGGTCACCCCAGTAGTGAGGAGTGTAATGGTTCCTCTATACTCCGGCTGAGTATATCCGTGTAAAATCTCCCGACATCTAAGCATAGAAGAAGTTGTAGTGATTATAACTCCCAATCCCCCAAACATGAGCCAAGACTTCATGAAGGGATAAAGCATTCTCTTTAATGGAAGCCACAGCTGGCCTTGAATGCAAGTCCCCAAGCAAGGTATACTCCCACATGGACATTGTTGGTGACAGGGACACAAACACAATAACCAATAACAGCAAGGTTACAAATGGTGACACTCCCAGTACAAACAATACAATCCCTCCACTGAATCTGGGAGATAAATGAGTTAAGCGGCTGGCTTAAACGCAATTTTCTCTAGTACAGAAAATATTCACTCTTTTAATATTTCACAAAAACATTTTAAAATACAAAAGTCATATTTCGTGTAACCGAACCCCCATAGTCTGCACATCCCCAGATAGTGTGTATCTGAGCGCACATCAAATTTGAAAAGCACACCGATCCCATGAACATAGTAGAATCGCCACTGGAGAAAATAATTGAAAAACAAAAAAACTAATCCTGCGCTCAAACTCCTATTACTCCAGAGCGGCATCAACAACCATGGTACACTTCAACTCAAATATGTTCCCTACACATCCCATGTGTTCCCTATTAAGGATTAATGAGCATGTAGGGATGTATATAAAAAGCACCCCTTTTTGTCTCATTAGAGATATCTTTGCCAAAGGCTCAACCTACAACAAGGTTCCAGGTTCCAGTGGGTGAACCTCTCCTCCAAGAGAGAGTAGCAGGAACAAGCTCTTAAAAGAGCTTAGTGATTATAGCCCAGGGGAGTATACAGAGTATAGCATTCCCCCAGTGTAGATGCAGCCTTTTCCCCCACACATGAGACGAGGCTCTATGTTGAGGGTAAAACAGGAACTCAGCAGATCTGAGGGTTTATTGTCTTTTATACAATTTTCCCCACAAGGTTACCACCCATGTGGACCTTGTGGAGCACAGGACACAAAGTCACAAAACCAATCAAAACAGTATCTCACATGCAGACACTCCCCTACAGTGTACACAATCCCTCCCCTCTGCCTGTGATACAATTAACAAAGACAATGGGCTAACTCAATTAACTCTAAACAGAAAAACACGTATGTTACGAAACCACTACAGACAGTTACAACGTTGCTCTTCCCTATGTTTCACACAGAACCTTGTTTCGGTACTATAATCTTGTACCCCAACTCCCAAACTGATTGCCTGCTACTCATTCATTATACGAACAACGGACCACCCGGCCCTTGGCGTGTGCCACCACTTAACCCCGGTCACCTTTCTAAGAACCGAAAGGCCGACCACCCTACGAGCGGAACGTGTCCATAATTAATCACCTAGAGAGTTGCGGTCTGCGGTTAACCGCAACCTAAGTGACGGCCCCAGGGCATTTACGTTTGTGCCCTATCTCCCGAACTCAAAATACCGAAAGGTTCACGAACAAGGGCCACCTACGGACTGGCGTGTGGCCTCAATTAGAACGTTGGGTTTTGCGGTTAACCGCAGGTTAAGCACCCCTTCCCAGCGGTCTCCGTTCATCTCCCGAACAGCTGGGACAACCATCAAAAGAGCGGGGATTCGTGAAAATCCCTAGCCAATACTCGTTCCACGAGTTTGAGGTTGAGGTCCTGCCTCCTATTAACGCACTCAAAAACATGGCCGCCATCTCAAGCCCGAGACAAAAGACACGAACAGACTTTATAATGAGGAAACTAAGCGTACAGTTCGTGGGTTCTGAGCGCTCTTCGGCTAACTGTTTCGCCCAGACCGGGGTTATTTAATGAATGGTAGAATGCACAAATTATATATGAAACTGTTAAAGTTATGTATTTTTATCCTGTTTGATATGTTGCAAGAAAACTTGGTATTTTTGCTGCTTGGAGATAATTACATTGTCATAGCCGTGGGAGTCATTATCTCCAAGCTGGACGGTAACATTTTCAAAAGATACATTGTGTTCTTATTGGTTAACCACTTGTATTGTCCCTGTATCCCATCAAGTCCAGAGGGGGCTGTCCCTGGACCTGAGATTTTGCATAAATACTGATACCTGTGTGCCATTAAAGCCAGTTCTTGCTTGACCTTCAAATCACAGCCTCGACTCGTTTTGTGGGCAAAAGCTATGTACCATAGCTAGTGGGATTGTACTACACTTACAGGATTCTTATGGTCTACTAGCTAAAGCGGCTTTTCTCTCTCTGCATTGGGGATCCAGACTATCTAAGCAGTCCAGCTTCCAGCTAGCCTGGGAGTAACCGTAACAATGTACATTTTTACAAACCCCAAAAAGTACCCCACAATACAACATATCCCCACAAAAGGGTGAACATATCCAAAAATCACCCAGATCAGTTCAGGGGTTCAGGAATTTCATGGAAGTCTTATTTTTGCTCCACCGTGCACATGGTTCCATGCCCAAAACAGTTCCATACACTTGACGACAAAACACTGATGGACAATTTAAGATGGCCACCAGGGGCATTTGTCCAATATGCACAAATCGAGTTTTTAAACGGCAATTGTTCTCCAGTAGGGCGTTGTCTCAGGGACACTGCCAGACCAGTTGAAACTGGCTGCTTTGTCCCTCCTCAATCTCTCATCAGCCCTTGCTATTGTTTAACCCCATGGCGATCCAACTGTATTCGTGAGATCTGAGCGCTTTTTGGACATATTGAGCACTCAGATTGAAGCTATCTGGGGATATGTTGGACATATAGGTTAAACATTGTATTATATGAGTTATGTAATTTATGTAGTTTTTGTAAAAGTTTTTGGGCTTAGAGATATTTCCTGTACCTGGAGATAATTGGCTTACCACACCCACTTACCACACCCACTCTATCTCCAGGATAGAGGAGAAGATAGACTGGCTGTACAGTTTAAATCTGTGCTACTGTTTTGGGCATGAAAGCCAGGCTTGCAGTCGACAAAACTTTTGAACCCCTGCTCTGATCTGGGTGATTTTTGAATATGTTGTTCACCCAGATCAGAGCTGTCCATGGCGAGACCCCAACCCAGCAGCAGCAGTTCGTGGGGTGTGCAGTACTTATGGTGTCTGCGGTGCTGATGGTCTTTGGTGAGCGCTAGGGGCATCCTTTCTACGGTCCAACCCTCAGCTAGCCTGGGGCAACCGTAACAATAGGAATTTGGGAAAGAACACAGGTAACTTTTTTCTTTGGTTTTTACTGGAGAAAATAATTGGCTGACCTCTCTGGTTCAAGAGTTTTATACAAAATGAAATGGTGTACGAATAAAAAGGTGAATGGGTTTCCCTGGCTCATAGTGTGGGGTTTGTTTGTGAGGTCTTGTCGAACAATCTGTTGAACAGCGCTCTCCTGGCTTGCTGCAACTAGAAGCAGGCGTTCGTAAGTTTTCACCAGTGTTCGGGCCGTTGAGCGTCCACCTCAGAGTTCCAGGCATTCGACAACCAAATCCGGCTGCCTACTTTCGTGCGACAAGATGGCTGCCGTTTTTTCCACCACGTGGCATTCGGTTATACGAACGGTGGGCACACAAAGAGAACACTGAATTCCTGTGGTTAGTTTGAACTTAATGAGCCAGGGGGTGGTCGGTGTTTGGTACTTAGGTATTTTACATGAAATGGGGAATAAAATATGAACTAAATGCTCGAACAGAGTAGGAGAATGACTCTGGGGAAGGCAAAATAGGGATTTTGTCACTGGTATGTCACCCCAATAATATTAACAGCAATGTGCGTAGTAATCCATTGGCGAATGCACATCTGTGAGTTGGGGGTCTCCCCAGTAGTAAAGCGGATCACCCCAATAATAAAGTGCATAGTAATCCATTTGTGAATGCACATCTGTGAGTGGGGGGGGGGTCACCCCAGAAGTAAGAGGGGTCACCCCAAAAATAAAGTACATAGTAATTCATTGGTGAATTCACATCTGTGAGTGGGGGGTCTCCCCAGTAGTAAAGCGGATCATCCCAATAATAAAGTGCATAGTAATCCGTTTTTGAATGCACATCTGTGAGGGGTCACCTCAATAATAAAGTACATAGTAATTCATTGGTGAATTCACATCTGTGAGTGGGGGATCACCCCAGTAGTATGGGGGGTCACCCCAACAATAAAGTGCATAGTAATCCATTGGTGAATGCACATCTGTGAGTGGGGGGTCACCCCGGTAGAAAGGGAGGTCACCCCAATAATAAAATGCATAGTAATCCATTGGTGAATGGGAAAGACCGCCTGGGAAGTCACCCCAGTGTACACAGTTTGAAGTGGAATAGTGAGAGACTATATGTATATATATGTGAGGGGTACACCCCCTAGTAAGATGGGGTTCCACCCCTTGGAAACACTGTTCAAGTGTATGGAAATCATCCAGGGTGATCAAACATATATACCTATAATGTGATTACACAGTTCTACATGATATACCTATTATACATAGTATGTGATATATATCTCCTTGTGATCATATATACACATCACATAAACTACACACTATACACACCGGTAGCATCGAGTGGGGCAGCTGATCTTACTGCCGCACCTGAGTGTATAATCCAGCCCTTTGAATCTGGCGCGGTCTTCCTAAGTATCGTGGAAAGACCGCGTCAGAAAAAAGGGCGGAGCTAAGCGCCGTGAACCCGGAAGTGGGTTCCGGCGGCAGCATGAATGTTAGGTATACCTGACAGGCAGCTACAGGAGACACCATTTCTTTGGATTTACAAGTGGGGGCAACGCATGTCCCAGTACAGCGACCCTAAAAGCAACAGAATGGAACCAGCAGTGTTATACAAGGAGGAGGACCTGGATGGCCGGGATGCATTAAGGAAAGGCATCTGGTACCAGGCCCTGGATAATGTACAATACCAGCGGGGTGAGAGTCTCCCCAGTGAAGAGCAGCGGTTGCAGAAGCAAGTGGCCCTGCGGATGCCCTTCCTGGGAGAGCAGCCCCTGGAGGAATGGGTGAAGGAACTAGAGCATCGGGTATGGCAGGAGCTATGGCTGGAGGATGCCTACCAGGCGCTCTGGTGGTATATGGCACAGTATATACCCTGGACAGCTGAGCATGACAAACCAGAGGGAGAGGAGTTTGATGGTCCTGACTTGTTATGGGAGGCTTTTTCAGAGCCTGAATTTGGGAGCCCTATACAAGCCCGGTTCAGTGATCTCTTGGAGTGGAGGGAGAGCAGGTATGACTGGGACGACACTCACGACATTGAGCAAGACCTGGCTCACCTAGCAACCCTGGAGTGGGAACTGGAGCAGGACTACCGAGATCTCTTCCACTCCATTGAGAAGATTCAGCAGGACAGCAAGGTGACAGATCCAGTTCCAGACCCATTCAGCTGGGAAGACATTGTTGATATTTTCTGGGAAGAACCCCAGGTGGCCGGTAGAGATGGGACCGAGGTCTCTCCAACCGGTCCTGCAGGGAATTGGGAGCCCAGTCTCCATTCCCCAGCGGCCGTGTGATTTATTGGGAATTGGGAGCCCAGTCTCCATTCCCCAGCGGCAGTGTAAAGTGCAGGGAGAGGAGAGCAGCGTCCTCCCTCCCCAGTGGCAGGCTGAGTTACAGGGGGCAGAGATAGTTGTCCTGGTCCCCAGCAGCAGCGTGTGTTACAGGGAATTGGGAGCCCAGTCTCCATTCCCCAGCGGAAGTGTAATTTATTTGGAATTGGGAGCCCAGTCTCCATTCCCCAGCGGCAGAGTGATATGCATGGAATTGGGAGCCCAGTCTCCATTCCCCAGCGGCAGTATGATTTATTGGGAATTGGGAGCCCAGTCTCCATTCCCCAGTGGCAGAGTGTCCTACAGGGAATAGAGAGCCCAGTCTCCTTTCCCCAGCAGCAGGACTCTGTATTGGGAGCAGAGACAGTCGGTCTCCCTCCCCCGCGGCTGGAAGTATATATGGGAGAGGACCTTGTGTATACACACACAATTTTAAACACGTGTACGCACAGCGGTGTTTGACACCCAACTCATGGAACTGAAAACGGAAACATTTTGGCGCGAACACCGCTGAATGAATCTAAAATGGATGCTGTCCAGTAGGTGGGAGGGTCTGCTAGGGAGGGTGTGCTGCTAATTGGCTGGAATGTGTCTGCTGAATGTGCGGCAGCTTAACGTACCGGGGGGGACAGTAAACCCCCAAACCGTGCAGATGGGACCGTGGTCTCTACACTTACAGCACAGGGGGTAGGGACGATCGGTTCTGCCCCCCAGTGACAGGGCTGTTTAGCCAAAGGGGAGACAGTCGGTCTCCCCCTTCAGCAGCAGAGCTGTGTATCTAAAGGGGAGACAGTCGGTCTCCCCCTCCTTCAGCAGAGCTGTGTATTTAAAGGGGAGACAGTCGGTCTCCCCCTCCAGCAGCAGAGCTGTGTATCCAAAGAGGAGACAGTTGGTCTCCCCCTCCAACAACCAGGCTCCAACCAGGCTACTCCCGTGGTAGCGCTGGCACCAGGGCTGAGTACCGCTGGTCTCTGCCCACTCAGCAACCCACCAAGGCAGCTTACCAGTCACCCACACAGCCGTGGTGAGGCACCTGGACATGGACAAAGTTCTCCTCTACCCAGGTTTAATAACCATTTATTGTGGGTGCGCTGTATTACTGATTTTGTGTTGTGGGTGGGCTGCTGGACTAACAAGGGCACTGACCGGCAGGAGGTCAGATACCCTGTTAGTCTGTTTGGAAAAGGGGAGAGATGTGACTAGACCAATCTCGCCACATTGCATTGGAGAAGCCTGGTTGCTCATCTGTTGCCTTTGGATTATGGCCCCATGTTAAAAGACTTATTTTCCCCTGTAGAAAAGGCTTATTCATGCCTTTCTGCCCGGTGGTCGGTAGATTCAATCTACTGAACTAACGCACGAATGATTGGACCGCCTGGGAGCTGGAGTGTGTCGGAAATTAACCTCCCTGAAGCTGCGGTTAACAGCAGCTTAATTGACGAATGCTGGGTGGCCGCCATCCGTATACCGAACACGAGGTCGCGGCCATTTTAAACACACGTACGCACAGCGGTGTTTGACACCCAACTCATGGAACTGAAAACGGAAACATTTTGGCGCGAACACTGCTGAATCCGCTGACCTCCCTTCTTGTTCGGTAGACATGCACGAACGGCCCTATATTCGGTAGTTTGTACATGAATACAACATACCCCAGATAGGAATCCCATGGAGCTCATTCGTATGAAAACTGACTTTGTGAACACTTTGGCTCCATGGCGATTGGACTGTGTGAATAGGATCTGAGCGCTGTTAGGTACTTTGGTGCGCTGAGATCCTAGCTATCTGGGGACATGTTGAATGCCTGTAAAATGTTATAAAATGTACCAGTTATGTATTTTTATGTCTTTTGTTATTTTCATCTAAAATTCATCACAATAATCTCCCTGAGCAGAGCAGAGGGTTCTGGGTAAGAAAAGGGGAATGGCTAAGTGTGTACCCTGTGATTGGTTGCTTCAATGTCTTTGTCACAGTCTTCCATCTGGTCCCCTAGGGGAGTGTCCACCAGGTGGGAGACCTGCATAAATACAGGGCAGGTAGCCCTCATTAAACAGACCACTGCTTGACCCTCAACACGGAGCGTTGTCTCATCTTTGGGGAGATTTACTGTATGCTGATAGAGTCTGATTGCTAGGAGTGTAAGCCACTTGGGTGCTTTTCCTATTCGTCTGCTAGCAGCTATTCGTGAGGTTCCAGTTCGGGAGTTTGGAGTGCTATTTTGTATGCAGTTCGGGAGTTTAGAGCATTCCTTTATATGTGGTTCGGGGGTTTGGTGTTCTGCAGTAGCTGTGTCTGTATCTCTGGAAGGGGAAGATCTCCTAAACGGCAGTTTAACCCTTTTATGCTTGGGGGTGCCGTAACACACATAATCTGAGTTGCACGTGTAGTAATCATGTATCTTATATTGTTTACTAGTGATGTACCGAACGGTTCGCTGGCGAATAGTTCCTGGCGAACATAGCGTGTTCGCGTTCGCCACGACGGGCGAACATATGCGTGGTTCGATCCGCCCCCTATTCGTCATCATTGAGTAAACTTTGACCCTGTACCTCACATTCAGCAGACACATTCCAGCCAATTAGCAGCACACCCTCCCTAGCAGACCCTCCCACCTACTGGACAGCATCCATTTTAGATTCATTCTCAAGCTGCATGCTTAGTGAGAGGAGGGAAAGTGTAGCTGCTGTTGATTAGATAGGGAAATGCATAGCTAGGTTAGGGTATACAGTGTCCACTACAGTCCTGAAGGACTCATCTGATCTCTGCTGTAAGGACAGCACCCCAAAAAGCCCTTTTAGGGCTAGAACATCAGTCTGCTTTTTTTTTTTCTGTGTAATGTAATTGCAGTTCCCTGCCTGCCAGCCTGTGTGTCAGGCTCACAGTGGATACTGTGCCCACTTGCCCAGTGCCACCACTCACTCACTGGTGTCACAATAGCTTGCATTTAAAAAAAAAAATGTATTTCACTGTAATAGATTGAATAGCAGTTAGTTGTCTGCAAGCGTCTGTGTGTCAGGCTCGCAGCGTATACTGTGCCCACTTGCCCAGTGCCACCACTCACTCACTGGTGTCACAATAGCGTGCATTTAAAAACCAAAAAACTTTTTTCACTGTTATAGATTGAATAGCAGTTAGTTGTCTCAAAGCGGGTGTGTCAGGCCTACAGCGTGTACTCTGCCAGTTCACAGTGCCACTCATATCTGGTGTCACAATAGCTTGCATTTAAAAACAAAAAACTTTTTTCACTGTTATAGATTGAATAGCAGTTAGTTGTCTTCAAGCGGGTGTGTCAGGCCTACAACATGTACTCTGCCAACCTTTGCCAGTGCACATTGCCACTCATATCTGGTGTCACAATAGCGTGCATTTAAAAACCCAAAAACTTTTTTCACTGTTATAGATTGAATAGCAGTTAGTTGTCTTCAAGCGGGTGTGTCAGGCCTACAACGTGTACTCTGCCAACCTTTGCCAGTGCACATTGACACTCCTATCTGGTGTCACAATAGCGTGCATTTAAAAATTCAAAAACTTTTTTCACTGTTATAGATTGAATAGCAGTTAGTTGTCTTCAAGTGGGTGTGTCAGGCCTACAACGTGTACTCTGCCAGTTCACAGTGCCACTCATATCTGGTGTCACAATAGCTTGCATTTAAAAACAAAAAACTTTTTTCACTGTTATAGATTGAATAGCAGTTAGTTGTCTCAAAGCGGGTGTGTCAGCCCTACAGCGTGTACTCTGCCAGTTCACAGTGCCACCCATATCTGGTGTCATAATAGCTTGCATTTAAAAACAAAAAACTTTTTTCACTGTTATAGATTGAATAGCAGTTAGTTGTCTCAAAGCGGGTGTGTCAGCCCTACAGCGTGTACTCTGCCAACCTCTGCCAGTTCACAGTGCTACTCATATCTGGTGTCACAATAGCGTGCATTTAAAAACAAAAACTTTTTCACTGTTATAGATTGAATAGCAGTTAGTTGTCTCCAAGCGTCTGTGTGTCAGGCCTACAACGTGTACTCTGCCAACCTTTGACAGTTCAAAGTGCCACTCTTATCTGGTGTCACAATACGCGTATTTAAAACCCAAAAACGTTTTTCACCGTTATAGATTGAATAGCAGTTAGTTGTCTCTTTTTCGCGGGTGTGTCAGGCCTACAACGTGTACCTGCCAACCTTTATGCGAAGTTCAAAGTGCCGCCATATCTGGTGTGTCACAATAGCGTGCATTTAAAAACCCAAAAACTTTTTTCACTGTTATAGATTGAATAGCAGTTAGTTGTCTTCAAGCTGGTGTGTCAGGCCTACAACGTGTACTCTGCCAACCTTTGCCAGTGCACATTGCCACTCATATCTGGTGTCACAATAGCATGCATTTAAAAACCCAAAAACTTTTTTCACTGTTATAGATTGAATAGCAGTTAGTTGTCTCCAAGCGTCTGTGTGTCAGGCTCACAGCGTATACTGTGCCCACTTGCCCAGTGCCACCACTCACTCACTGGTGTCACAATAGTGTGCATTTAAAAACCAAAAAACTTTTTTCACTGTTATAGATTGAATAGCAGTTAGTTGTCTACAAGCGTCTGTGTGTCAGGCCTACAACGTGTACTCTGCCAACCTTTGCCAGTGCACATTGCCACTCATATCTGGTGTCACAATAGCGTGCATTTAAAAACCAAAAAACTTTTTTCACTGTTATAGATTGAATAGCAGTTAGTTGTCTTCAAGCGGGTGTGTCAGGCCTACAACGTGTACTCTGCCAACGTCTGCCAGTTCACAGTGCCACTCATATCTAGTGTCACAGTAGCTTCTACGCATAGTACAACTAATCGGAAAAAAAAAATGACAGGCAGAGGCAGGCCACCACGCAGGGGCCGTCGTGGTGCTGTGATTCCCTTTTGCCCTAGAATAATTCCCAGTTTTCAGAGGCCAGGTATCCTGACTGGCTAACACAGGACACCCAATCTTCTACAGCTTCCGCTCGGAACCTTGACGCAACATCCTCCTCCAGCTTAGCTTCGGGCACCTCTCAAGATACCACTCACCCGCCTGCCGCCATCACCAACACTAGCACAACAGCCGCTTCACTTGGTATGTCAGAGGAGTTATTTACACATCCTTTTGAAGAAATTAGTGATGCACAACCATTATTGACAGAGGATGTAGATAACAGGGATATGTCTCAGTCAGGCAGCATTACACATGTACGGTGTGATGATGATAATGTTGTACCCGCTGCTGCTTCCTTTGCTAAGTTGTCAGATACAAGTGAAGCGGTTGATGATGACGATGCATCCATGGATGTCACGTGGGTGCCCGCTCGGCAAGAAGAAGAACAGGGCGAAAGTTCAGATGGGGAGACAGAGGAGGAGGAGGAGACGAGTTGGAAGCAGGGGGAGGTCGTCGCAAGGAGCTAGTGGCACAGTCAGACAGCATGCATCGACACCCGGGGTCAGCCCGACAGCACGCCAATCAACGCATGCTGTGTCCACCACCAGAATGCCGCCATTGCAGAGCTCAGCAGTGTGGAATTTTTTTTGTGTGTCTGCCTCTGACAACAGCGATGCCATTTGCAACCTGTGCCAAAAGAAACTGAGTCGTGGGAAGTCCAACACCCACCTAGGTACAACTGCTTTGCGTAGGCACATGATCGCACATCACAAACGCCTATGGGATCAACACATGAGTACAAGCAGCACACAAACTCAAAGCCACCATCCTCCTCCTGGTCCAGCATCTTCAGCCACGCCAACCACTGCTGTCCTCCTTGCCCCCTCTCAACCATCCGCCACTCCGTCTCTCGCCTTGAGCAGTTCCTGCTCATCTGCCCACAGTCAGGTGTCTGTCAAGGACATGTTTGAGAGTAAGAAGCCAATGTCAGAAAGTCACCCCCTTGCCCGGCGTCTGACAGCTGGCTTGTCTGTACTATTAGCCTGCCAGCTTTTACCAAACAAGCTGGTGGAGTCTGGGGGCGGCTTTTTTTGCCGCCCCCTGGAAAATGCCACCCAAGGCAAATGCCTTGTTTGCCTCGCGGCTATAATGCCCCTGATCCAAGGTAAGGTAAAGTACCTTTCTTGGGTTCAGAGAAAACATTTTTTTGTTTCTTACTACTTCTGATATCTGATCGGACCAATACATTTCTAAGATTCTGAGCTCTTTGGTGGGAGAATAGTGGGGATTTTAAATTCTTTAGGTAAATTTACATCACCTTCAAAAATGTTCCAATATTTCATTATCATTTTCTTGATATCTTTACTATATGGCGTGTAGGGAGATATAAAAGGGATTCTCTCCGAATTATCTCTTACTCTGGTTAAATTAAGTTCATTTCTCTGTCTAAGCTCTGTACTCATTCCTTGTGTTTTTCTACTAGCTCTAGTGGGTAACCCCTAATTACAAATTTACTGCACATAAAATCTAGTCCTGATAGGACCCAATTCTGTTGCGAACCTATCCTCCTCACTCTTAGAAGCCGGCTATAAGGAAGACCATCCTCTAGATGTTGTGGATGATAGCTGGTGTACGCTAGAAGATTGTTCCTATCCGTCAGTTTGGTGTAGATGTCTATATGCAATTTATGTTGAGTCAAGTGTACCTTGACTCAACATAATGGGACCTTGTGTCTGTCACATGACATGATAAATTTGAAGTTGGAGTCCATGGAGTTCAGCTGGTTGAAGAATATGTCCAGTTGGGCTCTCGTGCCTCCCCAACATATGAATACATCATCTATAAACCTTTTCCATGTGAGGAATTTCTTATACAATGGAGTGGTATGTACATAGAGTTCTTCTAGACGGTTCATGTATAAATTATGTTGGGGTGACATTTGAGCCCATGACCGTTCCCCTTATCTGTCTGTAATACTTGTCCTCAAAGAGAAAATAATTCTCAGTGAGAACACATTGTAGTAGATCCAGTATATATTTCTTGGTGTCTATATATTGTGTGAGATCATTGTTATGATACAAAGTCCATTCCACCGCTCTCAGTACACCTACATGATCTATTGATGTGTATAAAGATTGGACATCTAGGGTTTCTAGACAAAACTCTTCGTGATCTTCTAAAGAGATATTATAAATCTGTATCCTTAATGTATGATTTCTGTGTTGGCACGTATTTGATAAGAAATTTGTCCAAGATTTCTGCTGGTGGCTGTAGAACTGTCCCACTCACTATCGGTCTTCCCTTTGGGAATTGTGGGCTTTTGTATATCTTAGGGAGAGTATAGATCACTGGAATAATTGGATGTTTTCTGTTCATATATCTATACTCTCCCTCAGAGATTATACCCTTGTCCTTGAACCATTTTAGTACAGTTTGGCAACTACCTCTGCATCTGGTCTTCTCCAGCAAGGGAAGTCAATGTCACTTTGGAGAAATGCTGGACAACGGTTGGCTGAGCAAAGACTCTCCATGCTCGTAGGCGTCTCATTTGGTGCCAGTCTTCACATGTGTTTTTATCTCTCTGCAGGCATTCCTCACAAAGACGTGGTGGGGGAAGCTGTCTGTGGATAACGGGTTTCTACAAATTATCATGTGTATGCTGCTCTTCCCACTCATATACAGTGGCCTCATCACCTACAGGTCTGTCTCCCATTTAATTGGTGCAATCAGTGTGTTTTCAAAGATCCAAACCTTGCCATTCATGCAAAATTTATCTTTTATTATAGAATGGAAGAAAGGAGTCAACACTCATTGTTTAAAGATAACATTAATAAACCCAATCGACAAATGAAACACAACTTTGATCTCGAGTACCCAACACGTAGACCGACTAAAAAACCCCAGGGTATAAGGTAAGTACGCATCATGAGCACCATGTAAGTACGCATCATGAGCACCATGGCATCTATGTCATCACTCCCATCATTATAACCCAGCACTCCAACTCAACTGCCATAATCAACACCTCACTCGTATCACTATAACCCAGCACTCCAACGAAACTGCTGTAATCAGCACCTCAATTCCATCACTATAACCCAGCACTACAACAAAACTGCTGTAATCAACACCTCAATCCCATCACTATAACCCAGCACTCCAACAAAACTGCTGTAATCAACACCTCAATCCCATCACTATAACCCAGCACTCCAACAAAACTGCTGTAATCAACACCTCAATCCCATCACTATAACCCAGCACTCCAACGAAACTGCTGTAATCAACACCTCACTCCCATCACTATAACCCAGCACTACAACAAAACTGCTGTAATCAACACCTCAATCCCATCACTATAACCCAGCACTCCAACAAAACTGCTGTAATCAACACCTCAATCCCATCACTATAACCCAGCACTCCAACAAAACTGCTGTAATCAACACCTCAATCCCATCACTATAACCCAGCACTCCAACGAAACTGCTGTAATCAACACCTCACTCCCATCACTATAACCCAGCACTACAACAAAACTGCTGTAATCAACACCTCATTCCCATCACTATAACCCAGCACTCCAACAAAACTGCTGTAATCAACACCTCAATCCCATCACTATAACCCAGCACTCCAACGAAACTGCTGTAATCAACACCTCACTCCCATCACTATAATCCAGCTGTAATCAGCACCTCACTCCCATCACTATAATCCAGGACTCCATCACAAATGCCGTAATTAAATACCTCACTCCCAATACTATAATCCAACATTTCAATGCAAGTGACATAATCCAACACCTGTCACCCTTATCACTATAATCCAGCAATTAAACCCAAACACTGTAATCCAACTGCTCTTAATGAAGTGCTGAATCTGGTTCTTCCCTTATTCTCTCCAGCAGTAGATTATTGCATTATGGAGTGAGATTAGGTCCATATAGTCAGATTGCTGAATTATGGAGTGAGATTAGGTCCATACAGTCAGATTGTTGTATTGTGGAGTAGGATTAGGTCCATTCAGTCATATTGCTACATTGTGGAGTGAGATTAGGTCCATGCAGTCAGATTGCTGCATTATGGAGTGAGATTGGGTCAATACAGTCATATTGCTACATTGTGGAGTGGGGTTAGGTCTATACAGTCAGATTGCTGCATTGTGGAGTGAGATTAGGTCTATACAGTTAGATTGCTACATTGTAGAGTAGGATTAGGTCCATTCAGTCATATTATTGCATTGTGGAGTGAGATTAGGTCCATGCAGTCAGATTGCTGCATTATGGAGTGAGATATGTTCCATGCAGTCAGATTGCTACATTGTGGAGTAGGATTAGGTCCATTCAGTCATAATATTGCATTGTGGAGTGAGATTAGGTCCATGCAGTCAGATTGCTGCATTGTGGAGTGAGATATGTTCCATGCAGTCAGATTGCTACATTGTGGAGTGAGATTAGGTCCATGCAGTCAGATTATTGCATTATGGAGTGAGACTAGGTTAATGCAGTCAGATTGCTACATTGTGGAGTGGGATTAGGTCCATGCAGTCAGATTGCTGCATTATGGCATGAGATCAGGTCCATGCAGTCAGATTATTGCATTGTGGAGTACAATTAGGTCCATACATTCAGATTGTTGTATTTTGGAGTGAGATTAGAGAGAAAAAGAAGTAGCAAGAGAGGTGAGAACGGACAACAACTCAATTAAACTGTCCTTCGGTGGGTCCCCGCTCAGATCTCAAGCTGGTTTTAGCTCATCTTGTGCCATTACTGAGAGAATATATCTGAAGCATTTCAGATTGGTCCCACCCATACGGGAAATCCAGATCCAAAATGGCAGCAAGTTCCCTCTGCACGAGAGATACAGCAACCCCAGACGATTGTTTCAACATTGTAAGGTATCATCAGTAAGGTATAGCCAATATTACTCTAGGCACCATGAGCAAGGGGTCCAGACAGGACCCCCCCCCCCTGGTGCTTACTCTGCGTGGGCCGGGGCCGCTACACATGGCGGCGGGCACCTGTTTGCAGGGCTGCGACCGCGGTATGCACGCCAGTGCATGCAGATACACATACACTTAAAGGACCACTATAGGCACTCGGATCACAGTGAGAAGACGCTGGACGTCCATAGGAAAGCATTGAGTAATGCTTTCCTATGGGCGGCTTGAATGCGCGCCCGGCTCTTGACGCGCATGTGCATTCGGAGCTGAGAGGCGGATCGTAGCAGAGAAACCCCCAGCGCCAAGGGAGCCCGACGCTGGAGAAAGGTAAGTGCTGAAGGGGTTTTAACCACACACTCACGAACAGATGTATACACACTAGATAACAGACACATACATTTACTGACAGACACACACTCACTAACAGACACCAAACAGACTCACTAACAGACACACACAAACTAACACACTCAGTAACAGACACGCACACAGTAACACACTCACTCACACACACAATAACACTAACATGCAAAATGTATCTTTTATTATAGAATGGAAGAAAGGAATCAACACTAACAATATTTTTTTATTTAATCCCCCAGCCTCCCTACCTTTGGGAGTGCTGAGGGGATTCCTTGGGGTCCAGTGGGGCTGCCCGGTGGCCGGTCCTGCAGGAGTAGAGGGAGCACTGAGCACTCTCTGCCCAGCACGCCGCTTACTGATGCAGGAGCCAGAATGACGTCATATTCCGGCTCCAGCATCACTGCAGTGTGCGCGAGGGAGCTGGGCAGAGAGTGCGCAGGGGAGAATGAAATCAGCCAGGAGAGCGCTTTTTGAAGAGAAGGTACCTGAGAAGGGTAACAAACACTACCTGTAGCGGACCGCCTGGTACCCCAACTGGATACCTCCACCAAACACGCTTTCTAGCTAATGACTAATCACGCTGCTGCTTGGCTGGGGTCTTGCCGTTGCTTCCCACCCTGGAACAGGATCCTGGATCCAGCTTCCAGTGATCAAAGCTCTCCTGCAGAGAGTATAGCTGTGCAGTAATTATAGCTGTTATAGCCTTCCCCCACAGACATTAGTCGAGACTTAATGCTGGGAGTGAACTGAATGTAATGGGGCATGGTACACAGACCCCAGAAGAGGGTCTCCATACAATTCAATACAGACTCCTCCCTGGAATCTGTGTCTGGGAGATAATTGAGTGTACTTTGCTTAAACTAATTATCTCACATCTTACTATTTTCAAAATAGTAAACACCCCAAAACATACACAATAATACAAGAGACCCCCACAAGTCCTATATCCCCAGATAGCCTGAATCTGAGCGCCCAACATATCCAAAAAGTGCTCAGATCCCACGAACACAGCCGAGTAGTAGCGGCCGGTCACTTTCAGGAGTCCCAAACGAACAAAACTAATGAACAGTTCCTCTGGCTCATTGGTAGTGATTGTTCGCATAGTTCATTTAAACAATCCTACTGAATGGCACTCTCCTGAGATTCTTGGAAAAGAAGCAGGCGTTCGTCAAAGTTCATCGGTGTTCGCGAGTTTGTGTGTCTGATTTCAGTTCCATGCACTCAAAACACCAAACACCACTGCCTGCATTCATGTGACAAAATGGCTGCCAACTCAGTGTTTGTGCATAAGAACAGCGGCCACCCAGCTGAACACGTAGGATATAAAGTGTGAAACGATGATGGAGGTGTCAAAGGAGGTTAATAGGGGTTAACAGGCCAAGAGGTGGTCTGCAAACCAAGTATCTTAAGGGTCGGTTACATGGCCCATAGTCCTTGGGCAGGAGGCGAGCCAGCAGGCTCCTCCAGGAGCTCGTGGCATAGCCACATTTGCCACACTACCTAAGAGCCAGGCGGAGCACCCTGTATTTTGGCCGCAAGAACTTTAACACGGTGGCGTTATTTGGAGAGCATGGGCGCTCAGATCAGGGCTATTTTAACAATGTATTATTTGTGGAGTTATTTTATGCTTTTATTATGTTTTTTGGGTATATTTATGTTTTATATTTTTATGTTTGCCGCTCTGTTCCTGGGAGATAATTAGCTTACCGGTCTTTAACGCAATGATCTCCCAGGCCCAGAGATTCCTGGGAGGGGCTTGTGGTGAAGACAATAGAGGCCCCCTGCTGGGGTCTGTGTATAAAAAGGCTGTGTTTGGATGCATTAAACCAGTTGTACTCCCAGAACTATGTGTTGTCTAGTTACTGGGAAGGGAAGGGCTATAATCACTGCTCAGTACCTTGTTCCAGCTCGTGGAGGATTCCGTGGGGAAAGTCATTGTAAGGACTAGAGCTCCCAGGATTGTGTGTCGTCCAGTCCCTGGGAGGGAATAGAACTAGTCCCCTATCCTGCTCCAGGATGAAGAGGCTCCATGAGGACCCCAGTCAAGCCACGGCGACTGGGGCAGAAGCGCTGAGGTTTTCCAGTGTTCCAACAAGGAAGCGGTCCTTGGCGGAGGTACCCAGCCGGTACCCAGCTACAGGCAGCATTCCTCCTCCACCAAACACGGCGAGTTGAGTTGATGCCAAAGAGCTCAATTTTGGTCTCATCTGACCACAACACATTCACTCAGTTCTCCGCTGAATCATTCAAATGTTCATTGGTAAACTTCAGACTGTGCTTTCTTGATCAGGGGGACGTTGCGGGCACTGCTGGATTTCAGTGTAGTGTTTTACCAATTGTTTTCTTGGTGACTATGGTCCCAGCTGCCTTGAGATCATTAACAAGATCCTCCACTGTAGTTCTGGGCTGATTACTCACAGTTCTCATGATCATTGAAACTCCATGATGTGAGATCTTGCATAGAGCACCAGACCGAGGGAGACTGACAGTTATTTTGTGTTTCTATCATTTGCGAATAATCGCACCAACTGTTGTCACCTTCTCACCAAGCTGCTTGGCGATGGTCCAGCCTTGTGTAGGTCTACAATCTTGTTCCTGATATCCTTGGACAACCCTCTGGTCTTGGCCATGGTGGAAAGTTTTGAATCTGATTGATTGCTTCATGGACAGGTGTTTTTATACAGGTAACTAGCTGAAATTAGGAGCACTCCCTTTAAGAGAGTGCTCCTAATCTCAGCTCGTTACCTGTATAAAAGAACCCGGGGCAGAAATCTTGCTGATTGATAGGGGATCAAATACTTATTTCACTCACTGACATGCAAATCAATTTATAACTTTTTTGACATGCATTTTTCTGGATTTTTTTATTTTTTTATTCTCTCTCATTGTTAAAATACACTGAACATTAAAATTATAGACTGATCATTTCTTTGTTAGTGAAACATAGAAACATAGAATGTGACGGCAGATAAGAACCATTCGGCCCATCTAGTCTGCCCAATTTTCTAAATACTTTCATTAGTCCCGGGCCTTATGCCTATCCCATGCATGCTTAAACTCCTTTACTGTGTTAACCTGGAAGGTTATTCCATGCATCTACTACCCTCTCAGTAAAGTAATACTTGAAATTATTTTTAAACCTTTGTCCCTCTAATTTAAGACTATGTCCTCTTGTTGTGGTAGTTTTTCTTCTTTTAAATATAGTCTCCTCCTTTACTGTGTTAATTCCCTTTATATATTTAAATGTTTCTATCATATCCCCCCTGTCTCGTCTTTCCTCCAAGCTATACATGTTAAGATCCTTTAACCTTTCCTGGTAAGTTTTATCCCGCAATCCATGAACCAGTTTAGTAGCCCTTCTCTGAACCCTCTCTAAGGTATCAATATCCTTCTGAAAATACGGTCTCCAGTACAGTGTACAATACTCCAAGTGAGGTCTCACCAGTGTTCTGTACAATGGCATGAGCACTTCCCTCTTGCTACTGCTAATACCTCTCCCTATACAACCAAACATTCTGCTTGCATTTCCTGCTGCTCTATTACATTATCTGCCTACCTTTAAGTAATCATAAATAATCACCCATAAATCCCTTTGCTCATATGTTGAGGTTAGGACTCTATCAAATATTCTGTACTCTGCCCTTGGGTTTTTACGTCCAAGATACATTATCTTGCACTTATCCACATTAAATGTCAGTTGCCACAATTCTGACCATTTTTCTAGTTTACCTAAATCATTTGTCATTTGGCTTATCCCTCCTGGAACATCAACCCTGTTACATATCTTAGTATCATCAGCAAAAAGACATACCTTACCATCAAGACCTTCTGCAATATCACTAATAAAAATATTAAAGAGAATGGGTCCAAGTACAGATCCCTGAGGTACCCCACTGGTGACAAGTCCAAGCTTCGAATATATTCCATTAACTACAACCCTCTGTTGCCTGTCACTCAGCCACTGCCTTACCCATTCAACAATATTGGAATCCAAACTTAAAGATTGCAGTTTATTGATAAGCCTTCTATGTGCAACAGTGTCAAAAGCCTTACTGAAATCTAGGTAAGCAATGTCTACTGCACCACCCTGATCTATAATTTTAGTTACCCAATCAAAAAAATCAATAAGATTAGTTTGGCATGATCTCCCTGAAGTAAACCCATGTTGTCTCTGATCTTGAAATCCATGTGTTTTTAGATGTTCAACAATCCTATCCTTTTGTAGCGGAGAGGCAGTATAATCCACGATATCTCCGCTGGGTAACAGGAACAACAAAGGATAATCCAGGGAATCAGCATACAATAATCCAAACATCACGACACATAGGCTGGGAGTCAACTGAGGTCTTTTAATTCAGCTCCACAATTTATACAAGTCCCCATGCAAGGGGTTTCCTGAGTCCCCTCCCAGGGGCATTCCCAGAGGGGACTACATGGGGGACTTACAGTACAGGACATTTATCCCATCAGGCACTGCTGCACGAGAGGGATCCTCCCCCAGGAATATACCATTAAGTGGATTATCCCTCCATGCAGCAGAACTCACAATTCACCTTAAATTCAATAAGTCTATGAATATCTGGTTCACTTAAACGAATGGACGTTCGGTAGATAGCTGGGGTCTGAGCGCATCATTCGTGAGATTACCGCTCAGATCCCAGCTAAAACTACCAAACGCCGCACGAAAAACACATTCACTAACACATAGCCTTAAAATACCGATTACAGATAGTGAAACCAAATACCGAATGTCCCGGACCTCCCGAACAGTCTGGAGGCTCAGCGGTGTTCGCGCCGTCGAGTAGCCGTTTTTAGTTCCACGCGCTCGACGACCAAACACCGCTGAGGGAACAAAGGATCCAAGATGGCCGCCCGCCGCATGGTCGGTAGTCGAACGACGGCCACCCAGGAGAGCCTCTAATTACCGATTGCAACATTGTTGCAATCGGTTAATAGGCGCCACACGCCTCTAAGTGTGTGGGCTATTAAATGATATGTTGTTCGGTTCCCGAACAGCCCGCAAAGGTGCCGTTCGTGAAACGAAAGGAATCAGCTATCTGCGTTCGGCAGATAGCCCAGGCAGGCAATACATTATTAACAGTGCATTACATTACACGCTATAACACACAATAGGAACCCCATACCGGCAACCCTTAAAGAGACAGTACAAAATAATGTCCAAGTGGCTAGGTTTGCCACACCTTTAACATGGTTTCCATCACTTTCCCCACTACTGAAGTAAGGCTTACTGGCCTACAGTTGCCCGACTCCTCCCTATTACCTTTCTTGTAAATGGGCACAACATTCGCTAACTTCCAATCTTCTGGGACTACTCCTGTTAATGATTGGTTAAATAAATCTGTTAATGGTTTTGCTAGTACACCACTAAGCTCTTTTTATAGCTTTGGGTGTATTACATCAGGTCCCATTGACTTATTTGTCTTTACTTTTGACAGTTGAAATAGAAACTCTTCCTCTATAAACTCACGTGTAATAAATGACTAATTTATCCTTTTTCTTAACTGAGGTCCCTTTTCTTCATTTTCATCTGTAGATACAGAACAAAAATATCCATTGAGGCAGTCAGCTAGACCTTTATCCTCTTCTACATACCTTCCTTCTTTTGTTTTTAATCTAACTGTTACAAACTGCCATTTGTAACTGTTATTTTATTTGACAAATTGCCCTGCTTCCCTGTGTTATGGAGAAGCCTAATTGCCAGCCTTCTGCCCCATGACTATGGACTTAGTGTGTATGGCGATTTGACTGTATTTGTGGGATCTGAGCGCTGTTTGGATATATTGAGCGCTCAGATCCAAGCCATCTGGGAATAGGTTGAATGTGGGGGTTCTGTTCAGTTCAATAGGAGTTATGTATTTTTGTGTCTTTTTGTGTCTTTTGCTAACATGTGGTTAATGGAGTCTGCCTCTATCCCTGGATAATTGGATTACTTTCCCCATTGTCCAGGATAGAGGCCTCTGTAAAACCGGTTTGGGCCAGAAAACCATGCTGCCAGCCAGGCCCCAAAATACACTTTTGCTAACTTTTGAACCCCTTGTCTGATTTGTGCCATTTTAATATGTTGCTCCCCTTAATGGATTGATTCCAAATATGTAATTTTTATGAAGATTGGATGTGTAGTTTGGAAGTTATAGTACATGTATAAAAACTGTATTTTTACTGTTCTGTTTTAATTATGTTATGTGATTATCTGAGGGATGGGAATTTCCCTGAATGTATATTGTTCCGATTGGTTATACTGCTAATTATGTGGGTGTCTCCCTTGCATGGGCAGAATCTCATAAAAGCAGAGTGTGTGCCATTAAACATCAGATCTTCTTAACCCTCAATACGTAGCCTTGTCTTGTTATTGGAGGGAACTGCTATATCACACTGGGGATTGCTATGCTCTGCATACTCCCCTGAGCTTTTAATCACTTAGCTTTTTTAAGAGCTGTTCCTGTTACGCTCTCCTGGAGGAGAGGTCTTCCCCACACGGTCCTGGAGGACAGAAGCTGATCCAGGGTGGAAGGAAGACGGCGAGACTCCAGTTAAGCTACGGCGGTTGTGGAGTCTGCGGTGGTTTTGGTGTCGGCTGCAGTGTTTGGAGTCCTCAGGAAGCGCTAGGAGCATCCATCAACGGAGGGTACTCGGTCGGAGTACAAGGAGCTCCGTTACACTAACTAATCCTTGTTTTACTTTTCATTTCTCATTTATGTATCTAAAAATGTTTTATCCTCCTTTTTTTACTGACTGTGTTATTTTCTCTTCTGTGTGTGATTTGGAAGCTCTTATAACGTGCTTAGCCTCTTTCTGCCTAATCTTATAGATCATTTTGTCTTCCTCACTCTGGGTTTTTTATAATTCCTAAATGCTAACTTTTTGTTTTTAACTATTTTGGCCACATCTGCAGAATACCACAGTGGTTTCTTGAATTTTTTGCTTTTACTGACAAGCCTAATGCAATTTTCTGTTGCCTTCAATAGTGCAACTTTTAAATAATCCCATTTCTCTTGGACTCCATTTAAATTGCTCCAGTCTGATAATGACTCCTCTACACATATTCTAATTTTAGAAAAGTCTGTTTTTCTAAAGTCTAAAACTTTTGTTTTTGTGTGGTGTGACTCAGTCACTGTTCTTATATTAAACCACACTGACTGATGATCACTGGATCCTAAACTTTCACCTACAGTAATATCTGATACCAAATCTCCATTTGTTAAATCTAGTATGACCTCTTTACGAGTTGGCTCCTCAACAACAACTCCTCAACAATCCCAGTAGGGAGTTTAGAATATGTGTGCTCCTGGCACAAGTAGCTAATTTTGTTTTCCAATTTACATCAGGAAGATTAAAGTCACCCATGATGATAACTTCCCCCTTCATTGTCATTTTAGCTATTTCCTCAACTAGTAGATTATCTAGCTCTTCTATTTGTCCTGGGGGCCTATAAATCACACCTACACAAGTTACTGTGTGATTACCAAATTCTAACGTAATCCAAACTGACTCTATGTTTGCCTCACTAACTTTTATTTAGGCTAGATTTTATGCTATCCTTCACATACAGAACCACCCCTCCCCCTTTCTTGCCTTCCCTGTCTTTTCTATATAAAGAGTACCCTGGTATTGCTACGTCCCAGTCATTTTTCTCATTATACCATGTCTCAGTAAAAGCAACTAAATCTACATTATCAGTTGCCATTATTGCCACAAGTTCATGGATCTTATTCCCTAAACTGTGAGCATTTGTAGACATGACTCTAAGCTTATAATTTTTTTAACACACTTACTACAGGCACCTTCTGTCCTTGTTTTGGGGGACAATTGGATTGATGTTTTATCACCCTTTTGCCCCCCCCTCCTAGTTTAAATACATCCTAGCAAAACCTCTGAACTGCTCACTGAGAATATTTGTTCCCTTTTGAGAAAGATGCAAACCATCTTTTTTGTACAGTTTATTTCCATTCCAAACAGAGCTACCATGAGAAATAAAGCCAAATCCTTGCTCCCGACACCATTCACCAAGCCACAAATTAAAGTCCCTTATACGCATCCGCCTGTCGTTCTGAGTGTTATGCACAGGCAGAACTTCAGAGAATGACAGTGTGGAAGCAACCTGCCGTATATCATTGGCAAAAACACTAAAAACTTCCTTAACCTCTGAAACCTCATTGCAAGCCAAGTCATTTGTCCCTAGATGGACAAGTACATCCAATTCCCCTTCCCGCTTTGCTTGCTTAACAATACTGTGAGCAGTAGCTCCGGGAAGACACCTCACAAGACCACCATTGTCCATCTCCACACCTCTTATGATGGAATTCCCCAACAACAACTGCTTTCTATTAGGCCTCACCAAGCCGGTCTCCACAACACCACTAGCCTCAGTGCCTCTCTCCACAAAACCACTAGCCTCAGTGCCTCTCTCCACAACACCACTAGCCTCAGTGCCTCTCTCCACAACACCACTAGCCTCTGTGCCTCTCTCCACAAAACCACTAGCCTCAATGCCTCTCTCCACAACACCACTAGCCTCAGTGCCTCTCTCCACAACACCATTACACTCTGAAAGTGCAGAAAATGAGTTATGAAGAGCAACAGACTGCAGTGGCTTTGCAGCAGTTCCAGTCTGAGTTTGTTCAAACGTTTTGGGCAAACGTTCAAAATCAGCATGGGGATCATTTCTTTGTCAGTTTGCAAATGTATCCAAAATCAGTAGGGGATCAAATACTTTTTTCTGTCACTGTAGAATGTTGCATTATGGAGTGAGATTAGGTCCATGCAGTCAGAGTGTTCTATTGCGGAGTGAGATTAGGTCCATGCAGTCAGGTTATTGCATTGTGGAGTGAGATTAGGTCCATGCAGTCAAAGTGTTCTATTGTGGAGTGAGATTTGGTTCACACTTTCAGATTATTGCATTGTGAAGTGAGATTAGGTCCACACTTTCAGATTGTTGTATTGATAAATGAGATTAGGTCCACGCTTTCATATTATTGCATTGTGAAGTGAGATTAGGTCCACAATTTCAGATTATTGCATTGTGAAGTGAGATTAGGTCCATGCTTTCAGGTTGTTGTATTGATAAATGAGATTAGGTCCATGCTTTCAGATTATTACATTGTGAAGTGAGATTAGGTCCACACTTTCAGATTATTGCATTGTGGAGTGAGATTAGGTCCATGCAGTAGGGTTATTGCATTGTGGAGTGAGATTAGGTCCATGCAGTCAAAGTGTTCTATTGCGGAGTGAGATTAGGTCCATGCAGTTAGATTGTTGCAGTAAGGGATGAGATTAGGTCCACGCTTTCAGATTAATGCATTGTGGAGTGAGATTAGGTCCACACTGTTAGATTGTTGCATTGTGAAGTGAGATTAGGTCCATGCAGTCAGGTTATTGCATTGTGGAGTGAGATTAGGTCCATGCAGTCAGAGTGTTCTATTGCCAAGTGAGATAGGTTCATACAGTCAGATTATTGCATTGTGGAGTGAGATTAGGTCCATGCAGTCAGATTGCTGCATTGTGGAGCGAGATTAGGTCCATGCAGTATGTGTTCTCTTGCGGAGTGAGATTAGGTCCATGCAGTCAGATTGCTGCATTGTGGAGTGAGATTAGGTCCACGCTTTCAGATTGTTATATTGTGGAATGAGATTAGGTCCACACAGTTAGATTGTTGCATTATGGAGTGAGATTAGGTCCATGCAGTCAGATTATTGCATTATGGAGTGAGATTAGGTCCATACAGTCAGATTGTTCTATTGTGGAGTTAGATTAGGTCACTCAGATCTTTTCGGTTGCCCATTTTTCCTGCTTTCAACATATGAAATGAAAGAACTGACTATTCACTTGCTGTCTAATATATCCACCCCTTGTATGTACGTAGTGGGGAATCGTGATGCAGCATAATACATAAACTTACTCCCATTCAACCCTCCAAAATAATGACAGACAATGTAGTATGGATGAAACAGGCCACAGCATTTATTATAATTTATGATAAAATACTGCATAACACATCCATTATTTATTCAATAATTTCTCTTCTTTTCTGTAACAAAAACG
The DNA here is from genome assembly GCA_933207985.1 of Pelobates cultripes. Taxonomy (NCBI): domain Eukaryota; kingdom Metazoa; phylum Chordata; class Amphibia; order Anura; family Pelobatidae; genus Pelobates; species Pelobates cultripes. The sequence goes on from OW240912.1 coordinate 426,239,624, forward strand.
TTAAACATAAATAACCATAATTTAACATATATGTATAATTTAACACATAGTTTCATACAGTGAACCCAACCGTCCTTGCCAATAAACAGTGGCTAATATCCACTTCCTCTCACCTCCCCCCTCGGCATAAACTCATTTCCTTCCAGTGCCTGTCACCAGCCGACCTTATCCACGCTCGATGGGCACGACATCCGAGGTAACCTAAGGTGGAGGTTGAGACCTGCAAACTTGTTCAAATCATTCCATATCCTTAAACATAACCCCTCAAACTTAGGCAAGGACATACCCCTGGCTTGCTGCCACTAACTATACTAATGGGGAGGGCGGGTGGGAAGCTGTTTGCTGGCCCGAATCCCAAGTGGCAACTAACTCACATAGAACATAATCCCTCCCACACATTCTTTCCAAACCACCTCCACTCATACATGTGCCCTTGTCTGCTTAGCTGTGCTATCTCCCCAGGGCCTTGACATTTTAATAATATAATCAGTTATTAATTTCACCTGTTAATGGTTTTATTGTTGAGGCTGATGAGTGTATTTAACCTTAATATCTCAGTGACATAATCTACATGATTCTCTCAACATTATAACCCAACAATTATTTCTAAATTACCTAATCTGTTATCAGATAACAATATCAGTACTGTCCTACTTGACCAAATACCACGACACAATAACTGTTTATATCTATCAGATAACACTATCAGTACTATCCTACCTGACCAAACACCATGACACAATAACTGTTTATATCTATCAGATAACACTATCAGTACTGTCCTACCTGACCAAACACCGTGACGCAATAACTGTTTATATCTATCAGATAACAATATCAGTACTGTCCTACCTGACCAAACACCATGACGCAATAACTGTTTATATCTATCAGATAACACTATCAGTACTATCCTACTTGACCAAACACCATGACGCAATAACTGTTTATATCTATCAGATAACACTATCAGTACTGTCCTACCTGACCAAACACCATGACGCAATAACTGTTTATATCTATCAGATAACACTATCAGTACTGTCCTACCTGACCAAACACCATGACGCAATAACTGTTTATATCTATCAGATAACACTATCAGTATTGTCCTACCTGACCAAACACCATGACGCAATAACTGTTTATATCTATCAGATAACAATATCAGTACTGTCCTACCTGACCAAACACCATGACGCAATAACTGTTTATATCTATCAGATAACACTATCAGTACTGTCCTACCTGACCAAACACCATGACGCAATAACTGTTTATATCTGTTATCAGATAACAATATCAGTACTGTCCTACCTGACCAAACACCATGACGCAATAACTGTTTATATCTATCAGATAACAATATCAGTACTGTCCTACCTGACCAAACACCATGACGCAATAACTGTTTATATCTATCAGATAACAATATCAGTACTGTCCTACCTGACCAAACACCATGACACAATAACTGTTTATATCTATCAGATAACACTATCAGTACTGTCCTACCTTACCAAACACCACGACACAATAACTGTTTATATCTATCAGATAACACTATCAGTACTGTCCTACCTTACCAAACACCACGACGCAATAACTGTTTATATCTATCAGATAACACTATCAGTACTGTCCTACTTGACCAAACACCATGACGCAATAACTGTTTATATCTATCGGATAACAATATCAGTACTGTCCTACCTTACCAAACACCATGACGCAATAACTGTTTATATCTATCAGATAACACTATCAGTACTGTCCTACCTGACCAAACACCATGACGCAATAACTGTTTATATCTATCAGATAACACTATCAGTACTGTCCTACTTGACCAAACACCATGACGCAATAACTGTTTTTACATAGTGACACAGTACCAGAATCTACCACTTTACATGGATTAATGTCTTGGTAAGTCCTTTGGGTGTAGTAAAATGTCTTCTCTATGGCAGACTCCGTCCGTACAGCTGCATGTGGAAGCTCCTGGCCTTCTTCAATGCTCCGATTGTGAAGTTTTATTATAACGTTGTGTCCTATATTGGCTTCCTGTGGCTCTTCGCCTATGTCATTATGATAGATTTCCAAACATACCCGTCATGGAGAGAGTATCTCTTGTACGTCTGGGTTTTCTCCTTGCTAAGTGAAGAAATTCGTCAGGTAATGTAATGCAATGATGCTTATTGTTTAATGTTTGTCTTGCAACTCTGTTATATCTGTAACAACCATTCAACTGGAAAATCTAACCCTACTTCCTTATTACACCACAGTTATATCCCTCCAGTACTTCCTCCTCCTCTTATTACACCACAGTTATAAACCTCTGATGCTTCCTCCTCCTCCTATGACACAGCAGCTTAAATCTCTAATAACACTATTACACCGCAGCTATAAACCTCTGATACTTCCTCCTCCTCTTATTACACCCAATTATAACCCACTGATACTTCATCCTCCTCTTTTTACACCCAGGTATTGCCCTCTGATACTTCCTTCTCATTTTATTACACCTAATATAGCCTTATGATAATTCCTCCTTGTAACGACCACCCTGAGTATTTAAAGGGGTGTACGCCATTAGGGACGTCCTTTTCCCTTGGAAGGAGCTGTGCTGCAGTATTCTCCAGATGTCTTCTCAGCCGACCCAGTATCCAAATAGGTAGTAGAGCTCTTACAAGAGCTAGTGATTAATTGTGAAGGAGGCTCCCTACATGCACGAGACAAGGCTACGTCTTGAGGATTGAGGGGAACTGATTTTTAATGGGGCCGCACTGGCCTTTTATGCAAGTTTTCCAACAAGGGTGCCACCCAGGTGGACTTTGTTGGGCACAGGGACACACAGTGAATAACCAATAAACATAGAGTAATACAGTGAGACACTCCCATACATTACACACAATCCCTCCCCTCTGCTTGGGAGATAATTGAGTTAATTATTGTATCAACTCAATTATCTCCAAATGAAAAAAAGAACAATTTTATACATTTCTAGAAATACCCTAAAATCATATCCAAACCCCATAAAACATACAGTTTATGATAGCCCCGATCTAGGGAAACAAAATATTTTAAAATCATCCAAATCGGTTCAGGGATTTGAACGTTAGATGAAAGTCCCATTTCTGCCTGGCCGCACACGGGGCTCGTGCCCAGAATAGTTCCATGAATGCCGCTGGTGTGGCCGGTCTTTTCTGTGCAGTTCAAAATGTCAAACAATAGTTCAATTAATCATTCATGCATAATGTAATGTGCATCTTTGTTCATACGTTGTTTTTACCGAATGCTGCATCCTTCTGATTACTTGGGACGAATCTAAGTAGTCCTGGAAGTCTCAGTGGTGTTCGGCCAATTGAGTGTCCGAAAATAGTTCCAGACACTCGACGACCAAACCCCGTTGGACACGTTTGACAAAACAAGATGGCCGCCGCCAGGTGTTCGTGCATACGAATCGACAGCCACACAGTGAACAACGTTTAGAGTTGCGGTTTGGAATAGTGTCAAATAAGTAAATTGATGGCACACGACTGGCTTGGGTGGTCGAAATGTTCGGTATACAAACTAACTGGGTAAAGTCTGTTCGTCTCAATTTGTATACCATTTTAGGTGAATGGCATTGTCAGTAAAAGTGCAGGATGGCAACACAATTGTTAAGACACTCCCAGGAAAAAGGAGTGAAACCGCTGTTTAGTAGATCTTCCCCTTTTAGAGACACAGGCACAGTTACTGTAGACCGCCAAACTCTCGAACTGAATACAGGGAATGCTCCAAACTCCTGAACTGAGAATCATACGAACTCCTTCTCTCCTGGAACAGGCAAAAGAATACTCCAAAGTAGCAATCCCCCCAAACACGAGACCAATCTCCGTCTTGAGGGTAAAACAGGAGGGTAAAACAGGCTACATGCCCGGTATTTATGCAGGTCTCCCACCTGGTGGACACTCCCCTAGGGGACCAGATGGAAGACTGGGACAAGTATGGTACATTAGCCAATCACAGTGGCTCAGGCATAAACACTCCCCTTTGTACAAGCAAACTGGGAAGAAATCCAATTATCTCCATGGATAGAAGCAAAACGCCAGTTTAAATGATACAGTAAAAATACATAAAATTCCATAACTGTAAAACTACCAAATGCATTCAGTACATATAACGTTTCCCCAGATAGCCTAGATCTGAGCGCACATTATTACCAAATGGCGCTCAGATCCAATACACACAGTTCAATCGCCATGGAGAAAAAGTGTCCGTTTTGGATTCCATAAGTTTGTCGACAAACACCGCTGTGTATTCGTGCATCTAAGATGGCCGCCGCCTCGTGGTCGGCATACGAACGACGACCACCCAGCATACGGTTTCAATTAAGAGGTGTCTGCAGTTAACCACAACGTTCTAATTGAGGCCAATAGGTTAACCAGCAGCACACTCCTCTTCTGGGTTGCCGGCCGTTCGGCAGTTTGTTCGGTAGATTAAAAAATAAACCAACGGGGAAGTACGGACAGTCAATTACACGAATCCACATGAATCAAACGGGATAGCACTATAGGTCCAAGACAGAGGGATCTGTCACAACAATTATAAGTCCAGCGAACAGGGCATCTGTTACACTCCTCATCTTATTACACACAGCTAAAGCCCTATGATACTCAGCCCTTCTCCTATTAAACCCAGGTATCGCCCTCTGATCCTTTTCTTGCAATCAATTAATATTTGTGCTGGATTGACCACTCTTTATTCCTCCACTTGCTTTATCTTCCTCTTTGTACATTTATCTAATCTGTCTATTTCTGTGTAAAAAAATAATGATATTTCTTCAAGATTAGGATGTACTTGAGCCCTTTTTCAGCCTATATAACTACATTACTATGCTATTTCTCTTCTAGTTACTCTATGATCCAGATCGTCGTGGATTTGTAACAAAGTCTATTCAATACATCTCAACATTTTGGAACCAGGCTGACATATTGGCCCTTGCCCTGTTTGCTGTTGGCCTTATTTGCAGGTGAATCATATCAGGTCTTATTATGTAACAATGAGTTTTTTGTTATGTAGGTGAAATGACCAGGCCTGGACTGGCCATTGGGGATGGTGAGCTGTGATGAACAGGAGCTCCATGTCCAGCTGGAAAAAAAATCTCTTGACCCGACTATTAACATTTGATTTTCCTCTTGTTCTGACCATGACAGCTCCAGAGCTAGATGTCCATAGTCACTGTGTAGTGTGGCTGAATGCATCATATGATGTGTGGAGGTGGAGATCTGTTTAGATGTTGACAGGTGTAGAGAGGTCTTCATGAGGGGATAAGAGACAATGTGAAGAGGTGGACAGGTGTGGAAAAGTGACAGGTGTGGATAGGTGGGCAGGTGTAGAGAAGTGACAGGTGTGGATAGGTGGGCAGATGTGTAGAAGTGACAGGTGTGGAGAGGGGGACAGGTGTGGAGAGGGGGACAGGTGTGGAGAAGTTGGACAGGTGTGGAGAGGTGGTGGACATGATGGAATGTCCTATCACTGCTCTCTGTCTTTCTTACAGCATTACTGCCTGAACCCCTGCTGATGATACTAAGATATGTAACAGGGTTGATGGCAAATGATTTAGGTAAACTAGAAAAATGGTCAGAATTGTGGCAACTGACATTTAATGTGGATAAGTGCAAGATAATGCATCTTGGACGTAAAAACCCAAGGGCAGAGTACAGAATATTTGATAGAGTCCTAACCTCAACATATGAGGAAAGGGATTTAGGGGTGATTATTTCTGATGACTTAAAGGTAGGCAGACAATGTAATAGAGCAGCAGGAAATGCTAGCAGAATGCTTGGTTGTATAGGGAGAGGTATTAGCAGTAGAAAGAGGGAAGTGCTCATGCCATTGTACAGAACACTGGTGAGACCTCACTTGGAGTATTGTACGCAGTACTGGAGACCGTATCTTCAGAAGGCAGGGCTGGACTGGGGATACGAAGCAGCCCTGGAAAAAAATCTATGCCAGCCCCATAAGTCATTTTGCTATGTAGGGTGTTATATATTAAAGGACCACTATAGTGACCTGAGGGTGCCCCCACCCTCAGGGTCCCCCTCCCGCCCGGCTCTGGAGGGGGGAAAGGGGTAAAAACTTACCTTTTTCCAGCGCTGGGCGGGGAGCTCTCCTCCTCCGATCCTCCTTCTCTCCTTCCCGTTGGCTGAATGCGCACGCGCGGCAAGAGCTGCGCGCGCATTCAGCCGGTCACATAGGAAAGCATTATCAATTCTTTCCTATGGACGCTGGCATGCTCTCACTGTGAAAATCACAGTGAGAAGCACGCAAGCGCCTCTAGTGGCTGTCAATGAGAAGGCTTAATTCATAAACATAGCAGTTTCTCTGAAACTGCTATGGTTATGAAAAAATGGGTTAACCCTAGCTGGACCTGGCACTCAGACCACTTCATTAAGCTGAAGTGGTCTGGGTGCCTAGAGTGGTCCTTTAATGTATGTGTGTATATATATATATATATATATATATATATATTATTGATACATTTCTTCTAATTCAAAATATTAGTCCTTTCAGGGTAATTCAATTATACAGTAAAGCATACTCACACATAGACACAGACAATCTTACTGATGCACACAAATAGGCTCATTGACAGACAATCTCAATGACACACACAGAGAAGGTTACTGGCAGACACACAAATTTAGTACAGACAAACTCTGATACACACACAAGCTTACTACAGACAAGCTCACTGTTTCACACACACACACTCACTACAGACAAGCTCACTGATGCGCACACACTCTCCCTACAGACAAGCCCATTGACACACACATGCTCCCTACAGAAGAGCTCACTAACACAGATTCACTACAGACAAGCTCACTGACACACACATGCTCACTACAGACAAGCTCACTGACACACACGCTCACTACAGACAAGCTCACTGACACATATGGTCACTACAGACAAACTCACTGACACACGCGCTCACTACAGACAAGCTCACTGCTCACTACAGACAACACTGACACACAGCTCACTGACACATATGGTCACTGACACACACGCTCACTACCGACAAGCCCACTGACACACACGCTCACTACAGACAAGCCCACGATCACACCCATGCTCCTTACAGACAAGAGCTCACTAACACACACACATATGATCCCTACAGACAAGCTCACTGACACACATACAAGCTCACTCACTAGCAGGCACACACACACACACAAACTCACTAGCAGGCACACACACACAGAGGCTCCCTCACTAAAAGATGCGCACACACACACACAGAAGCAGACAGTCACTGGCACCAAGGCAAACATCCACACATACAGACAGGCAGACAGCCACACACACACACACAGGCAGACAGTTACACACACACAGTCACACACACACACACAGTCACACAGTCACACACACAGACAGACACACAGACATTCACACACAGACAGTAACATACACAAGCAGACAGACACACACTCAGTCACACACACACAGGCAGTCACACACACAGTCCCACGCACACACAGACAGTCACAGACAGTCACACACACAGACAGTCACAGTCACACACACACACAGTCACAGTCACACACACACAGACAGTCACAGACAGTCACACACACAGACACACACACACACAGTCACACACACACAGTCCCACACACACAGACAGTCACAGTCACACACACACAGACAGTCACACACACACACAGACAGACAGTCACAGTCACACACTCACAGGCAGTCACACACACACAGACACTCACAGGCAGTCACACACACACACAGACACTCACAGGCAGTCACACACAGACACACTGACCTCCTTCTTCCCTCCTGCTTGGAGTTCCTGGAGGCTTGTTGTTGGGGAAGCAGGGACTCCTTCCTGCTTCCCATGCTGCAATTAGCCGGGCCCTGCCGCATAGTAAGCTCCGCCTCCGCCGCACGCCAAGCCCCGCCCCCGCCGCACAGTAAGCTCCACCCCCGCCGCAATTTTTTTTTTAAATGATCCCGGGCGGCCATGTGTGAGCCGGCCGCCTGGCTCCCCCTGCTCCCATGGGGCTCTGTGCGGCCACACAGCTCACACATGGCCGCCGGGATCACAGGAGCTGTCAGACCGGCCCCAGGTGCCGCGGCCCACCGGGAAATTTCCCGGTATCCCGGTGGGCCAGTCCGGCCCTGTCAGAAGGATATTGATACTTTAGAGAGAGTTCAGAGAAGGGCTACTAAACTGGTTCATGGATTGCAGGATAAAACTTACCAGGAAAGGTTAAAGGATCTTAACATGTATAGCTTGGAGGAAAGACGGGACAGGGGGGATATGATAGAAACATTTAAATATATAAAGGGAATCAACACAGTAAAGGAGGAGACTATATTTAAAAGAAGAAAAACTACCACAACAAGAGGACATAGTCTTAAATTAGAGGGCAAAGGTTTAAAAATAATATCAGGAAGTATTACTTTACTGACAGGGTAGTGGATGCATGGAATAGCCTTCCAGCTGAAGTGGTAGAGGTTAACACAGTAAAGGAGGAGACTATATTTAAAAGAAGAAAAACTACCACAACAAGAGGACATAGTCTTAAATTAGAGGGACAAAGGTTTAAAAATAATATCAGGAAGTATTACTTTACTGAGAGGGTAGTGGATGCATGGAATAGCCTTCCAGCTGAAGTGGTAGAGGTTAACACAGTAAAGGAGTTTAAGCATGCGTGGGATAGGCATAAGGCTATCCTAACTATAAGATAAGACTAGGGTGTAATGAAAGTATTTAGAAAATTGGGCAGACTAGATGGGCCGAATGGTTCTTATCTGCCGTTACATTCTATGTTTCTATGTTTACCCTCATACTGTAGGAAGGAGAACTTGACCGCACTAGAAGTGTTATGGATAATTGGGGACATTTTAATTACAGCAGGGGAGATGTCACAAAGGAGGCAGGCTTAAAGGTACAATCATATGAGCCAAAACTACTACAGCTGAATGTTTAGGAGCAAAGAGACCCTTCATTGTTCCGTAAGGACACCTTTAATGGCTGTCATTCAGACCATCAAGTAGGTCACTCACCCAGCCATCAGAGGCACGTCCTATTACTGCCTTGTAATCTTTGCTGGACTAACGTTTGGCATCTTTTAAAGCTAAACATGAAGACACCAAATGCTTCACTTAGAGTATGAGGAGATGCTAACTGGCAAATGAAAAAAGGGCTTATTCTTAATTTTAATATTTCAGCTGTTTAGGAAATAGCTCCCTAATATGGTACACTTATGTTGGATTACCACTTTACAGGATACAAAATTAGGGAGCTATCAACTAAACATCATAGCTCCCTCATTTGGTACCCTTAAATAAGTCAATCCCACGTAGGGATTGCAAATTTTGGAGTTATATACTAAATAGAATTTTATTTTATTTTTTATGAATTTTGATGTTTCAGCTGTGTTTAGTTAATAGCTCCCTAATGTGGCACCCTTATGGGTACCAAATTAGGGATCATTGTGCTAAACAGCACCATAGTTTGATATATTTTGGAATAATAGGAATTGTGTTCACATTTAATTTTACTTCTGAAACTTTTTCCAATTTAGTTTTGTTATAAATTGCTCATTTCCAAATTTCAAACAAATTAACAGGTTGAAGTAAAATACTTTTTTAAAATTTTATTAGCACAAGCACATCTCTACCTCGAGGGAGCTCTTGAAGTGATCTGCACACAATATTGAGTTGGTGAGGGTGCTTAGAGTCAAGCAAGACGATGCTGTATAGAGTGACAATGAGGGAATGGGATAGATGATTGGATATAAGCCAGCTGTCCAGCTCTAGTAAAGTGTTACAGATCAACACACTGGTAATATTTATTGTGAAGTTCCTTCACACTGTGAGTTTAGAGTGTACCAATGATTTTTGTGTTTCTATTTACTAGACTGGTTCACACAGACACAGTATATATAGGTCGTGTTTTCTTGGCTGTGGACTTTATGATCTTCACTTTTGGAATCATGCATATCTTCAGTGTCAGCAAAGTTCTAGGACCCAAGATTATCATCCTCCGTCGGATGGTGAGCCACAGATCATTAATGTCCAGCATCTTCTATTGTTTTCCCGTTTGTCTTGCATGTATCTCTAAACTTATTTCCCCTGATCTGCACTTTCATGACAGATGGTTCCATGATGTTTACACATGGTAGCCTCCCAATCCATGCAGGTGTCTTCACCTGACTCAGTTTGTACAGGTACAAGTATTTCCAGCAGGCCAATAGTTCTCAATTATCGATCGCTTGGAAAATAACAAGTAGACTATCATTTGCGACTGTGCATCTTGCTAGATTAATTCTGTCCAGATTTTGCCTTTCGACCAAAATCAGACAAGAGTTGGCTTTATAAATGTGAGAATGGGTGTCTAGTGAATATACCTGTAAAGATCTGTGTAAGGATCCTATCCTGACAACCAAAATTATGTTTCATTTTTTCTGTTTTATTTCTATAAATTCAACTTCTCCACCATTAGTGGCCTCCCTAGCCAATAGTCTAACCACAGTTTCTCTCACCTGCATAAAATGATTACTAAATCTGCTATAAGAGGCCACACCCTGCTGAACCTTTACATTCAATGATTGAACTTGATGTTCAACCTGACTGATCTTCTAATCCTGGCTCCTACATAGAAAACCAGCATTGAACCTGTGGCAGAAATGCATCAGCCTGCTTTCCAGCCTCCTGCCAAATGACTATGGGCCCTTTAAAAACTTATGTGATTATTGTACTTTTGTACAACTTCAGAAAGAGAGACTGACTGATGGCCCTAATTCCCTGTAACTGTTTTGGGCATAGGACCATGTGCACGGTCGGTCACAATTATGACTTCCATGGAAATCCCGAACCCCTGAACCGATCTGGTTAATTTTAGATATGTTGGCCCCCCCAGATCAGTAGTAGATCCATGGGGGGTGGGAAATGGGGCAATTGCCCCTCCCCCTCCCGAGAGCCGATGCTCTCTCCTGCAGGGCTGGTGCTATCCAAGCGCCAGCACTGCTAAGTGCCTTCACGGACCGGAGGGGAGATCAGAGATCTCCCTCACCGGTCCGCAGGCACATTGCTGGGCAGCCGGCAGGGAGAGAAGACCCGGGATCTCTTACCTACAGCTCCGCCAGGTCTCTTCTCGCGAGCACGGAGCGTTGCCGCGGTTACCATGGTAACGCTCCGTTCTCGCGAGAGTGAACTTTAGCCCAGATGCTGCAGGCTAGGGTTCACTTCCCACTAGAACCTCCAGGGATTCCACCGGACCACCAGGGATTGGAAATAATATCCCCCTCCCAGGCAAAAGTAAAAAGGGAGGGGGGATATAAATAATATTTTTTTTATTAAAAAAAAAAAATACATTTGTTTTAGTCTGCCATCTCCTTCAACTACACACACACTGCCCCCACAGCCCCCCCATACACACACTTCCCCCACTGTACTCCCATACACAGACTTCTCCTCCATACAGACTGCACCCCCCCACACACACTTCTCCGCCATACACTGTACCCCCACACACACACACTTCTCTCACATACACACAGTGCTCCCTATACAAACACTGCACCCCCACAAATAGTACACCCCCATACACACAGTTCTCCCCCACACGTCTCCCCCCACACACACACACTTCTCCCACATACACAAAGTGCTCCCCATACAAACACTGCACCCCCACACACAGTACACCCCCATACACACAGTGTTCCCCCACACACGTCTCCCCCACACACACTTCTCCCCCATACTCACAGTGCTCCCCATACAAACACTTCACCCCCACACTTCTCCCTCCCACACACACTACACCCCCATACACATAGTGCTCCACCACACAAACACTGCACCCTCATACCCCCACACACGTCACCCCCACACACGTCTCGCCCACACAAACACTGCACCCCGATACACACACTGCCCCCACTACACCCTCATACACACACTGACCCCATACACACACAGTGCTTCCACTGCACCCCACATATACACACTGCACTCCCATGCACACACTACGCCCCTCACACAAACACACACTGCCCCTCCTACACACACTGCACCCCCATACACACACTGTCCCACATGCACTGCCTCCCGTACACACACACACTCTGCACCCCTCACACACTGCCTCCCATACCCACCCTTCACCCCTCACACACTGCTCAGTGCCTCCCATACAGACACACACACACACACTGCCTACTTTCACACACACACACTGCCTACTCTCACACACACACACACACACACACACACACTCACTACTAGAGGCTCTATCCTGGCAGACCCCAAGTACATTGTCAAACTGTTATTAAACAGTTTGACTATTTACTCTGGGAGGGCGCCACGGCACTCCTGGCACCATAACCACTACAGAGGGCTGCAGTGGTTATGGTGCCTGGATTGTTTCTTTAAATAATCTATGAGTGCCCTTCCCGAAATAAGATTCTTGATCCGGCAGTGCCCCAGATCAGGGCTATCAGGGGATGTGACTTTTGTGGGGTTTCCATTTGTTCTGGGGGAACTTTTGGTGTGTTGTTAACATGTATGTTTTCTGTGCCTGGAGATTATTGAGTTTAGTACAGTTCCTGACTCAATTATCTCTCAGGCACAAGGGAGGGATTGTCCTGTTTTGTGTGGGAGTGTCCTGGACCTGATAGCCAATGTAATTACAGTGTGTACTTTCACAGTCCCCTCTCAGGTCCAGTGGGGAATGCCCCTGGAATATGTTATGGAAAACTCCTTGAATGGGGACTTGCATATAAGGCCAGTTGTGGCTGCCATTAAACAGTTCAACTTCACCCTAAACACAGAACCTTGTCTCATGATTGTAGGGAACATCTATACCTGCTTTATCACCGCTTGGATTACTGCTTGGGAATACTACAGCATTACTCATACTAGGGGGAAAGCACATCTCTGGTGGCGGAAACCCCACTTCTCGCGGGATGGCCGCTACAGAACCCAACCTGATTTATCCTATCAACCTGCTTCATTTCCAATCTGCTTTTTTACCAATAAGTTTGGGGACAATCCAGATCTACAATACCTACCTGCTTAATTTCACACTGGACTTTAATACCTTCTTGCTTTATTTAAAACCGACTTTATAACTATCTAAATCTACGCAACCAACCTGGATAATACAAACATTCCTGCTATTTTACAACTGTCCTGAATAACCCTGTAACAACTAATTGAAATCTGCAGCACTTCACCCAAAACCAAAGAGGCTGATCCCCCTAAACATCTGAATAACCTGTATTTCTTAATAACCTGCCTGGGGCATATTGCCTAAACTCTCGTAATACTTGCTTTATAGGTTCTCCTTCTACCTATTGCCTATAATCTCACTTATAGGTTCTCCTTCTACTTACTGCCTATAATCTCACATATAGGTTCTCCTTCTACCTATTGCCTATAATCTCATTTATAAATTCTCCTTCTACCTATAATCTCACTTATAGGATCTCCTTCTACCTACTGCCTATACTCTCACTTATAGGTTCTCCTTCTACTTACTGCCTATAATCTCACTTATAAATTCTCCTTCTACCTATTGCCTATAATCTCACTTATAGGTTCTCCTTCTACCTATTGCCTATAATCTCACTTATAGGATCTCCTTCTACCTATTGCCTATAATCTCATTTATAGGATCTCCTTCTACATATTGCCTATAATCTCACTTATAAATTCTCCTTCTACCTATTGCCTATAATCTCGCTTATAGGTTCTCCTTCTACCTATTGCCTATAATCTCGCTTATAGGTTCTCCTTCTACCTACTGCCTATAATCTCGCTTATAGG
>OW240912.1:426253574-426319568 GCA_933207985.1 Pelobates cultripes
TTCTCCTTCTACCTACTGCCTATAATCTCATTTATAGGTTCTCCTTCTACCTATTGCCTATAATCTCACTTATAGGTTCTCCTTCTACCTATTGCCTATAATCTCACTTATAGGTTCTCCTTCTACCTACTGCCTATACTCTGTCTTATAGGTTCTCCTTCTACCTATTGCCTATAATCTCATTTATAGGTTCTCCTTCTACCTATTGCCTATAATCTCGCTTATAGGTTCTCCTTCTACCTATAATTTCGCTTATAGGTTCTCCTTCTACTGCCTATAATCTCACTTATAGGATCTCCTTCTATTTACTGCCTATAATCTCGCATATAGGTTCTCCTTCTACCTACTGCCGATAATCTCACTTATAGGTTCTCCTTCTACTTACTGCCTATAATCTCGCTTATAGGTTCTCCTTCTACCTACTGCCTATAATCTCGCATATAGGTTCTCCTTCTACCTACTGCCGATAATCTCGCTTATAGGTTCTCCTTCTACCTACTGCCTATATTATCACCTATAGGTTCTCCTTCTACCTACTGCCTATAATCTCACTTATAGATTCTCCATCTACCTATTGCCGATAATCTCGCTTATAGATTCTCCATCTACCTACTGCCTATAATCTCATTTATAGGTTCTCCTGCTACCTGTAATCTCACTTATAGGTTCTCTTTCTACTTACTGCCGATAATCTCACTTATAGGTTCTCCTGCTACCTGTAATCTCACTTATAGGTTCTCTTTCTACTTACTGCCTATAATCTCACTTATAGGTTTTCCTTCTTCTTACTGCCGATAATCACATTTATAGGTTCTCCTTCTACCTATTGCCTATAATCTCACTTATAGGTTCTCCTTCTACCTATTGCCTATACTCTCACTTATAGGTTCTCCTTCTACTTACTGCCGATAATCTCACTTATAGTTACTTACTGCCTATAATCTCCTTCTACCTATTGCCTATATTATCACTTATAGGTTCTCCTTCTATCTATAATCTCACGTATAGGTTCTCCTTCTGCCTATTGCCTATAATCTCGCTTATAGGTTCTCCTTCTACCTACTGCCTATAATCTCGCGTATAGGTTTTCCTTCTACCTACTGTCGATAATCTCACTTATAGGTTCTCCTTCTACCTACTGCCTATAATCTGTATTGGCTATAATCTCATTTATAGGTTCTCCTTCTACCTATTGCCTATAATCTTGCTTATAGATTTTCCTTCTACCTATTGCCTATAATCTTGCTTATAGATTCTCCTACCTATTGCCTATAATCTTCTTTATAGGTTCTCCTACCTATTGTTTATGGGTTCTCCTTCTACTTACTGCCTGCCGATAATCTCACTTATAGGTTCTCATGTTACCTATAATCTCACTTATAGGTTTTCCTTCTACCTACTGCCTGTAATCTCGCTTATAGGTTCTCTTTATACCTATTGCCTATAATCTCACTTATAGGTTTTCCTTCTACCTACTGCCTATAATCTCGTTTATAGGTTCTCCTTCTACCTACTGCCTATAATCTCGCTTATAGGTTCTCCTTCTACCTATTGCCTATAATCTCGTTTATAGGTTCTCCTTCTACCTACTGCCTATAATCTCGTTTATAGGTTCTCCTTCTACCTACTGCCTATAATCTCGTTTATAGGTTCTCTTTATACCTATTGCCTATAATCTATAATTGCCTATAATTGCCTATAATTCTCCTTCTACCTGTTACTTATAATTTCATTTATAGATTTTTTTCTGGTACCTAATAACCTGTCTGGTGCACATTGCCTAGCTTTCTATTTTAAAACACTCAATATACTTACCTATAATCTCGCTTATTGGTTCTGCATTCACCCTTTTTCCTATATTTTCCGCTATAGGTGTTATTTCCTAAATTACCTGTCTTGGGCATATTCCATAAACCTCTATTTAATATTCTCCTTTCTACTCTTATTCCTCTATATAATTTCCACTTCCCTTTAAATCCTGCTGTACGTGTTGTTCCTAAAGAAATCATGTAAAAGATTACCAGTAAGAACCTAAAGTTAACCCCGGTATAAGTCTCTTATGTGACCTGACCAAGAACCTGACAATCTGTTTCTATCATTTGGTTCCAATTCTTACTTTGCCTTTTCTTGGGTTTGCTCATCTTCAATACTCCATCTCCTGCACAAAGCCACAATCTCACCCTGCCTTGGACAAAAATCAGTTTTCTCTCCAGAGAATATATCAACTATATTTCATATATTATATATATAGTCCAGTAATTTGAGTTTCTTTGTTTACATTTATTTTGGTCATTGCTTTGTCATGATCTTACAGTTATTACTTGTCCATTCTCCAGATAAAGGATGTCTTCTTCTTCCTCTTCCTTTTGGCCATTTGGATAATTTCATACGGAGTTGCAAAACAGTCCATTCTTGTTATCAATGAAACACGATTAGATTGGATCTTCAGGAATGTAATCTATGGACCTTATCTTGCTCTGTTTGGACAGATACCTACTGATGTGGATGGTAAGCATTCTTATCAATATTATGAACCCACTTCCTATCAGTCACTGATATCTGAGATAATGCTCCCTCCTGAGAGAGGCTCTCCTATAACACAAACTCCCTGAGCAGTACACTCTCTCCAGCTCTCTATAACCCACACTCCCTGAGCAGTACACTCTCTCCGGCTCTATATAACCATCACTCCCTGAGCAGTACACTCTCTCCAGCTCTCTATAACCCACACTCCCTGAGCAGTACACTCTCTCCAGCTCTCTATAACCCACACTCCCTGAGCAGTATGCTCTCTCCGGCTCTCTATAACCCACACTCCCTGAGCAGTATGCTCTCTCCGGCTCTCTATAACCCTTACTCCCTGAGCAGTACACTCTCTCCAGCTCTCTATAACCCACACTCCCTGAGCAGTACACTCTCTCCAGCTCTCTATAACCCACACTCCCTGAGCAGTATGCTCTCTCCGGCTCTCTATAACCCACACTCCCTGAGCAGTATGCTCTCTCTAGCTTTCTATTTTAAAACACTCAATATACTCTCTATAACCCTTAATCCCTGAGCAGTACACTCTCTCCATCTCTCTATAACCCACACTCCCTGAGCAGTACACTCTATCCGGCTCTATATAACCCTCACTCCCTGAGCAGTAACCCACACTCCCTGAGCAGTACACTCTCTCCGGCTCTCTATAACCCACACTCTCTGAGCAGTACACTCTCTCCAGCTCTCTATAACCCACACTCCCTGAGCAGTACACTCTATCCGGCTCAGCACTAAGCTCTCTCCAGCTCTCCTGTAACCTGCACTCTCTGAGCAGTACGCTCTCTCCAGCTCTCTATAACCCGCACTCCCTGAGCAATACACACTCTCCGCCTCTCTATAACCCACACTCCTTGAGCAGTACGCTCTCTCCAGCTCTCTATAACCTGCACTCCTTGAGCAGTATGCTCTCTCCAGCTCTCTATAACCCGTACCTCCCTGAGCAGTACGCTCTCTCCAGCTCTCTATAACCCTCACTCCCTGAGCAGTAAGCTCTCTCCAGCTCTCCTGTAACCCACACTCCCTGAGCAGTACACTCTATCCGGCTCTATATAACCCTCACTCCCTGAGCAGTAAGCACTCTCCAGCTCTCCTGTAACCTGCTCTCTGAGCAGTACGCTCTCTCCAGCTCTCTATAACCCACACTCCCTGAGCAATATGCTCTCTCCGGCTCTCTATAACCCACACTCCCTGAGCAGTACACTCTCTCCGGCTCTATATAACCCTCACTCCCTGAGCAGTATGCTCTCTCCGGCTCTCTATAACCCGTACCTCCCTGAGCAGTATGCTCTCTCCAGCTCTCTATAACCCACACTACCTGAGCAGTACACTCTCTCCAGCTCTCTATAACCCACACTCCCTGAGCAGTACACTCTCTCCAGCTCTCTATAACCCACACTCCCTGAGCAGTACACTCTATCCGGCTCTATATAACCCTCACTCCCTGAGCAGTAACCCATACTCCCTGAGCAGTACACTCTCTCTGGCTCTCTATAACCCTTACTCCCTGAGCAGTATGCTCTCTCCAGCTCTCTATAACCCACACTCCCTGAGCAGTACACTCTCTCCAGCTCTCTATAACCCACACTCCCTGAGCAGTACACTCTATCCGGCTCTCTATAACCCACACTCCCTGAGCAGTAAGCTCTCTCCAGCTCTCCTGTAACCTGCACTCTCTGAGCAGTACGCTCTCTCCAACTCTCTCTAACCTGCACTCCCTGAGCAGTACACTCTCTCCAGCTCTCTATAACCCACACTCCCTGAGCAGTGCGCTCTCCGGCTCTCTATAACCCTTACTCCCTGAGCAGTATGCTCTCTCCAGCTCTCTATAACCCACACTCCCTGAGCAGTACACTCTATCCGGCTCTATATAACCCTCACTCCCTGAGCACTAAGCTCTCTCCAGCTCTCCTGTAACCTGCACTCTCTGAGTAGTACGCTCTCTCCTGCTCTCTATAACCCGCACTCCCTGAGCAATACACTCTCTCCGCCTCTCTATAACCCGCACTCCTTGAGCAGTACGCTCTCTCCAGCTCTCTATAACCTGCACTCCTTGAGCAGTATGCTCTCTCCTGCTCTCTATAACCCTCACTCCCTGAGCAGTAAGCTCTCTCCAGCTCTCCTGTAACCCACACTCCCTGAGCAGTACACTCTATCCGGCTCTATATAACCCTCACTCCCTGAGCAGTAAGCTCTCTCCAGCTCTCCTGTAACCTGCACTCTGAGCAGTACGCTCTCTCCAGCTCTCTATAACCCACACTCCCTGAGCAGTACACTCTCTCCAGCTCTCTATAACCCACACTCACTGAGCAGTACACTCTCTCCGGCTCTATATAACCATCACTCCCTGAGCAGTACACTCTCTCCAGCTCTCTATAACCCACACTCCCTGAGCAGTACACTCTCTCCAGCTCTCTATAACCCTCACTACCTCAGCACTAAGCTCTCTCCAGCTCTCCTGTAACCTGCACTCTGAGCAGTACGCTCTCTCCAGCTCTCTATAACCCACACTCCCTGAGCAGTACACTCTCTCCAGCTCTCTATAACCCACACTCACTGAGCAGTACACTCTCTCCGGCTCTATATAACCATCACTCCCTGAGCAGTACACTCTCTCCGGCTCTATATAACCATCACTCCCTGAGCAGTACACTCTCTCCAGCTCTCTATAACCCACACTCCCTGAGCAGTACACTCTCTCCAGCTCTCTATAACCCTCACTACCTCAGCACTAAGCTCTCTCCAGCTCTCCTGTAACCTGCACTCTCTGAGCAGTACGCTCTCTCCAGCTCTCTATAACCCGCACTCCCTGAGCAATACACTCTCTCCGCCTCTTTATAACCCACACTCCTTGAGCAGTATGCTCTCTCCAGCTCTCTATAACCCGTACTTCCCTGAGCAGTATGCTCTCTCCAGCTCTCTATAACCCTCACTCCCTGAGCAGTACACTATCTCCTGCTCTCTATAACCCTCACTCCCTGAGCAGTAAGCTCTCTCCAGCTCTCCTGTAACCTGAACTCTCTGAGCAGTACGCTCTCTCCAGCTCTCTTTAACCCTCACTCCCTGAGCAGTAAGCTCTCTCCAGCTCTCCTGTAACCTGAACTCTCTGAGCAGTACGCTCTCTCCAGCTCTCTTTAACCCTCACTCCCTGAGCAGTACACTCTCTCCGGCTCTATATAACCCTCACTCCCTGAGCAGTACACTCTCTCCAGCTCTCTATAACCCTCACTCCCTGAGCAGTACACTCTCTCCAGCTCTCTATAACCCACACTCCCGGAGCAGTATGCTCTCTCCAGCTTTATATAATCCACACTCTTTGGTTGGTTCACTCATTATCTAATGTCAGTGCTATTTGATGTGATATGGTTGGGGTGATTTTCAAGACAAATCGAGACACAATGACTGTTTCCTTTAGGTTTAAACTTCGATCCATCACAATGCTCTGAGAATGGCACGGTGCCCAGCTTACCCAAATGTGTCTACAATGATGGAAATGGAATTGCCATATTTCCTGAATGGCTGACCATAATCCTGACATGTCTTTATATTCTGTTTGCAAACATCCTTCTTCTCAATCTGCTGATCGCAATGTTCAGGTAGGAGGTACCTCCTTTACTCCTTATAGCCAGGATGAGAATGGGGAGAAACTGCATTAACTTTTCATTTCCTTATCCCTATATTAAGCAGAGATGTATTAGTGGGGTGTGAAAAATAAAATAAAATGTAAAAATCCCCAGCTCTTTATCCTGTAACTTGGTGACTCCATCTTGGCTCCCTGTCAATCATTGTTATAAGCTCCGCCCTTTACACCTGGCAGTCAGTATAGAGCAGTATTTCCCAACCCAGTCCTCAAGGCACACCTACCAGTCCAGGATTTAGGGATTACCCAGTTGTGTCTAAGGTGTTTTTACAAAGATGAAAAAAAACACCTTAGACACAACTGGGTAATCCCTAAATCCTGGACTGGTAGGTGTGCCTTGAGGACTGGGTTGGGAAACACTGGTATAGAGAGAGCCACCTCCATCTTAGCTCCCTGTCAATCATTGTTATAAGCTCCTCCCTTTACACCTGGCAGTCAGTATAGAGAGAGCCGCCTCCATCTTAGCTCCCTGTCAATCATTGTTATAAGCTCCGCCCTTTACACCTGGCAGTCAGTATAGAGAGAGCCACCTCCATCTTAGCTCCCTGTCAATCATTGTTATAAGCTCCGCCCTTTACACCTGGCAGTCAGTATAGAGAGAGCCACCTCCATCTTAGCTCCCTGTCAATCATTGTTATAAGCTCCGCCCTTTACACCTGGCAGTCAGCATAGAGAGAGCCGCCTCCATCTTAGCTCCCTGTCAATCATTGTTATAAGCTCCGCCCTTTACACCTGGCAGTCAGTATAGAGAGAGCCACCTCCATCTTAGCTCCCTGTCAATCATTGTTATAAGCTCCGCCCTTTACACCTGGCAGTCAGTAGAGAGAGCCGCCTCCATCTTAGCTCCCTGTCAATCATTGTTATAAGCTCCGCCCTTTACACCTGGCAGTCAGTATAGAGAGAGCCACCTCCATCTTAGCTCCCTGTCAATCATTGTTAAAAGCCCTGCCCTTTGCACCTGGCAGTCAGTATAGAGAGAGCCCCCTCTATCTTAGCTCCCTGTCAATCATTGTTAAAAGCCCTGCCCTTTGCACCTGGCAGTCAGTATAGAGAGAGCCACCTCCATCTTAGCTCCCTGTCAATCATTGTTATGAGCTCCGCCCTTTGCACCTGGCAGTCAGTATAGAGAGAGCCCCCTCTATCTTAGCTCCCTGTCAATCATTGTTAAAAGCCCTGCCCTTTGCACCTGGCAGTCAGTATAGAGAGAGCCACCTCCATCTTAGCTCCCTGTCAATCATTGTTATAAGCTCCGCCCTTTGCACCTGGCAGTCAGTATAGAGAGAGCCCCCTCTATCTTAGCTTCCTGTCAATCATTGTTATAAGCTCCGCCCATTAAACCTGGCAGTCAGTATAGAGAGAGCCAACTCCATCTTAGCTCCCTGTCAATCATTGTTTTAATCTCCGTGTGAAGAAAATAGACTTTGGTTCGGTATTTTTTCCTATGTTCGGCTTTTTGTACATTATTAGCTGCATATTTACTCTATTGGTTCGGTAGTTTGAAACTACCACCGACCACCCTCCTGGCTCATTAACGTCAAAGGATCCGTCTATTAAGCGCTCTCTCTGGGCAGTCGCTGTTCGTATAGCCGAATGCCACGTGGAACAGAAAACGGCGTCCATCTTGTTCGCACGAAAGGAGGCAGCGGAACTTGGTCGTCGAGTTTATGGAACTAAAATCGGACACTGCACCGCTGAAACTAGCGAACGCCTGCTTCCTTTAGTTGCCGTACCACCAGGAGAGCGCCATTTGGTTTTGTGCGAACGGAGGATCCATTAGGTACTTTGTTCATATTTTTCCTTTTTCTGAATTGACCAACCGCATACGCTGAATTTGTGGAACTGTTTTGTGCAGGAGCCACGAGTGGTCGGTAAAATATGACTTCCATACTTTTTAAGAACCCCTGAACCGATCTGGGTGAAATTTGGATATGTTGGTCCCCCAGATCGGGGCTATCAGGGGATATGTAATTTGTGAGGATAGCTTGTGGGGAAAGAGATGTTCTAAGTTTTGGGGAAATTGTGTGCTCTCTGCCTGGAGATAATTAGTTTATTCCTTAACTTATCTCAATATTGCCCAGGCAGAGAAGGTTACTGTATTACTGTAAATCTGTATGTTGATTGGCTGTTGTCTTTGTTTGCTGTGGGAGGTCCTCTTGCAGGAGGATTCCTCATAAAAGCCTGTGTGTGTCAATAAAATTCATTCCTGTTACACCCTTCATGAAGTCTAGGCTCATGTTTGGGGGATATTCTATTTGATGGGGAGAATCACCTTGGAAACTGCATTCATCTACTCTATTCCTCTACTCCCTGCTGCAGCTATAATCACTTATGCTCAGCTGTTGGGAAAGGAATAGAAGACCGCAGTACCATAACCACTGCAGGTCTTAACACTCCGCCCTTTACACCCGGCAGTCAGTATAGAGAGAGCCACCTCCATCTTAGCTCCCTGTCAATCATTGTTATAAGCTCCGCCCTTTACACCTGGCAGTCAGTATAGAGAGAGCCGCCTCCATCTTAGCTCCCTGTCAATCATTGTTATAAGCTCCGCCCTTTACACCTGGCGGTCAGCATAGAGAGAGCCACCTCCATCTTAGCTCCCTGTCAATCATTGTTATAAGCTCCGCCCTTTACACCTGGCAGTCAGTATAGAGAGAGCCGCCTCCATCTTAGCTCCCTGTCAATCATTGTTATAAGCTCCGCCCTTTACACCTGGCAGTCAGTATAGAGAGAGCCGCCTCCATCTTAGCTCCCTGTCAATCATTGTTAAAAGCCCTGCCCTTTGCACCTGGCAGTCAGTATAGAGAGAGCCACCTCCATCTTAGCTCCCTGTCAATCATTGTTAAAAGCCCTGCCCTTTGCACCTGGCAGTCAGTATAGAGAGAGCCCCCTCCATCTTAGCTCCCTGTCAATCATTGTTAAAAGCCCTGCCCTTTGCACCTGGCAGTCAGTATAGAGAGAGCCAACTCCATCTTAGCTCCCTGTCAATCATTGTTATAAGCTCCACCTTTTACACCTGGCAGTCAGTATAGAGAGTGTCACCTCCATCTTAGCTCCCTGTCAGTCATTGTTATAGGCTCTGCCCATTTAAAGTATTTGCATGTTATATATTCACAATATGGCTCTCAGACATTGTAATAAAATAGAACTTCTCTTTACTTCAGTACACACACACATAATGACATAACACAAGAGACACTAACACAACAGAACCACACTATGCTGCCATCTACTGGAATGTGGACTGCATAAACCCCAATACATAACACTCCTCCCCCCTAGACCTCAAAGTCTTTGAGATAACTGGGAGAATTAATATTTAATCTTGGGCTTCCCAAAATGTTTGGAACTGCTTCACCTGGACCTTCAGTTGTGCCCATCCCTTCTTCCTGTGCTCTGTCAGATGGACCACACAGAACTGGTTCTTCAACAACAACTCCTGGAGAACCATCCAGTGGTTCAACATCATCTGCTATCACAGAAACCCCAGTATGATTGGGACCGGCAGCAGGCACAATCTCATCACTCCGTTCCTGAATCTGATTGACATGCCTTCGTAATATTCTACCATCAGGAATTTGTACTTTGTATGACAAAGGTCCTGTGGCCATAAGTACTTTTGCAGGTATCCATTTAGGCCCAGAAACAAAGTTCCTGACATAGACAGCACTGTCAGGTGAAAATACTCTGACAGTAGAAGCATTATAGTTTTTATTGAATTGCAATTCTTGCTTCTCTTGTAACTCAGTTGTCAAATCAGGATGTAAATGATCCAGACAAGTTTTAAGACGCCGGATCATAAGGAGCTCTGCTGGACTACTACCGGTGCTTGAGCAAGGTGTCACATGTTGTTGCAGAAGGAAATCTCCTTCAATAATTCTCTTTAATGAGTCTTTGGTAGTCTGAACCATACGCTCAGCTTGGCCATTTGATGATGGGTGAAATGGTGCAGTCGTAACATGTCGAATAAGATTACTTGACATGCAAATTTTGAATTCTGATGAGGTAAATTGTGTTCCATTATCAGACACAATTGTATCTGGCAACGCATGTGTAGCAAACAGCCTCCTTAGAATCGTGACTGAATATGACTGTGACCGAGGTAGCAGATGTAACTGGAACAACTTCTAACCATTTTGAAAAGAAGTAAACAACTAAAAAAAATATGTGTCTGTGAAAAGGGCCAGCAAAATCTATGTGTAAACGGGACCAAGGTGACCTAGTCACTTCCCAAGGATGCTTTAGGTGGAGCATGATGAGTAGATTGGCATGGTACACAATTCTTCACCCACTTTTCAATAACTTCATCCATTTTAGGCCACCAAACATAACTTCAAGCTTTAGTTTTCATGTGAACTATTCCAGGATGTCCTTCATGAAGAGCATGCAATACTCGAGCGTGTCCTGCATTTGGAATTTCCACTCTGTTTCCCCATAATAGGCACCCTTTATAGGCAGATAGTTCATCTTGGCGCACTACAAATGGTTTGAACTTGTCTTCCACTTTTGATTTTGGCCACCCCCTCCAAACCCAGTTGAGCACACGGGACAGCAAAGGATCCTTGGCAGACATACAAGCAATGTCACTTGCATGTAACGGAGGGTTTGGAATGGATTCCAACATTAGGACCTCAGACATAGGAGGAACATGGAAGTCAGGAGAAGGCAAAGGTAATCTGTTTAATCCATCAGCATGTGTGATATCCTTGCCAGGATGATACTTGAACTCACAATCATAGGCATTCAGCATAAGGGACCACCTGAGCATGCGTGGTAAAATTATTTGAGGAGTGGGAGTATTGCTGGTAAACAGACCCAGTAAAGGTTTATGATCTGTTATAATAGTAAACCTCCGCCCATACAAATATTTTTTTTTTTTTAAACCGGACACAATAGCTAAAGCCTCCTTGTCAATTTGGGCGTAATTAGATAGTCTGTGAATAAAACGCAATAGGAGCCTCAACCCCATTTCTCAAAGTGTGGCTCAATACAGCCCCTATGCCATATGGAGAAGCATCGCAGGTGAGGTTGAGCGGTTTCTCCAAATCAGAGTGTATAAGCAAACTGTCAGAAGACAACAGTTGTTTAGCAGCGCTGAAAGCGGTAGTATGAACGTCAGTCCACTTCCATGGAGCATCTTTATCTAGTTCAGAGGTTCAGCAACAGTGGCTTTATCAGGCAGAAAAGAATGGTAAAAATTAAGCAACCCTAGGAAAGCTTGCAGTTCTTGTTTGTTTGTTGGAACCGGAGCTCTATGGGTAGCTTCAACCTTAGAATCAGTTGGATGAATGCCCTGTGCATCAACTCGGTAACCATGGAAATCCACGCTACTTACACCAAAAACACACTTTTCTTTTTTAAATTTTAGACCAGCATCAAGAAAACGTTGTAAAACAAATTGTAGCTGTGCAGCCAATGACTGTATAGAATCGGCTCCAATAAGAACGTCATCAAAATAAGGCACTACACCTGGAAGTCCAGATAAGAGGTCCTCCATTAAATTCTGGAATATGCCAGGAGCAATGGAAACTCCAAACTGCAAACGCCTTGTTCGGAAAGCTCCTTTGTGTGTTATTATCGTTTGTGCATCAGCAGCCTCATCATCCACAGGTAACTGCTGGTAGGCTTGAGCCATATCCAACTTGGCAAATACTTTTCCTTTTGCCAAAGTAGTAAAAATTTGATTAACAGCTGGAATTTGATAGGGATGCTCTTGCAACGCTTTGTTGATTGTACATTTGTAGTCAGCACAGATTCTGACATCCCCATTAGGTTTCATGACCGGAACTATGGGTGTACACCACTTTGGGTGTGTTACGGGTTCAAGTATACCTTGTTCCACAAGATGTGTAATCTCAGCATCTATTTTTGGTCTGAGAGCTAATGCAATTTTGCGAGGCTTCATACGAATTGGGGGTACTGTTGAATCTAATACAAAAGAAAAAGGAGGGCCTTTAAACATGTCAAGACCTTCTTCAAAAAGTGCACTAAATTTATCAATCACATTCTGTAGAATATCTGTGGATATATTATTAACTCCAGTTAATGAAATTCCTAAGGGTTCAAACCACTCTCTACCTAGCAAACTTGGGCTTTGTCCCTTAGTAATTATTAAACGTAAGTGTCCTCTGAATTTACCATATTTTCCTGTTATAAAACAAGCCGCTTTAACATCCACAGCCTGTTTGTTGTAGTCCACCAGATGAATATCACAAGGTACTATTGAAGGGGAATTATGAGGCCATAACAATGTAAACATCTCTTCTGAAATCAAAGAATGTGCACACCCAGAATCTACTTCCATTTTGCACGGAACATCTTGCAGCACAATTTCAGTGTAAATCTTAAGTCCTGATGGCGAATTTTCCACTTTATTCACATAGTCATTTGAGTAAACACCTGCAGTCATTTCACTATCTGAAACGGTATGTGGACTATTAACAGGGTGCGCTGTGGTTTGTATTTTATTCACATTCTTATATTTGGTCTGAATTCCACTGGCTTGTCTTTGGCAAACTGTCTGTATGTGACCTGTACGTTTACATGTGTGGCAAGCTGCATTTCGAAAACGACAAGTATTACGCCTGTGTTTTCCACCGCAACTATAACAAGTTCCTTTAAATGGAGCTGTGACATCAGTGCGTGGTGAAAAGTCTTTTGATTTAACATCAGTCTTCTTCACTAGATTTATTTCAGGTGAGTTCTCTTTGCTGGAGGAGGATTGTATCCAGGGGAGGGCTGGCAGCCTTGGGCCTGGGGGGCAAAACCAGTCAAGTGGCCCATTGCACCACCAAATCAGTTCACCATCCATGCCCACCTGTTTTTATAACAGATATTGATGTTATGCTAATCAGTAGCTCTTCGCCATACCCGCTCCTTCACGGCTCTGACTTTCAATGTTGTCAGAGCGCAGGCTGAGAATCTCTGAGCCTGTGCTCTGACTCACTAACTGAGCGCCGGAACCACGAGGGAGAGGCTATAATCTGACTGCACCTACTGCTGGTGCGCACCAGTGGACCACCAGCGAATCATTTAAATTGAATATGCTGGGGTCCCCAACTTGTGAGCTGTGTTGGCCGCCGGGCGCCTCTGTTGTCATGGCACCCTGCGTGACCGCACAGCTTGCACACCCCAACGTCTGGCCCTGCTGACACATACTGATGTTACTACTTAGAAATCCCTCAATATTAATACAGAGTAAATACATCAGAGTAAACACCAATAAACTGTGCAAACACAGATTTGCTGAATGGATTTGTTGTAAGATTAAATCATGCCTCCTCCTCTCCCATGCGTTGCGCTGTAGGCTGGGAGGAAGTGAAGCGTAATCACATTCTCCCAGCACAGCGCCACCTGTGGCTGCATGGGGAACAGCTGTTTAATGCAATGCTTGCAGGACGGCCACCTGCCGCAGAACCTCTTTGTTCCCATCGCTGCAAAGGGCTCCAGGCACTGCTTGCTGTGAGTGTGAGCCACTGTAAATTAGGGGCAGAGGGCACTTGCACTGCGGTAAAGACAGGTCTGGGCAGGAGGAGAGTGCAGTGCAATCCCCTCCTGTGGGTCACCAGTAGACACAGTGTAGACACAGTGTGTGTTTAGATTAAAAAGCCTGCAGGGACCGGCTATAGACACCAGAACCACTTCATTAAGCTATAGTGTCCCTTTAATGTGAGGTAAATTATAGATTAGTGTCACTAATAATATACTAGATTGCCTACTTACAACCAGATGTGGATGATGATGGGCTGCGGTTTGGCTCCACTGGTCTGGTGTAGAAGAGGATCTCTGAAGGCTGTTTGTAACTTTGGTCACAAAATTCAAAGTTCTAGTAGAATGGGAAGCAGCTCCATTTTTTTGGGGCCCCTTAAACAGCTCAAGGTCTGGGTCCCAGGGCCTGACGGCGAGTATGCCCATAAGGCCCATCTAAAAGTCCACCTACATGTTCCACCCATGAGTTCGCTCACAGGGAGTGGAGTGTGTAGGGGATGTGTTATGTGTTATTGTAGAGGCTCTAATGTGTGTGCTTATGGTATGTAGTGTATAGGGATACCAGTTTGTGTTGGTGATGCAGTGTATTTGTAGTGGAGGCAGTGTGTGTTTGTGTATAAGCGATGTATTGTGTGAATCTGTGTTTGTATGCATAAGGGACGCAAGGTGTGTGTCTGTAGTGTGTGCATTGAGTGTGTGTATGAAATGCATTGTGTTTCTGTGTATATGTAAGAGAAGCAGTGTGTGTGTTTGCATGTGTGTGTAAGGGTTTGCATTGTGTGTTTCTGTGTATGTGTGCAAAGGATGCATTGTCTTTGTGTGTAATGGATGCATTGTGTGTTTCTCTGTGTGTAAGGGAAGCATGTTGTGTTTCTGTGTGTGTAGGGATGCATTGTGTGTTTGTGTATGTATAGGGATGCATTGTGTGTGTGTGCGCGTAGTGTGAAAGAGCTCCCTGTCCTGCCCCCTGTCCTATAGAGCTCTCCCCTGCCCCTTAGTGGTCTCCCCCCCCCCATTCCCTAGCAGTCACTTCTCACACCCACCCTCCCTGTGCTCTTCTCATCCCCCCTCCCCCAAACCTACGGTATTCTTTTCAGCCCCCTCCCTCCCTGTGTTCTTCTCACTCCCCCCCATGTGTTCTACTCACTCCCTCCACCCTCCCTGTGTTCTTCTCACTCCCCCACCCTCCCTGTGTTCTCCTCATCTCCCCTTCTCTCCCCTCCTCCCTGTGTCCTTCTTACTCTTCCCCCTCCTCTCTGTGTTCTTCTTACTCCCCCTGTTCTTCTTAACCCCGTTCTTCTTAATTCCCCCAATCCCCCTGTTCTTCTTAATCTCCCCACCCCCCCGTTCTTCTTAATCCCTGCACACTCCCCCTTCTAATCCTCCCCCCTTCTTCTTAATCGTCCCCCCTTCTTCTTAATCCCCCAATCCCCCACCTCTCCCCTTCTTAATCCCTTCTTGAATTCTTCTTAATTCCCCCTCTCCCTTTCTTCTTAATTCCCCCCCTCCCTTCTGTAACGGAGCTCCTTGTACTCCGACTGAGTACCCTCCGTTGACGGATGCTCCTAGCGCTTCCTGAGGACTCCAAGCGCTGCACCAGACACCACAACCACCGCAGATTCCGCAACCGCCGTATCTTGACTGGAGTCTCGCCGTCTTCCTTCCACCCTGGATCAGCCCTGTACGAACCTCCAGCATCCAGGACTGTGTGGTGAAGACCCCTCCTCCAAGGAGAGCGTGTCAGGAAGAAGCTGTTAAAAGAGCTAAGTGACTCAAGCTCAGGGGAGCATGCAGAGCATAGCAATCCCCAGTGTGATTATAACAGCTCCCTCCAATAACGAGACAAGGCTACGTTTAGAGGGATCAAGAAGAACTGTCAAAACCTTTATTCCCTTGGGACCAGCCAATACAGTCACCACAATAACATTGTTGTGGAACCTCAATAAAATCACAAACAGTCAAAACACATCAAGCAACACACAGTGACCTATCACAACACAATGGCACATTTTTAAAGGGGTGGGGGGAGACAATATTTAACATTAAATATCTCACCTGCCTGCAGAATTAGCAATATGCAAATCTACCCGAATATGCAAATGAACCAGTCTTGCAATTCAGGTAGTGCATATTGCTGTTGCTACCAACAGAGGGCACTAGACCAGCTCCATAGCCAAACCCACCTAGTTGGTAGCAAACCTCAGCAATACAAGAGAGCAGGCAATACATTACACAGTACACACACACACACACACTGTAAACAATTACATTACACACACCCTGCACCTATAATGGGTACAGGGTGACTAAAACATAAGATAAATAAAGCAGCCTACATAAATAGTCTGTCTGAAGGTAGAATAGGGGCTTTAAAGGCAAATACATCAAAGAGTCATAGTCACAGGGGAGGAGGCTGGCAAGCAGGCCTCTCCAGTACCAAGTTGCGAAGGGCACTTCGTCACACCTTCTTCTTAATTCCCCCCCTCTCCCTTTCTTCTTAATTCCCCCCCTTCTTGATTCCCCCCTCCTCCTTCTTCTTAATTCCCCTCTCCCCCTTTCTTCTTAATTCCCCCCTCCCCTTAATTTCCCCCTTCTTCTTAATTTCCCCTTCTTCTTAATTTCCCCTCCCCTTCTTCTTAATTCCCCCCCTCCCCATTCTTGTTAATCCCCCCCTCCCCATTCTTGTAATTCCCCCTCCCCATTCTTATGTCTCCCCCCCCCTCACCTTCCCTCCCCTCCCCTGTAGCGTGGCCGAGCTGCTCTGCTGTGCGCGGTGCCGGCCAGACTGATAGGAAGGAGTGTGCACTTCCTGTCAGTCCGTCCGGTGACAGGAAACAGAAACTCCTGTTCAGCGCGGAGTTTCTGTTTCCTGTAACCGGCCGGACTGACAGGAAGTGCACACTCAGCGTGCGCCTTCCTATCAGTCCGGCCAGGCACCGCGGACAGCAGAGCAGTTCGGCCACGCTACAAGGGAGGGGAGAATATGTGCTGCAGCCGCCTGAGGCTCTAAACAGAGCGCTCAGGCGGCTGCAGCATTTAAAGGGCCGGCCCTGTAGCGGCCGGTCCTGACAGAATTTAGGGCGGCCTGGGGGGCAATTGCCTCCCTGCCCCCCGGCCCAGCCCGCCCCTGATTGTATGGACATATGCAGCCTCACTTGCGAGCACTTCCTCTTGTGCAATAATAAAAGTTAAATTCTGTCTTGCAAGCAGTCTCCTACACAGTGCTTCATCTTGCACCCCACACACAAGCCTTTCCCCTAACAAGGATTCTAAACTGGCACCAAAATTGCAATTTTCAGAGAGCCTGCACAGTCCTGCAATGTATGCTGCAATGCTTTCACCTGGTTTTTGATTTCGTCTATTGAAATGGAAACGCCTCACTGTTTCAGATGGGGTGGGTGCTAAATGATGTTTTAACAGTGTCAGTATTTCTTCAAATGGGCAGTCTTGTGGTTTAGCAGGAGATATCAGTGAGCAGACAGTATCAAAAGTCTTAGATCCAATAACACTCAGTAACACGGCTCTCTTCTGAATAGCATCCACCACCTTATTAGCTTCCAGGAAAAACACTAACCGCTCAGCATATGGGTCCCATGAGGCTGGATTAGCCAGATCACATTCCTCCATGTGTCCCAGAGAAGCCATGCTGGAGATAGTTGTAGATAATAGAATTCCAAAAGGAAAGGGTTACTTCCTCACTCAGGGTGATTTTATTTCCTTTATATATATTCTGCAGTGTCCATTTACTGACATCCCATCCTCGTCGCCAGTTTAAAGTATTAGCATGTTATATATTCACAAAATGGCTCTCAGACATTGTAGTAAAATAGAACGTCTCTTTACTTCAGTACACACACACAATGACATAACACACACACACACACTCATAATTGAGTTTTTCTGCAATTGTGTTCCACAAAATCTGTTTCTAACTTTGGAGCTGACAACAGGATAGCCGAAAGGATAGGTACCGGGGTTGCCTCGACAACTACTGAACAGTTAGTGGTACACAGAAAATACAGATGGTGTAGTGGAGCTCCGATACATATGACTAGGTATCTCTGCTGTTCCATCCTTCGAAGATGTAAGAAGCGCTGCAGTGATTATAGCCTTTTTCCCCCAGCAACTAGACATCACATAGTTTTATTGTGCAACACTCAGTTTTTTATGCACAAACCACAGCGTGGTGTCTCCATAGCGAAATGCACAGGTCCCTCCCAGGCACTTCTGTGTCTGAGAGATAATTGAGTCCAAAGCAGGATAACTCAATTATCTATCAGTCACAGGAAGTAATACAAAATATCACAAAACACCGCAAAAACATATGGGAATTATACAGGAACCCCACAAAAGTCTGTCCCGAATAGCTTGGGTCTGAGCACCCAAGTTGTCAAAATAGCACTTCAGTAGAACAGAATCGCCATTCGGGTAAAGTTTTGACTGGCCGTCCACGAGCTGATGTCCGAAAACAGTCCCACAGAAAGTGAGTCTACGGTCGGTTTTCTTTCGTGGCTCCTGTGCGAACACCCACAAATGCTCCCCCTGGCTTTTAGGGAGCAAATGTTCCCCCTGTGCGTTAGTTCCTTTCTTCCAAATGCCATTCTTCTAATGGTTCGGGAAGTTGGGCAAACAGTGGTACAAGGTTCCCCAACTTTCACGGGGTCATATAGCTGACCTAGAGTTCCATAGACTCGATGACCAAGTACCGCTTCCTGAGTTCAGAAGACAAAATGGCCTCCACTCTATGGACGTGTATTCGTATATACGAATGGCAGCCACCCAGGGAAAACACTTGAGATAATTGCTCATTTGTGGTTAACAGTCTGGGGTAGGAGTACGGACAGACAAACAGCAGGGAAATAAATAGGTTATACAAATCTATTTCGCTACAGATGGGAACTCCTGAGGATTGCTCATGACATCCCCCTAGCCGGTCATTTAGGGGTAAACCGCACTAAACATCTGCTCACCCAGAGTTTATTATGGCCAGGCATCTCCAAAGACTTGAGGCAATACTGTCAGTCTTGCGATGTATGTCAGAAGGTAGGAAAGAGAGGAGACAGGCGCAAGGCTAAACTCTGTCTCCTCCCAGTCAATGCTAGCCCACTCAGCAGGATAGCTGTTGACATTATAAGTGTCACGGGTGGCGGTACGGAGACCGGGACTCCTGATTGCCTGATGATGATGATGATGAGTCTCAGCGTGGAAAGGACTATCAGGGCCTGGTGCAGGGTTACCAGAAGCCCTCTGGTGTTGAGCACCAGCGTTTGTGTGGCCTGATGCAGATTCTGCGGGTCCAGGAGCAGATGAAAATATGCAGACCTCCCAGGATATGGATAGGGTGGTTTTGCAGCAGAAATTTATCCAAGGCACCAAACAAGAAAACAAGACCAGACTAGAAGAACCCAGAACCGGAGCAGGACACTGGGTTTTGGAGAGGCCTGCTTGCCAGACTCTTGCCCTGTGACTATGGCCCCTGGGGTGTATTGCCTTTTAAAAAACACTATTTGTGCATATTGGGACTTAGCACAATGCCCCTTTCAAACATGTGGCGGCGGCCATCTTAATTTGTCCAGCAGTGTTTTGTCGTCGAGTGTATGGAACTGTTTTGGGCATGGGACCATGTACACAGTGGGGCAAAAATAAGACTTCCAGGAAATTCCTGAACCCCTGAACCGATCTGGGGGATTTTTGGATATGTTGTTCACCCAGATCAGGGCTATCGGGGGATTTTGTGGGGATATATTGTATTATGGGGTACTTTTTGGGGTTTGTAAAAATGTATGATTTTTCTGTTTATAGTTAATTGAGTTAGCCCATTGTCTTTGTTAATTGTAT
The DNA here is from genome assembly GCA_933207985.1 of Pelobates cultripes. Lineage (NCBI taxonomy): Eukaryota > Metazoa > Chordata > Amphibia > Anura > Pelobatidae > Pelobates > Pelobates cultripes. The sequence goes on from OW240912.1 coordinate 426,273,076, forward strand.
CAACATGTACCATTAAAACTTCAGTTCTACTTCACCCTCAATCTAGAGTCCTGACTCTTATTGGAGAAATCTGCTACAATGGATTGCTATGCTCTTCATACTCCCTATAATAATCACTAAGCTCTTGTAAGAGCTTGTTCCTGTCCCTGCTTCACTCTCTGAGGAAAGTGAGGTTCACCCACTGGAACCTGGAGCCTTGGTGGGTAGGAGACGGCGAGACCCCAACCAAGCTGCGGCGGTTCGGGGGGGAGGGTCAGCAGTACTTATGGTGTCAAGTGGAGTACTTGGAGCCCTCGGGGAGCACTAGGAGCATCCGTCAACGGAGGTATTCAGTCGGGGTGCCAGGTGACAGTAGAACCCAGAACAAGACAAGACTAGAATAACCCAGAACCGGAGCAGGACAGAAAGTAGAACCCAGAACATGTACGAGACATGAGGGAAACCTGAACAGGGCAGGACAGGACTGTACATGAACTGAATATTAAATAAAACAAGACAAGAGGAGACATAACTAAGTACTATATATGTAAAACATTGGAAATTTAGACATATATAAATGGCCAAGATGTATGCAGCCCACCACTGTGCCAAAGTACTCCAATTACGGTGGGTCCTAACTGCCTAGATATGCATGACTAAACAAACAATAAAACACACACAGCACTTACCTGCAAAGAAAGGAGCAGAGCTAATGAGACCACTGCTTGCAGGACCAGACAAACAAAAAAGGATTAAATGGTAAAGGAACGGGTGTGGCAACAAAATACAAACAATTAAAGGAATCCAGGAGGCTGGGAATTCCAGGAACGGAATAAAGGAATGAACCCAGAAAACCAGACATAGAATAGAAAACCAGAAAAACCAAGAAAAACTAAACAAGAATTGTAAAAAAAAAGTACTGAATACCAGAAGCCAAGGCCAGACATCTCCGCAAAACAGAACAGGATGTGACAACCTCTAGTCCTCCCGGAAAGAAATACATTCTGACCATTGTGGACTGGCGGAAACCGTGGATGAAGCAAGTGTTCTCTCGAATGTGTGAATAAGGTTTCAACTTTATACAGTTTTTACTCTCTTTTGTGAATAGAGAGCTTCTGATAGACTGGCTATATCTGTGCGAGGCTTCCTGTTTGACAGAAGTTCGGGGGCAGAGCTGTCTGGTAAAAAAAAAAAAAGTAGTTATGGTAGGGTGTGGAACTGCACTCTGCTCCTTGACAAAGACCGTGTAGGTTGAAACGTTGTGCTGGAGTGGGTTCAATAAATTTGCCTGGTTTGTACCTTGGAGTGCCTGGACCTTTCTTCTATTTTGAAGACTTTTGGGGTTTAACTGTCATTTAACTGTTTAACCCCCAAAGATAAGCTGGTGCCAGGGACCTTCAGGCACCATAACAACTTAATTTCGGTGAACTTATTGTGCCATGAGTGTCGCCTTAATGAGGCTGCACCCAATAAATAAATGAAAGTTGTATTGGTGCATCTTTTAATCTGTGCTTTATATTCATCCCATGTTTAAAACAAATCTTACACTTTTATCCTTTAATATATATGCTTGGAAGGGAAGGTAGTCCTTTCCCATGTTTCATTGATCAGTTTTACATTCGTCCAAGTGGTTGTATGATAAAATCATTTTTATATTTCTACCTTATGCTTTTCTCTCCTCTACAGTTACACATTTGGAGATGTGGAGAGTCATGCTGACCAGATCTGGAAATTCTATCGCTTTGGACTTATTAGGGAATATAACGAGCGTCCTACTGCCCCGCCACCAATGATCCTCTTTAGTCATTTCTACCTTCTTTATAAAAATGTTTGCTGCAAAAATGCCATGAAGAATCACAAGTCACTCAGTAAGTGTGCCACATGCATGATCTGATCTGTGCTCAGACAACAGATGTAGAACAAATGTCTGTAAATATAAACTTCTGGAGAAGGTTATTGTACTTAGATATAGATAAAATAACTTCCAGTGATTGATCAGTTTGTTATTGATTGTAGAGTTAATATATACTTTATTATACACAGAGCAATATTTCTAAAACCCAAACTGTAGGATCCACAATGTCTTGCTGGTGAGAAGATTCTAGCCCAGTTGATGATTTTAGTTTACCGAAAAACACGAGTAGTGTCAAAGATGAACACTTGGGTATTTTAACAGCAGGATGAATTAGAACTTTGGAAAAATAACTCCTAGCAGCTCTGAAGCGTGGACTTTTCCTCAGACAGATGGTGGTTTGCGGAATTGTAGCCTTAAGTATCAGCACAAACCACATCATTAATTTACTCCACTAAGAAACTCCACATCACAGGTCCCTAAAAGGGTAGGTGACCAGATGTTTTAGAACATCTGGTCACTTTTAGTTCTACAATATCTACAATATCTGGGAATCTACCTTGCTCTACAAGGTGTAGTCATTCCTAATCAATGTCTTCTTTTAGGAAAGGTGATGGAAGATGATGCAGAGTCTTCGCTTCTCTCCTGGGAATCGTACATGAGAGATAATTACGAGCAGAGCTGCCAGCTGACAGACAAACAACGCCAAGAAAATCTAGTGAAGGATACGTCAGAAAGGTAAGTGTATCTAGGGGCCCCCAGGATTTTCCAAACACTGCTAATCTATCCAGAACAAGGCAGTGCACTGCAATCCAGACAGTGAGAGAGAGAGAGCACTGCAATCCAGACAGTGACATAGAGAGAGCACTGCAATCCAGACACAGTGACAGACAGAGCACTGCAAGCCAGACAGAACACTGCAATCCAGACACAGTGACAGACAGAGCACTGCAATCCAGACAGAACACTGCAAGCCAGATAGTGACAGACAGAGCACTGCAATCCAGACACAGTGACAGAGAGAGCACTGCAATCCAGACACAGTGACAGACAGAGCACTGCAAGCCAGACAGAACACTGCAAGCCAGACAGTGACAGACAGAGCACTGCAAGCCAGAGACAGTGACAGACAGAGCACTGCAAGTCAGACAGTGACAGACAGAGCACTGCAATCCAGATAGTGACAGGCAGAGCACTGCAAGCCAGACACAGTGACAGAGAGAGCCCTGCAATCCAGATCAGTGGTGTATCCTGGTTTTGTGCTGCCCTAGGCAGGACAAAACTCAGGCACCCCCCCGCGCCACCCCCACCCGCGCAACCGCCACCCAACCTTCCCCCCTGCTCCGCCTTCTAAATACACACACACATTCACTGACAGATACGCATTCACTAGCTAACAGAAACACACAGTCACTAACAGACACACACACTCACAGGCAAACACACACACTAACAGACATCCACACTAACAGACATCACACACACTAACACTAACATACATACACTAACATTAACATACACACTAACACTAACAGACACACACACTAACACTAACAGACACACTAACATACACACTAACATTAACATACACACTAACACTAACATACATACACTAACACACATACACACTAACAGACACACACACACTAACACTAACAGACACACACTAACAGACACACACTAACATACACACACACTAACACACACACTAACAGACATACACACACTCACTAGTGTTTTTTTTTTGTTTTTTTTTATTTAACCCCCCCCAGCCTCCTTACCTTTGGTAATGCTGGGGGGGGGTTCTTCCTCTCCCTGGGGTCCAGTGGCTGCAGCGCTGGGCGGGCGGCCGGCCGGCGAGGGAGCTCTTCCCCTGAGCGCTCTGCTCAACTCCCTCGCGCGCCGCCAGCAGAGTGAGGCTGGGAGCCGGAATATGACGTCATCAACCCGGCTCCAGGCCTCACTCTGCTGGCGGCGCGCGAGGGAGCTGAGCAGAGCGCTCAGGGGAAGAGCTCCCTCGCCGTCCGCCCGCCCAGCGCTGCAGCCACTACCGCCCAGCGCCCAGAATGTCTGTTAGCCGCGGACGTCAAGTGCATGGAACTAAAAATCGAACATACTATCTTGCGAACACCGCTGGACTTGTACCACTGCCTGCTTCTTTTCTATATGTGCCAGGAGAGCGCTCTTCGGGTAAATTGTTCGGATGAACATAAAGAACATTTACTCCCTGGAACCAGGAACGAACACTCATTTATACGAATACAGAAGCTACAAACAGACACTGGCCGTAGCCTATTTCACTCTGGAACTCTTGAGCTATGACCTCATGGCCGGTCAGTCAAAACCTTACTCGGAAGGTGATGCCGTTCCGCCATACGGATCTGAGTGCTATTTGGACAGCTTAGGCGCTCGGATCCGGGTGTTTTCTGTGTGGGTCCCTTTAACTGAGAGATAATTTAGCTACCGGTCTTAGACTCAATTATCTCCCAGACACAGGGATGCCGGGGAGGAGTTTGTGCTGAACTGAATAGAGACCCCCTGCTGGGGGTCTGTGTATAAATTGCATGTACTATGTCCTATTAAACCAGTTCACTCCAAGCATTATGTCTCGGCTAATGTCTGTGGGGAAAAGCTATAACAACAGAGCTCTGCTATAATCACTCAGCAGCTATAATCACTGAAGTCGGCACAGTAGAGATCCAGAGAGGGAGAAAAGGACATCCTTGGCTGCATTGTGGGTTGCCGCCACAATGGAACCAAACCAATGGAACCAAACGCTAGCACCCTGGTGGCCGTTCGTATGAACCAAACCCACAAATGGTTCTCAGCAGTACTTAGCCGCGACCACTATGGAACAAAATTTGGCATGAGGACTTTGTGGGTCCCCCGACACCTCAGCGGTACTTAACCATGAATGTTATGGAACTGTTTTCGGCATGAGTTGACCATGTGATTCCCGGACAACTTGGTCCGGGGGTTTTAAACCACTTAAACCGCTTTCCAACCCACCAGGAGAGCACTTTTTGGAGGGAAGATGTCTGAGACTAAGGGGTACAAACGCTGATACTATCGGGAAAAAAAAAAAAGCTACCTGAGAGCCAGGTGGAGCACCCTATATTGCGGCCGCAGGAGCTCCTGAAAGTTGACCGGCAAAAGTACCAAATGCCCTGTAACTATTTTGGGCATAGGACCACGTGTGCAGCAGAACATCAGAACTTTAACACAGTGGTGATTCCCCTACACTGCATGGATCTGAGAGCTATTTGCAGAACTTGGGCGCTCAGATCTGGGGATGTATAATATGTGCAGTTATTTTATGTTTTTAATATGTTTTGGGGTACTTTTCTTTTTTTTTCTTTTTGTTTTTCTTTATATTTTTAACACAATTATCTCCCAGGCCCAGATATTCCTGGGAGGCAGGCCTGGACTGGCCAACGGGGCAATTACTTGGTGGGCCGCGATGTCCATGGACCGAGGCCGGCAGGGGAGATCACAGGATCGCCCCGGCCGGTCCATGCAGGGCCGGCACTATCAGAGCACCGGCCCCGCTGTTTTCCATGACGGGCCGGATGGGGCTGCCGGCAGGGGAGCTCTATCTTGCAGCTATGCTGGGTTCCTCTTGCGAGATCCAGAATTTTGCCATGACAACGCTCCGGGTTTCGTGAGAGTGAACCCTAGCCCCAAAGGATAGAGTTCAATTACCACTAGCTCCACCAGGGATGGCAGCATGGTTCCCCTTCCCAGGCTAAAGGTAAGAAAGGAGGGAGGATACAAATCAATGCCTTTTAAAAAGTTTTATTAATATATATTGATTAAAATCTCACCAGCACCCTAACTCACAGTACCCTCACTCACACACCCACACACACACTGCACCCCTGACACTCACAGCATCCTCACTCACACACACACTGTACCCTCACATACATTGCTTCCTCACACGCACACAGCACCCTCACACACACTGCACCCATCACTCATACAGCACCTTTTCTCACACACACACACACACACACACACAGCAACCCTGACACTCACAGCACCCTCACACACACACACACACACACACACGCACCCCTCATGCACACAGCATCCTCACACATACACACACAACACACAGCACCCCTCATGCACACTGCACCCCTCACACATACAGCGCCTGCTATTACACAGGCCATCCCAGCTGAAGAGCTGGCACCAGGGCAGAGCGCAGCTGGCCTCTTCTCTAACTTTCCCTGTATTGTTGAATCACAGTAGAAGCCATGCCTACAGGAAAGAGCAGCGCTGGTCTCTGCTCTACCGGTCCATTTGTTCTGGGACCTGATGACACACAGACCTACCCCTCTGGCCTCTGCCCACAACTCCATGCCTGGGAGCAAAGGAGAGATCAGGAGTGACGGACACCCACTCAGCAGCTTGGGAGGTTACCAGGTCAGCTTGTTTTTGGGCGGGCTTCTCGACTAACCCTGGCTGGTACCTGGCTAGTCTTCCTTTGGGAGGGAGATATGGGGCAAACATGACTATGTCACAAGCTCCTGGAGGAGCCTGCTAACTGGCCTCCTGCCCAAGGACTACGGGCCAGGTCCCAAACACCTTGTTCGGAGGTCAGCCAGACTACCCAGACATCCCCAAGTTGACCCAAAGAAGGTGAAGCAAGGTCTACCGGAGTGTTCTACAAATGGGGAGCAATGTGACAGATTCCTTGTCCCTGAATTAAAAAGCTTTCTCTTCCATTCGCCTGTCTGTTAGGTAGATTGCATTCCCCTCCTATTCTAACATTGTCCCGTTCGACTACGGAGCAACCGCACGAACCAGGGACAACCTGGGAGCTTGTTAACACCTATTAACACCTTGGGACAGTTCTCACCACAGTGTTCTAATTGTTCGTCTTGGTGGCCAGAATTCCTATGGACAACCACGAGGTGGCGCTCATCTTGTTTGCATGAAGGCAGGCAACAGGGTTTGGGCATGAATCTCATGGAACTAAAATCGGACACAGAAACTCCTGAAGACCGCTGGACCGATATTATTGCCTGCGTCTGGTCCTATACAATTTAGAAGGGCATTGTTCAGTGAAATCGTTTGTCTGGATCAGGCGAACAAGCTCCAGGGTAAGAACACTAACTATGTTCGGTAGTTTGTTCGGATTTCAAACTACCAAACTAGACCGACTGCAAACCCTGATTCTCTGGAACAGTTTTGGGCATGGGACCATGCGTGCGGTCGGTCAAATAAATGACTTAAATGACCCCTGAACTTATCTGGGTGATTTTTGGATATGTTGGTTACCCAGATCAGGGCTTTCAGTGGATGAAACTTTTGTGGGGGTTTTATGTATTTTTAAGGTACTTTTGGGGTGTGTTTTTCTGTGCTTGGAGATAATTGGATTAGATTAGTACAGTTCAAGATACAATTAGCTCCACATAGAGGAGGGATTATCTGATTATGTATGGGGGTGTCTTGTATCTTTGAGCCAATGTGATTGTGTATTTGTTTCTACTGTGGTTTACTCTCAGGTCCAGGGGGGAGTGCCACTTGCATGGTGACTTGCATATAAGGCCAGTTGTGGCTTCCAATAAATAAGTTCCTGTTTACCATCAACACAGAGCCTCGTCTCTATACCTGCTATTATCCCTGCTCCTGGGATTGTTCTTTGGGTTGCTATAATCACTAGCTCTTGTAAGAGCTACACTGCTATACCTGCTATACTCTCTTGGATGAGAGGCTTTCCCACTGGGAGCTGGATCCAGGAGTTTGGTCCAGGGTGGGAAGGGACAGCGAGGCCCCAGCCAAGCTGTGGCTGCTAAGGTGCTACGGTGCTTATGGTGTATGGTGCGGTTCATATGGTACTCAGCAACAGCTAGGAAGCAGCAATTGGCAGAGGCACACAGTCAGGGTGCCAGGCGGTCCGCCACAGGGCCTTTTTCTTATGCTAGAGCTCTTCAGCAGAGCTCTGTGCATGGTCTGCCCTGGAAGATCATTGAACCAACATGCTCACACCCTATATGGCCTGTAATGGCTACCCAGGTAGTAAGAGGGTATCAACCGTTGGAGACGTCCTTTTCTTCCCGGCAAGTTGCTGTATAGTAATGGAGTCGCTTATTCCCATCCGCTGGATCCAAGGCAGGAGTCAGGTAGAGCTCTTAAAAGAGCTAAATGATTATGCTGCATATTCCCTTTTAAGAACGAGACAAGGCTACGTTTTGAAGGGTCAAGAAGAACTGGCTTTTAATGGCAGGCACTCTCTTTTTATGTGATTCTGCCCATGCAAGGGAGACACCCACATAATTAACAAAACAACCAATACAACATAAGGTACATCCCACACATCTCCTCCCCTCAGATAAGCTTGCAAAACATTTTTCCCCAAGTTTTGGATGTACTATTCTGGGGGACCAACATACTAAAAAATCAGGCCATTCGGTTCAGGAGATATGGAGCTTTAAAGTTTTGACCGACCGCACTCGCAAAGTGGCTGAAAATAGTTCCATGAGTTTTGGCCTTGCGGTTGGTCTTTGTTCGTGCGTAAAAAGTCCAGAACGGCTTGTCATCTGTGCGTAACCCGATGTTCGCCAGAATCCCCATAGGCTATTAAGTCTTTCTACCGAACGGCAGGTTGTTCGGTAGTTGTAGCACGATTTCCCGGTGTTATGGAGGTCTCAGCGGTGTTCACCTACTCGAGTGTCCGATTTTAGTTCCAGACACTCGACGGCAAAACACCGCTGTTCGGGAGTTAAGATGGCCGCGAACACGTGTAAGTCCCGAAATGGCGGCCACCCAGGCACTTCGCAAAGCGTTCGTGGGTTTTCTATGCAAAAGTACTTGTGGATCAAGGAGGTTAATTACCCATAATTAGGGAGCAGGGTGCTCCGGTGTTCGGTGGTTTGCATTCGTATGATGAATGCTTCAAATGTCCCGAACTGATGCATAGTAAAATCCCCATAAAAGCAGGTTAGGCTCTTGCATTTGTTACATGGCCCTGCACCCTTTTCAGTGGGCTGCTGTAATTAAAAAATGCCCAGGCCAAATTTTCTTCCCAGTCTGGCCCTGTTAGGAGGGACTTGTGTTGAATACAATGGAGACCCTTTGCTGGGGTCTGTGCATAAAAGGCTGTGTTTGGCTCATTAAAATCAGTTGTTCTCCCAGAACTCTGTGTCATCTAGTTAATGGGAGGGGAAGGGCTATTCACTGCTCAGCACCTTATGGAGGATTCGATTGGGAAAACCCTTGTAAGGACTATCCTACAGCTCCCATGACTGTGTGTCGTACAGTGCCTGGGAGGGAATAGAGCTGGTCCTCTATCCTATTCCAGGATGGAGTGGCTCCAAAGGGACCCCAGGCAAGCCATGGCAAATAGGGCCAAAGAGCGGTTTTCTCTGGTTCCAGCTAGGAAGCGGTCCTTGGCAGACTAACCCAGCCAGAGTACAGGGAGCTCCGCTACACCTATCACAAGCATGGTGAAGTGGCTGTATGCCATGTGTTAAAGGGCCCACCCTCCTCTCTCCCTGTTTTGAATAAAGGATTTCTGGACTTTTATAATAAGAGTTTAGATCAGAATAATGGAAATATGGGTTTGATTTTTGTCCTTTGATAAACGAATGGTTATATCCTGCCAATTGCCTTCCTTCAGCCGCTCGGGAACCACTTAGGATATAAAGAGACCAATTTCCCCCCAGTAACTGGATGACACACAGTCCTGGAGGTACAACACAATTTTGTTATGCCTCACTTGGCTTTTATTCATAGCCCCATGCAAGGGGTCCACTTCCCAAACACACAGTAGTTGAATCCCAGGATCCTCTACACCCGGGAGCCAATTTGCTTCCAGACTTGTTTGTTTCCCAAAGGAGGACCTCTCCGGTGCCCATTAAAGTGTCCCACCAATTAATCAGAACATTCAGACTTGCAACATAAGTGTGAAACCGCAACTTCACACTGGCAACATAAGTACTAAACCACAAGGGAAGTAATTAATGAGTGCTCCCCTGGGTGGCCCCAATTTCGTATAGGTGAATGCCAACCAGGCATTTGTACCCCGAAAGGAGACACTCTCCTTGCAGGTATCAGCACAAGAACCTTGTGGACAGAGACTAGGCGGGGAAGGTGCCAGTGTGGGGTCACCTGAGGCTGGTGGGGACACTTTTGGGGCACTGGCTAGTTTGGCTTTCTGTGCCTGGGAGACAGATGTCTTTCCTGTCCCTTTGACTCCCAGGTCTAGGAAGACCACCACTCAGGCGAGGTGTCTCCCACCCAGGAAGACAAGGTGGTCTTCATCCCATCTGTCTCCCAGGCACAGAAAGCCAAACTAGCCAGTGCCCCAAAAGTGTCCCCACCAGCCTCAGGTGACCCCACACTGGCACCTTCCCCGCCTAGTCTCCGTCTGCGAGGTTCTTGTGCTGATACCTGCAAGGAGAGTGTCTCCTTTCGGGGTAAAAATCCCTGGTTGGCATTCACCTATACGAAATTGGGGCCACCCAGGGGAGCACTCAATTACTTCCCTTGTGGTTTAGTACTTATGTTGCCAGTGTGAAGTTGCAGTTTCACACTTATGTTGCAAGTCTGAACGTTCTGATTAATTGGTGGGACACTTTAATGGGCACCGGAGAGGTCCTCGTTTGGGAAACAAACGAGTCTGGAAGCAAACCACGAATGCTCCCTCTGGCTGGCGTTCGTCTATATGAAATGGCGGCCACCCAGGGGAGTGCTTATTAATTGCTTCCCTTGCGGTTTCACAACTATGTTAGAGGTGTGAACATTCTAACTAGCTATCTAAATGGGGTATTTGTTTCAGGTGATATAAATAAAGACACTGCAAGCTATTAGTGTATAGCGGCCATGCTTCAAGAGATACAGCAAGGAAGTACACACCTCAACAGGAAACACGTGCAATAGAGCATAAACCATAGAGTTAGTTGCTTGTAAACCAAACATTACATCCATAACATCTCCCTCTTTTAGTATTAATAAATCAACATTGTGAAACACTGTCCTTGTAATAACATTCTAGAGGTTAAGTCTCTCAGGTGGTTGTGAATGTCTGCCACTACGAGTGAAGACTAGTGTAGGTTGTGCAAATAGTCTTTTAGCCCTCTCTGAGGTTACTGGACTCTTCCCACCACTTACTGGCATGCCTTGTTCAGGGCTGTTATTAGTACTAAGGTATACAGAAAATGGATACAGCTGGATATCTAAAACAAATTTTTTTACAAATAATAGTGCAACACTGTTCGAGGAAGTTTGCAGTGCCCCCACTTTATATGGAACTCACAGACTCCAGATGAAAAGAACGCACTGAGGTTGCCTTCCCCCAGGGGAGGTCTGGTTTCTCAGTCAGAATGGTGCTTTTGGATCCAAATCAGGAATCAGGTAGGTAGGTAAAAAATGTTTTTTTTTTTTACAAATAAATTGAATAAAATAGATATTTTAAAATTGGTGGTATATCACTGTCACGGGTGGCAGTACAGAAAACCGGGACCCCTGAGTGCCTGATGATAAGTGGGAGTCTTCAGCGTGGTAATGGACTATCAGGGCTTGGTGCAGGGCAACCACACGCCCTCTGGTGTTGAGCACCAGTGTTTGTGCGGCCACATACCAGAACCCTGATGCAGCTACAGCGGATCCCAGGAACTAGGAGCTTGATATGCAGACCTCCCAGGAACTGGATAGGGGGGCTCTGCAGCAGACATGTATCCAGTACAGAAACAAGGCAAGACTAGAGATTGGCACCATACATGAAAACGAGACAAAACTAGGAGAACCCAGAACCAGAGCAGGACAGAAAGCAGAACCCAGAACATGTACACAAGACATGAGGAAAACAAGTACAGGGCAGGACAGGACTGTACATGAACTGGGATTACAAAATAAAACAAGACAAGATATAATAGACAAAACAAGAGGAGACATAACTAGGCACTATATATGAAATGTATGGGGATTTAGTCACATTATATGATCATACATTGCATAAGCCTGCCACAATGCCAATGTACCCCATACCTGGCAGGTCCTACACTGCCTAATGTTCGCTAAAACAACCACACTAAACCACAATAGCACTTACCTGCAAGAAAGGGCAGAGACTTGAAACACTGCTGCAGGTCCAGACTGAAACAAAAGGAAAATGGAAAACAAACGGGTGTGGCAACATAAAACAAACATTTAAAGGAAATCTGGAGACTGGGAATTCCAGGGAGAGAATAATGGAAAGAATCCAGAAACCCGGCATAAAGAAAACCAGACATAGAATAGAAAACCAAAAAACCAAAAAACTAAACAAGGATTGTAAAGAGAGTACTGGATACTAGAAACCAAGCCAGACATCTCAGCAGAACATGGCATGATGTGACAATCACTTTGTTTCTATGGAAACTTCCTCAGGGACCACCTTTTATACAATCATAAAAATTATGTCTAACAATTTCATGTCCTACCCTTCCCTTTCCATACCCTTCTTAAATAGGGTTTTTCCTGATTCTTTCTGGTGTGTTCGTGGGTGTTGTCTTCTAATTTACCAATCACTGAAGCTTGTTTCTCCTTCACACCGCTGATCGTAATCTTCTCAATCTCCGTCGTATATACCTCCATGTGGCTGCTATACGTCTGGTTTGCATTCCATTTTGTGTGTTCCAAATGTTCACAAAACTTTTTGGGCCATGTAATCACAAAGCAATCTCGGAATAGTTTGATATCTATTAGAGAGAGGAAGTTACTCAATAGCCAACAGTATTTTTACTTGTTTTAAACCTTTGTTTTTTTGGATCCAAATTTGGATCAGAGCAAATACCGAAATTATACTCGATCTATTGTGTGTATTTTTTTATATTTTTACTTTTTTTAATCACAGTGACCCCTTATGGCAGATCGAAATTCATAGAGTAAGGACTTGTCCAATATTGGAATAGAAAAAATTGATCAACATTGGAGGGGAGGGGGCAGATTGTAACTTTTCTGGTACACTTTGTAAAACAGAGGGTTCAAGTAGCTTGTTGGCTACTGGTAAGGATGTCTTTAATCTCCTTGACAACAGTCTCGGTGCCGGACTACTATCCATACCCTCTGTTGGAGTGTTTCTCCAGTGTAAGATGGCTTTCCATGGGTCTTTACCATGACTTTTAGCTTTTTTGCATAAATTCTTCACTATTTTCACAGCAGATTCAGCTTTGCCATTAGCTTGTGGATGATATGGTGAAGAAATCACATGCTCAAACTCCCATTCAGTGGCAAATTTCCTGAACTGTAAGCTTGCAAACTGAGGACCATTATCAAAAATCATTTTAGTTGGTTGGCCATGACGTGCAAATTGCGCCTTGCATCGTTTAATTGTAGTTTCAGTGGACAGGTCAGGAAGCAGTTCAATTTCCCAGAAGTCTGAGTAATGAACGACTAAGAGCAGGTACTCTTTTCCAGCAAAGTTAAATAAGTCCATGCTGACAATCTGCCAAGGACGTATAGGTATCTCATGTGACATCATGGTTTCTTTTTGTTGCGAGTGTGCATATTCATTGCAAGTGGGACAATCGCTAAAAAAGTCTTTGATTTCACCTTGCATGTTGGGCCAGTAAACACATCATTATAGACATTGAGGATTTGCAGTTTTGTCAGTGGCCTAGTCAAGGGCTTTGCAAGCTTTCAACATTGTGCAGCTCCGCAGGAATTGTGAATTGCATCAGTCTCAGGCGCTCACATGTTGAACCAGACAATAGCAGTTTCTGATTGGCTTCAACAATCTCAGATTCAAGTTTGTGTATATTTTCACGTATGCTGCACTCTGTTTGGAAAAGTCCCAATGATTCCATTAGTTCCCCTGAATATAGCTTCAGCTTGGTGCTGCTGGGCTGAGGTGGTGCCCTAGGTGCCAGTTTGATCTTGTCTTTCAAACTCATGACATCACATGTCGCACCGGAATCCAGCTGGCAGGGTTGGCATATATTATTCAGTCTGAGATTTACAAACCATTTTTTGCCCTTAGACTTTACAGCACCAATGTATTCCTTGGAGTAAATCACATCATTGCTAAGCAGGAGTGCATCATCAGAATCAGACGTTTGTTCAATTGGGTTTAGATTCCTTTCTTCTTGACAGACATACTCCAGCGAAATGATTTACCCTCCCACATGATCTACAGGTTTTCCCATATGCAGACACTGTTCTTTCTCTCTAACATGTATACTGCCACCGTACTTACATGATGTAGACTTGCTCATAGGTGAGGTGCTTTGGTGTTGATGCTTGTGCTGGTGGTTCTTCAAGCTTAGCTATTGCTTGAAGGCTGCATGGATGCTGTCGGTCTGTTTATCCTGCTCCATAGCTCTCATATGTTTGTCAGTAAGTTCTGCAGTGCGACATATCTCAATTGCTGCATGTAGGTTTAAATCCTGTTCCCTCAATAGACGGCGGCAGGTACTCTCAGTATTAATACCTAGAACTATTTTGTCAAAAATAAGTTCATCTCTCAAGGAGCCATACTCACAGCTTGCAGCTTTTTCTCTCAGCCTTGTGATAAAATTGTCCATTGATTAACCTTCTTCTTGCTTGCAGCTGCCAAATATATATCTTTCATTTATTACATTTTTTGCAGGTCTGAAGAAAGCTTACAATGCATCAAGGATGGCTTTAGTGTCATTCTTTTGCTCCTCTGTGAGGTTCAAATTATGCTTGTAGACATGGTAGCATTCACTGCCCATCACGCTCCTCAGCGGGGCCGAACTGGCCCACCGGGATACCGTCGGCACCTGGGGCCGGACAGACAGTTGTCTGTGCTAGATGGCTGCAGGGGGAGTGTTCAGCTTTTCTGGCGGCCGCAGGGGGAGCCGGCTGTTCTGTCTCTGCTCCCCTGCCCTCGCGCGCTACTTAATGAGACCGGGGCCGAAATATGACGTCATATTCTGGCCCCGGTCTCACTAAGTTGCATGCTGGGGAGCAGAAATAGCACATCCAGCTCCCCCTGCGGCCGCCAGAAAAGCTGAATGCTCCCCCTGCGGCCATCCAGCCCAGACAGCTGTCTGTGCACAGGTAGCACTAGCAATTAAGTGTGTCTGTCATGGTGTCTGCCTGTGTCATGGTCTGTCTGTGTCATGTAATGTGTGTCGGTCTGTGTCATTGTATGTGTCTGTCATGGTGTGTGTGTCTGTCTGTGTCATGTAATGTGTGTCTGTGTCGTGGTCTGTGTGTGTCTAGGTGTGCATTTGTGTCTAGGTGTGCGTGTCTGTCAAGGTGTGCGTGTGTCTGTCAAGGTGTGCATGTGTCTGTCATGGTGTGTGTGTGTCTGTCAAGGTATGTGTGTCAGTCATGGTATGTGTGTTTGTCATGGTGTATGTGTGTTTGTCATGGTGTGTGTGTGTGTGTGTATGTGTGTGTGTCATGGTGTGTGTGTTATTGTGTGTGTGTCATGGTATATGTGTGTCATGGTATATGTGTGTGTCTGTGTCTGTCATAGTGTATGCGTGTGTCTGTGTGTGTTTTAAAAAGTGTTTTTACTCACCTTTTTTTTTTACCCACGCTGTGCTGGTCTCCCCTCGACTGGCCCTGCCTCTATAGCTGAGATCATCAAGTTTGATGATCTCAGCCAAACCAATGCTTTGCCATTTGCTGCAAAACGTTACACCAATCAGCATCTCCTCATAGAGATGCATTGAATCAATTTATCTCTATGGGGAACGTTGAGGCCCTGAATGTAGGTGCTGCACACTGGGCTGCACTGACACAGGAAGCACTTCTAGTGACCGTCTGAGTGTCTGTCACTAGAGGTGTTGATACCGGAGAAACTGACGGAAGCAAAGCACAGAGAGATGGACACAGGTTTCTTCAGGAAGGAAGAGATTCTTTATTGGATCACCGATCGGGACTCAGAGGGACTAATGTCACCAAAAATACAGCAAGTTCTGAGCCCTGAACAATAGTGCAGGCTCCCTATATAGGCACATAACTCCTCCCATATTAAGCTCCACCCGCACATTCTCTTGACCAATCATTACAAATAAGAATTAACTTCCTGCTTGACCGCATGGCTTGTCCAGCACAATGGAGGAGGGGAATACTACATCCTGTATTCTTGCACATGCTCCGTACACTACTGATCGTATCTTGCCTCGTGCAACCAACTGATCGATACGTCAGCATATGCACGTACACATGCCACGTGGTAATCTCGGCCTACTAAATTTATTTTTACCGAGATTCCACCACATTCCCCCCTTTGATGCCTCTTGATATTTTACAATTACTTGAGGCATCACTTAACCTTGGTTTGCATACACCACAAGTTACCTTTGAACCAGACCAGACTTATCCTATGATGTGAATCTTCAACACTCGTCTTCCTGCATTGGTTCTCCCTGATCTAGAGCCTTATATTTATAAATTGCCATTATCTGTGCAGCAGCCTTCCTCTCTGCTATATTTTCTATCAGGCTTTGCACAGACCTAACTACTAAGGGTATAAGACACGGCAGGAGTAGACACAACATTAAAATCAGTAGGACTCCACCTACCACTGCCTTAAGCCCTCCAAACCACTCATACCAGCTACCAAACCAACTACTTGGATTGTACCCTTTCCATACCTGAGTAGGCACATGCGCTAGTTTAACCATATGGCTAGTAAGCTCAGCTATTGCTTGCCCTTCGTCATCTATTTGAAGACAGCAATTGCTCAGGTTAAACTTCCCACATACACCTCCCTCTACTGCCAAAAGATAATCCAAGGCTAATCTATTTTGGTAAACTGCTGTCCTCATCCTGGTATTATGCTTCGCTAGAAGATTGAGCGCTTGTGATGTCTCGTTAGTAATGATCTCAACCACCGCCTGTAACCTTATAATGAGGTTGAGCATATAAATAGGGGTTCTATAACCAAAGGTACCATCCTCTGCCCACGTGGCTGGCCCATAATAATCTATAATACGCTGGGGAGGCCATTCATTATCTTCCCAGGCACCTATCTCTATGGGTCCCCTTTTCTTCCTATGATTCACATCATACACTTTAACACCTAAAGTCTCACCTGTTTCAATAGGCAACAAGAAGAAGGATGGTTTTAACATACCCAACACACATGCCCCTTCCCAGTCCTGTGGTAACTCCGAATAGGCCTTCTTACCACAGATCCAGTACAAATTCGCTGGGGCTCTCCAGTTAGATGTGATGGATAGATCAAACCATACGTCCTTTAAATTGGCATATCTTGCAAACGGGTTAGATGGTTCTGAGACATTTGAAGCCGACCACCAAGTTGTATTCTTTGTATCATCATCATAAGCTTTTTGCCCTAGACAAGTTAATTCTCCTACAGAAGTATTATACATCATTCCTTTCCTCGCTATGCAAACATAACCTATGATGGAGGTCTTCAATCTCCACTCAGATTTACCTCTAACACTCATATGATAGTCGGCTTGTGTAGATATTAATTGGTCAACTGCCTCAGAACCGGACATTACCTCCTTTGCTTCCCAAGGCCATTGGTCTCCCATGTTAGTACCTCCACACACATAGCAGTTGGTAACATTAAGACTACCGGCAATACTCTCGGCTAAATCAATGAACAAGTTTTTAGCATTATGGGGGATCTTATTATCTATGCTCATCTCTTCATAAAAGGAATGGTATACTTGATGAGTTTGGGAGGTTACCGTATCAGTCTCTATCCCTATAAACAATATTGTCCCAGGGTCTAAACCCGTCCCATATATTTGAAACCCAAATAAATTACCATATTTATCTAAGAACTTGTCAGGGTTATTTATAAGTATATGGATTGGATTGCATTCCATAGACTTACAATATGGATCAGTAGGCAACTTAGTCACAATCATGTCCTTGTCTGCTGTCTGTCCCCAAGTCGCCCACCCCACACAAGACCAATATGGGCAGAAGTTATAATCTCTATTTGGGCATCTTGGACTTACATATTTATTTTTACTACTGGGACAAATATATTTATCGTTAGACCCATACGTCCTCTCCCATCTAAGATCCCCACATACATTCCACGGCTTTCTACCACTTGATATTGCTTTACACGCATCAAATAGCAGAGCACCTGAAGAATATACGGATTCTAATACCGTCTTATTAATTAGGGTCCCCTGAGGATCTCCATTTCTGAGAGTCAACCAAATTGTACGGGGTTGATACTCAGGACTGAAGCACTTAGGTTCTCCTACTCCTAAATGACACACACTATATTCTATATTTAAGTATCTACATTTTGATACATCTCCTTTACACTCATATTGCGAATGCCAAATTAGGGTCTGGGATATATGGTTACCTGTTCTTGTAGTCTTAATGCATACCTCACAGCTAGGAGTGTTGGTACCTCTACCTTCCTGAATATAAAAATACACATAAATAAACATTATTAAAAATACATCTTTCGTCGTCATCCTCAGTCTTCGTCCGTGCGAAGGCACCTCAGCTTCCAGGATGTAAGGACTGCAGGGAATGGAGTTCTGCTCGTCTTCACAGGGGTCCCCTCAAGACTTTCCCTGACTTATACACTCGTTGGTGAGTGGACAGGCTTTATTATGGCCTTCTCACTCACTTACCAAGTCTCTGAAACAATAAAATTTGTAATCCACAAGGTTCCTCGTCACTCCGACTGAGTCGTGCGTTTTAACCGGATCTTGCAGGGATTCTCTGGATTTGCTGTAACTTGCCAGGAATCAGCTGCTGCTAGTTTAACCCTGGAGTGATGTATCCACGGAGTCACTTCGGCTACTTTTATCGCTGTAGGGGTAGACAAAAGAACAACATAAGGACCTCTCCACTTGGGCCCTAACGGCACATTATTCCACTCTTTAATCCACACTTGGTCGCCTGGGTGGTAACTATGAATTGGGGGATAAATATTCACAGGTAATCTATCTTGTACCCATTTCTGTACCTCCTCCATAGTCTTACCCAACTCTACAACCTGCTGCCGGGTAATTCCTTCTCCCAACTGACTCAAATCCCCCCTTAAGTTACCAAGCACGGGAGGTGGTCGCCCGTACATGATTTCAAAAGGAGAGAGGCCCATCCTTCTGGTAGGTGTACTACGGATTCGCAATAGAGCTATGGGCAAGAGAACGTTCCACTTAAGTTGGGTTTCCTGACACATTTTAGCCAACTGATTCTTAATAGTTCTATTCATTCTCTCTACCTTACCAGAACTCTGGGGTCTATATGCCGTATGAAGCCTCCACTTTATACCAAGCATATGAGTCAGCTGTTGTAGGCACTGATGAACAAAAGCTGGACCATTGTCCGATCCTATAGAGCAGGGTAGTCCATATCGGGGTATTATTTCTCGTAGCAGGAATCTCACGACTTCTCCTGCTTTCTCTGTACGAGTAGGACATGCTTCTACCCAGCCTGAATAGGTGCACACCACTACCAGCAGGTAGCGATGTCCACCCGATTTAGGCATCACTGTATAGTCAATTTGTAAATCGGACATGGGAAGTCCCCCCATAAACTGGACTCCTGGTGGCTTTACTGGTCCTTGTCTTGCATTATTTTTAGCACACGTTACACATCTACGTACAATGGCCTGAGTCAAGTTGGACAATCTTGGTATGTAGAAATGTTTTCTGAGAGATTCTTCTGTACTGTCTCTCCCAGAATGTGTCCCGTTATGATAGTTTTGGACAATTTCTACCGCTAGTGATGCTGGAATAACTATTCTTCCATCTTCTAACTGATACCATTTGTTCTCCAAATACTTTCCAGGTTCAGTCCTTAACCACTCCTCTTCTTGAGCTGTATAAATTGGAGTCCATTGAGACAGTGGAGTTGGTATAAGAGCAGCTATATGCCCCACATATTCCTGTCTTCCTGATTCAGCAGCACGCTTAGCTGCACTATCTGCCATCCGATTCCCTTTGGTTACATCACCATCTCCTCTCAGATGCGCCCGACAATGTATAATACCGACTTCTTTCGGCTCCCACACTGCTTCCAATAGTTGTAGGATCTCAGCTGCGTATTTGATTTCTTTGCCTTCTGAATTCAATAGTCCTCTTTCTTTATACAAAGCTCCGTGGGCATGAGTGGTTAAAAACGCATACTTGGAGTCCGTGTAGATGTTCACTCTTAAACCTTCAGCCAATTGTAACGCTCGTGTCAGTGCTATCAATTCTGCCTTTTGTGCTGATGTTCCTTTTGCCAGTGGCCGAGCTTCTATCACCTTGTCTATCGTTGTTACTGCATATCCTGCATAGCGAATCCCTTCTTTTACATAACTACTGCCGTCGGTGTAATATTGAACATCAGGGTTCTGGATGGGAAAATCACGAAGATCTGGTCTACTTGAAAATACTTCATCCATTACTTCCTGTCAGGTATAGCATGGCATGTAATTCATCGCCGGAACCCACTTCCGGGTTCACGGCGCTCAGCCCCGCCCTTTTTTCTGACGCGGTCCCTCCACGATACTTAGGAGGACCGCGCCAGATTCAAAGGGCTGGATTATTCTCACAGGTGCTGCATGAAGATCAGCTGCTCTACTTTTGATCCTACCTGCTCCACTTCTATACCTCGGCTAGTAAAATGGATTTCTACCTTCTCCACTTCTCGACCTCGGCTAGTAAACGGATTTCTACCTTCTCCACTTCTCGACCTCGGCTTGTAAACGGATTTCTACCTTCTCCACTCCTAGACCTCGGCTTGTAACTCTGAATTCTACCTTCTCCACTCCCAGACCTCGGCTTGTTAAAACGGACTTCCCCACTCTCCACTCCTAGTTCTCAGCTTGTTGAAACGGACTTCTAATTTCTCCTTCATTGGGTGAATTAACCCTTCCAGTGCCAGAACTGCCTTTAAGTTAAGTAATACTTTTACCAAACAAGTCAATTCCTATTATTTATATTACACAGTATCTAAAACTCACTAAAGTGTCACTTTGTCTAATTATTCCTCTTATTCATAAGGGATTGCTACAAAGCCTAATTTTACCTTCATGGGTATTTAAAGGTACAGTGACCATTGTTTCATATCAATATAAAAGGAGGTGAAACTTATTGTTGTTGCAACCAGGAAATGCTGCAGTTGAGTTCCAATTAAAGAAATATTACAAAATAATTATTACAGAATAATCCAGCCAAATTCAATGGAACCAGCAGATATCAACTCTCAAGTTTCTGCCCTAACCAATAGAG
This sequence comes from Pelobates cultripes, assembly GCA_933207985.1. Classification (NCBI taxonomy): domain Eukaryota; kingdom Metazoa; phylum Chordata; class Amphibia; order Anura; family Pelobatidae; genus Pelobates; species Pelobates cultripes. Next base: position 426,294,049 of record OW240912.1, read on the forward strand.
TGGATACGATTGCTCAAGGGTTACAGGAACTGCAAATTACAAATGAGAGAATATTAACCTATGTTAGAGACATTCAAGGTCATCTTCCTCATGCCGCTCTTCAATCGGCTGGTGATCCTGCTGTCTGTAATCCAGAAAAATTTTATGGAGATAGAACAAAGTACAGAGAGTTTTTGAATTCTTGCAAACTACTAATAGCTTTAAAACCTAGATCTTATCCCACCGAAAGATCCAAAGTCTGTTCAGTGATCTCTTTTTTAAGAGGTGAACCTATGGCCTGGGCCCATTCCTTTTTGGAAAATGATGATCCCATATTAGATTCATTGGATGAGTTCTTTGAAGCTATGTCTTTATTATATGAAGATCCTTTTAAACAAACTACTGCTGATTTAACCATCAGAACATTACACCAAAAGAATAGACCTGTTGAAGATTATATTGCAGAATTCAAAAGATGGGCTACAGAAACCCAATGGAATGACATTACTTTACGCAATCAATTCCGTCTCGGATTATCTGAAGCTGTGAAAGATGAACTCTCTCGTACAGAACTTCCTCCTACCTTAAATGCATTGATTCAACTGTCCATCAGTATTGATAGACGTCTAAGAGAAAGAAAAGCTGAAAGGGTTCTTACTAATTCTACCTGGAGAAAACCTTTCACTACTCTAAAACTACCTGAAAAAATTCCTCCACAAACTGAACCTATGGAAGTAGGTATAATAAAAAGTCCTCTTACTTCTGAAGAAAGAATAAGAAGGAGACAACTAAACTTATGTATGTATTGTGCTTCGAATGAACATCTAATTTCCGAATGTCCTCTACTGAAACATTCAAAAGGTGGTAAGCTTCATTCATCTACCTCTATATTGAACGTTTTTCAAAAAAGAAAAGCATCTACTTATTTTTCTATATCTCTCATATTACAGTGGGATACAAAAAGAATCATGACTGAGGCCATCATTGATTCTGGTGCTAATGGAACTTTTCTTGATTTTTCTTTTGTTTCAAAAAATAAAATTCCTTGTGTTCAAAAAACCAACTTTATTCCAATCAGAGTTATTGACGGTTCATTTATATCCTCAGGACCCATCAAAGATGAAACAATCCCTCTAAGAATGATTACCAACAACGTACATTTCGAATTCATTACATTTGATATTATTAAATCTCCACTTTATCCCGTCATTCTAGGAATTAATTGGTTAAAAAACCATGATCCTTTAATTAAGTGGTCTCCCTTCTCCATCTCCTTTGCTTCTGATTTCTGTAAAAAAACGTGCTTACAACACATTCCTATTCTCCAAACTACTGTAGAACCAGTTATACCTCCATTCTACTCCGATTTTGCAGATGTCTTTTGTAAAAAGAAGCGGAAACACTTCCTCCTCATCGGGTATATGATTGCCCAATAGATCTCATACCCGGAGCTCCTATTCCTTATGGTCATATTTATCCACTCTCTGAAAAGGAGTTAGAAATTTTAAAAGAATATCTTAATGAAAATTTACGCAAAGGGTTCATCAGACCCTCGACCTCTCCTGCTGCTTCTAGTATTTTCTTTGTGAAGAATAAAGACCAAACCATCCGCCCTATTATAGATTACAGAGCCTTAAATAAAATAACTATTAAAAATCGTTATCCTCTTCCACTAATAAATGAATTAATTGAAAGGTTAAGAACTGCAACTATATTCACTAAACTCGACCTTCGAGGCGCATATAACCTCATTAGAATAAAACAGGATGATGAATGGAAAACCGCCTTCCGGACAAGATATGGTCTCTACGAATATCTAGTGATGCCTTTCGGGCTCTGTAATGCCCCTGCAACATTTCAACATTTTATAAATGATATCTTTAGAGATCTTCTGGATGTATGTGTTATTATCTACTTAGATGATATCTTAATATATTCTAACAATTTGGATGAACATAGGAAGCATGTTAGATGGGTTCTATCTAGACTGAGAACTCATAAATTATACGCTAAACCAGAAAAATGCCTTTTTGAGGTTACTGAATTCTCTTTTCTAGGATACATTATTTCACCTCATTCTTTGAAGATGGATAATTCCAAAATCAAATGTATTATTGACTGGCCTGCTCCTACTACTACAAAAGAATTACAACGTTTTCTTGGATTTGCAAACTTCTATAGAAAATTTATTAGAAACTATTCGGATGTATCACATCCTCTTAACCTCCTCAACAGTAGTAAACGTCCTTTCAATTGGAATAAAGATGCACAAACAGCCTTCGACGAATTAAAAAAAAGATTTACTACTGCACCTATTCTACAACTACCTAATCCAACATTCTTATATGTTCTTGAAGTTGATGCATCAGATGCAGCCATCGGAGCAGTTCTTTCTCAACAAAAGACTCCACAAGATCCACTTCATCCAGTTGCCTTTTTTTCAAGATCCTTGAGCTCTGCTGAAAAAAATTATCCTATTGGTGAAAAAGAATTATTAAGTGTTAAAGCTGCCTTCGAAAATTGGCGTCATCTTCTGGAAGATACAAAACAACCTATAATAGTTTATACTGACCATAAAAATCTTGAATATCTCTATACTAACAAAACCCTTACAGCTAGACAAGTTAGATGGAACCTATTTTTTAACCGATTTAACTTCCAATTAATATACAGACCTGGAAATAGAAATAAAAAGGCTGACGCTCTTTCTCGAATTCCTTCTAAAACTACTACTGATGATTATCCTCCTACCAAAATAATAGGGATCCTCTCTTCTCTTCATGATGACATAAAGAATTTGAATCAGAAGGATCTTGAACTTCCCAAAACACCTATACTAACAAAAAAGGATGGTATATTTTATTTTAAAATAGAATTTATATTCCTCCCATTCTTAGGAATAAATTACTTAAGATGGTTCATGATTCCCCCCTAGCTGGACATCCTGGAATAAAGAAAACACTTGAACTAACTTCACGATATTATTGGTGGCCTCGCCAGGATAGAACCATTGAATTATATGTCAAAACATGTCCTATCTGTCAAAGGTCTAAACCAGAACATAATCAACCTTTTGGATTACTACTTAACTTACCTATTCCAGAAAAACCTTGGCAATCCATTTCTATGGATTTTATCGTTGATCTTCCACCTTCTCAACATTTCACCACTATTCTTGTCGTTGTGGATCGCTTCACAAAAATGTCCCATTTCATTTCCTTAAAAAAATTACCCTCCTCTGTAGAATTGTCTAAGGTCTTTATTGACAATATTGTGAAACTTCATGGTCTTCCTGAAGAAATTATTTCTGATAGGGGGACACAATTTACCTCCAAATTCTGGAAAGAGATGTGTCTCTCCCTTCAAATTCAACGCAAACTCTCTTCCGCTTATCATCCCCAAACTAATGGGCAAACAGAAAGGGTTAATCAATGTTTGGAACAATATCTTCGATGTTATTGTTCATACCTCCAAGATGACTGGACCACATGGTTACCTATGGCCGAATTTTCTTACAATAATACCATTCATTCTAGTACGAAAATGACTCCTTTCTTCTCCAACTATGGTTTTCATCCGTCTTCATTCCCCATCCAAACCATTACTTCATCCAATCCTACTGTTACATCAAAAAACGAATTTATGTCTTCTCTATTTCTCAAATTACGGGAGAATCTTCAACTCGCCCAAAATAACCAGAAAAAGTTTTTTGACAATAATAGAAGAATTCCCCCTCCTTACAAGGTAGGGGATCTTGTCTGGCTCTCTTCAAGGAATATTACCACAAGCCGTCCTTCAAAGAAATTGAGCTCTCTTTTTCTTGGTCCCTTTCAAGTAATTACTATCATTAATGATAACGTTGTTAAACTTCATCCAGTATTCCATGTCTCCTTACTTAAACCACACATCCCTGATCCTTTTTATAGAGAAATAGTAACAACTCCTGAACCTATCATTGTCCAAGGTGAAGAAGAATATGAAATTCACAAAATTTTGGATTCTCGTGTCCACCGTGGCTCCTTACAATACCTTATCAGATGGAAAGGTTATGGAGTTGATGAAGACACTTGGGAAGATTCATCTAATGTACATGCTAGGAGGTTAGTTACTGCCTTTCACAAACGCTACCCCTCCAAACCGAAATAGTGCACCCAGAGGATGCCCCATGGGAAGGGGGTACTGTCAGGTATAGCATGGCATGTAATTCATCGCCGGAACCCACTTCCGGGTTCACGGCGCTCAGCCCCGCCCCTTTTTCTGACGCGGTCCCTCCACGATACTTAGGAGGACCGCGCCAGATTCAAAGGGCTGGATTATTCGCACAGGTGCTGCATGAAGATCAGCTGCTCTACTTTTGATCCTACCTGCTCCACTTCTATACCTCGGCTAGTAAAACGGATTTCTACCTTCTCCACTTCTCGACCTCGGCTAGTAAACGGATTTCTACCTTCTCCACTTCTCGACCTCGGCTTGTAAACGGATTTCTACCTTCTCCACTCCTAGACCTCGGCTTGTAACTCTGAATTCTACCTTCTCCACTCCCAGACCTCGGCTTGTTAAAACGGACTTCCCCACTCTCCACTCCTAGTTCTCAGCTTGTTGAAACGGACTTCTAATTTCTCCTTCATTGGGTGAATTAACCCTTCCAGTGCCAGAACTGCCTTTAAGTTAAGTAATACTTTTACCAAACAAGTCAATTCCTATTATTTATATTACACAGTATCTAAAACTCACTAAAGTGTCACTTTGTCTAATTATTCCTCTTATTCATAAGGGATTGCTACAAAGCCTAATTTTACCTTCATGGGTATTTAAAGGTACAGTGACCATTGTTTCATATCAATATAAAAGGAGGTGAAACTTATTGTTGTTGCAACCAGGAAATGCTGCAGTTGAGTTCCAATTAAAGAAATATTACAAAATAATTATTACACTTCCAAACAATCATGTTGACTTTCAGTAGGTTGTGGCAAAAGGGTAGCTGGATTTAAGGTATTTACAGTCTCTAAATGCACTCTTGGGTTTTCACACAACATTGCTTGATACTTGGTCATACGGCTGTTACTAAACCAATGATTTCCTTTGTAATCCAACAACGTCTGTACTGCATGTGGAACTCGTACATAAAGTTCTTGACCCAGAGTGAGTTTATCGGCTTCAGCTACTAGCAGGGCGGCTGCAGCTACAGCTCTTAGACAAGGTGGAAGTCCGCTGGCCACTGCATCCAGTTGCTTAGACATGTAGGCAACAGGTCTTTGCCATGATCCCAAGTACTGTGTCAATACTCCCACAGCCATTCTTCTTTGCTCATGTACATACAGGTAGAATGGCCGTGTGTGGTCAGGTAGACCTAATGCTGGGGCACTCATCAAAGCCCTCTTCACATCTTCGAATGCCGTTTGCTGTTCTTGAGTCCATAAGAAGGGGTCGTGCTCTGTACCTTTGATAGCTGCATACAGAGGTTTTGCCAGTATCGCGTAGCTGGGAATCCATATCCTACAGAAGCCTGCTGCCCCCAAGAATTCTCGCACTTGTCTTCTATTCCTGGGTATCGGTATTTGGCACACAGCTTCTTTTCTCTCTGGCCCCATAATTCTTTGACCTTCAGAGATATGGAATCCCAGATATTTGACAGTTGGCAAACACAACTGAGCCTTCCTTCTAGACACCTTGTATCCTGCCTTCCAGAGAATGTGTAGTAGATCGTGCGTTGCTTGCTGACATACTTCCTTTGTAACTGCTGCTATCAACAAGTCATCTACATATTGTAATAATACACACTCTCCTGGGATAGACTCGAAATCTAGTAGATCTTGACTTAGAGCTGAACCAAATAGGGTAGGTGAATTTTTAAACCCCTGGGGCAATCTTGTCCAGGTCATTTGGCGTTTCGAGCCCGTTACAGCATTTTCCCATTGGAAAGCGAAGATACATTGGCTTTCTGCGGCAATTCGGAGGCAAAAGAAGGCATCTTTGAGATCTAAGACTGTAAAGTAAGTAGCCCCGCCCGGAATTAAAGCAAGCAGGTTATATGGATTGGGCACGACTGGATGTATACTAACAACCGCATCATTGACTGCTCTCAAGTCCTGCACAGGTCGATACTCATCTGTACCGGGCTTTTGAACAGGCAGCAATGGGGTGTTCCAGGGGGAAGTACAGAATTTTAGGATACCATACCGTATGAACTTATCCAGATAAGATTGGATGTTCTTCTTAGCCTTCTGCGGAATATGATATTGTCTCAGGCTTACTGGATAAACCCCAAGTTTTAGTTCGATTTTAATAGGTGGAATATTGCGGGCCAGTCCTGGTGGGTTGTTCTCTGCCCAAACTCCTGGTATGTTAAATAAGGATTCATCACTCCTCGGGTTTTGGCTAGTCAACACTGTATAAAGTCGCCACTCTTCTTCCTTTGGTACGGACAATGTCATAATACCTGAAGGTCCATTAAACTTTAAGGATGTTGTTCCATTTGGTAGGAACGTAATCTGCGCTTGTAATTTGGATAGCATATCACGTCCCAGCAATTGGACTGGACACTCAGGCATATAAAGGAATTGATGTTTTACTACGTGGCCTCCCAATGTACAGAGTCGACTTTTAAGAACCGGTTTTTCAGCACTTCTTCCAGTTGCTCCTATTACAGTAATAGTTCTTCCAGATGGAGGAGCAACTTGATTAGTCACCACCGAATGTTCAGCACCAGTGTCGATCATAAACGCACTCCTTTTTCCCCCTATTGATACATCGACCATAGGCTCCGCTCGACCAAGGGGGATGGAGCCCGGTCGGTATCAATAGTCCTCCATGACCGTGTCAGCCAATCCCACAAAGTCCCTACCTTCTCTATCGCGGGACCTTTGCGCTGCTGGATAGTACCTATCTTCCCTTACACTTCCTCTGTTCCCATTACTCCCTCTATTACCATTACTCCCTCCGGGGCCTCCTCTACCTCTCGCTCTGCCTCTAAAGTTTCCGTAACCTGCCCTGGGTAAGTCTCTCTCATACTGCTCTCTTTGCGGACACTCGTTCCTCCAATGCCCTTCTTCCTTACAGTACGCGCACTGATTCCTACTCAAAGGCTCCCTATTCCATCTACCATCGCCTCTATCTGGGCCCCGTCTATCTACGCCTGCGATCGCTACCGCTAGCATATCTGCCTTTCTACGCATCTTGCGCTCTTCCTCTTTCTTACTTTCTGTTTCCCTATTCATATATACTTTGTTCGCTACCTCCATTAGTTGGGTGATAGACATACCTGCAAACCCTTCTAATTTCTGTAGCTTGCGCTTAATATCTCCGTAAGCTTGGCTGACAAAGGCGGAGTTTACCATTCGGGAATTATCAGCGTCTTCCGGATTAAAGGGGGTATACAAGCGGTATGCCTCCAATAATCGGTCATAAAAGACACTGGGCGCTTCATCACTTTTCTGAATCACCTCAACTGTCTTCGACATGTTAATAGCTTTCTTCCCTCCGGCTTTCATGCCAGCAATTATAGCATCTCTATAGGCTTTAAGTTGAGCCATATCTGCGCCATTTACATTCCAGTCAGGATCGGTGTTAGGGTAATGTGTTGCGGCCCATGCTGCCGGATTGGCTTGATTTAAAGCACGGGCTCTCTCCTCTAGCGCCTTAATGGCCGCTTGGTTAATCCTTGTCCTTTCCTCATTATTGAACAATGTCATTAATAACTGCTGGCAATCAGCCCATGTCGGGTTATGTGTCTGAACTATCGAGGTGAACAGATCGGTCATAGCTTGTGGTTTCTCAGTGTACGAGGAATTGTGGGTCTTCCAATTCAAGAGATCGGTAGTCGTGAACGGGACATATACGAAGACTGGGTCAGCATGTGCCATTTGACCTGCGGCATCGATATAGGCTGACCCAGGATTCAGACGAAGAGGCATCTGATAATGTTTTAATTGTTGGGTACCGGTCAGTTGTCGGGTTAGTATGGGGCTACGTGGAGGGGCGTCAGTTAAAGGTTCCGGTCGAGAGGTAATAGGGCATGAGGATGTGGGAACTTGATTTTGGGAAAAGTTAGTGAATAGTATACTCCGAGCCGAGCTAGAAGAAGCTTGACCGGAAGTTTGAAGTGGCGCCAAATCAGGATATTCAGATCTAATGGGGGTTGGTCCTGGTTCCGGAAGGGGAGTTTTAATACGAGGGGGGGTGGATTCTGTACTGGAGGAGGAAGCGGAAGTGGATGGGGGCAATAGGGGAAGGGGTGCAGAACTTCCTGCATTCGCGTCACTTCCTCTTAAAGGAAAGTAAGGGGGCGGCAAAGGGATCTCGGACTCAGGGGGCGTGTCCAAAATGGGCCTAACACCAGTCCTAGTGGACAAACAAGTCCTGGCCACCATGAGGCGACATTGCTCCTCGTGGCATATCCGGATCCATTTTGGCGAGTCGTTTACGGCCTGCCTCCAACAATCAATGTATGGAAACTGTCCGTAAAGTTCAGGCCTACCTGATACAGCCACGTGTACACGCTGTACCAGGGTTGGATCCAAACTGCCACGCGGCGGCCATGCCGCAACCAAAGTAGGCCACTCCCTAGTGCACAAAGTGACCAAACGTACAGGAGACATTTTAACCCCAAAATCACATGTTTTGAATCCCTTTTTAAAATTCTTTACCATACAACCTAAGGGATCCGAAATCGTTGACTCTGACGCGCCCATACTTATCAATGGAACGTCGTTGACAACGAATACTATGCACGCGTTCTTATTCAACAGTCACACCCGTTTCCTCTGGCAACAGCACCACGTGGTACAGTTACCGAGTGAAACGTACACAATAACACAATAATCACTCAGGGAATTCCCGTACACACACAGCTGTTACACCAGTCACTAAATAATCAATATTATGCCCTTTGGCGAAACTATACAGTCACCCATGCTATAATTCTCTATATATGAATTACCCGTCTATAACACACCCCAGTAACATCGTCTTTTACTAGTATCGGTTACAGTACGGTTAGCATAGGTCAAAGCACAATTTAAGGTCACAATACAATTATTAGTGGTTACGGTGTTAAACATGCAATAGACGACAATGATTAGTACTTATATACAGTGTCAGTAAATATACAGGGTTATGGTACCGTGCACTATGATACAGCAACACACTATTAACACTCTCGCTAGACGGCTGAGCTCGCGCTATCTAACAAGATATACACTTTACTAACAATCTTTAACACATTTACAATCCCAACTAAACTATTGGCCAGTACCTTGAATGGACTACCTAAAACTATATACACCCGTTTTGGTTAGCCACACTGCCCAAACACCACATATAGCGAACTAGAGGGCGAAATTTACAAAATTGCCCTTCTAGTCTATTTACTCTATCAAAAGTCTAGTGGGTTCCAAATTTACACGCCTTCCCACTTAGCCAAGATAGGTTGAGAGCTAGCGAACCGAATTTACACAGGCGCCGCTTAGTCTCCCGGTCCCTCCGACCTAGCGAACGTAATATACACCCTAGAACGCTAGTCTAGACAAGACACCGGTGTCCGGCTAGGGCTATTTACACAGGACCCCGCCTGACTAACCAGATCAAACGGTCTTACTAAAGAGCGTTCGATCGAGCGGTGCGCCTTCGCTCCTTCCCTCCGACAGAGGGGGCAGATTCCATACACAGATTTAAACCCCTTTTGGGCCTACCGCACAATCGGTATACCCCTAGTGGGTCTGCCGTCTAAAACAGCAGTTGTCTTACCTCCTCGTTCCTGAACCTGAGTTCACACTCATCGACGGGGACACCCCAGCACTTCTTACGTAGAGGCCGATGATCTCCTGGACAACAGACCAGTGGCGCCGAGACGAAGGGAGGTCCACGCAGAAGTTCAGGGGTGCAGCCGTAGAGAACGTGGGCAAAGATAGACCGTCTCACGCCTCTGCCTCTCAGCTACCGTTGAACGATGAGCTTCCCGGCCAATGCACCAAATGATACCGGAGAAACTGACGGAAGCAAAGCACAGAGAGATGGACACAGGTTTCTTCAGGAAGGAAGAGATTCTTTATTGGATCACCGATCGGGACTCAGAGGGACTAATGTCACCAAAAATACAGCAAGTTCTGAGCCCTGAACAATAGTGCAGGCTCCCTATATAGGCACATAACTCCTCCCATATTAAGCTCCACCCGCACATTCTCTTGACCAATCATTACAAATAAGAATTAACTTCCTGCTTGACCGCATGGCTTGTCCAGCACAATGGAGGAGGGGAATACTACATCCTGTATTCTTGCACATGCTCCGTACACTACTGATCGTATCTTGCCTCGTGCAACCAACTGATCGATACGTCAGCATATGCACGTACACATGCCACGTGGTAATCTCGGCCTACTAAATTTATTTTTACCGAGATTCCACCACAGTGTCACTAGGAAGCAATGTAAACACTGCCTTTTCTCTGAAAGGTCAGTGTTTACATTGCAAATCCTGCAGGGACAGGCTATAGACACCAGAACCACTAGATATAGCTGTGTGTGTGTGTGTGTGCGCACGCCTATTAGTGAATGAGCTTGCTTGTGTGTGTGTGTGTGTGTGTGTGTGCCTGTTAGTGAGTGAGCTTGTGTTTTTATGTCAATGACCTTATGTATATCAGTGAGATTGTTTGTCTATGAGGCTGTGTATCAATCAGTGTGTGCCAGTGAGATTGTCTGTGTTTGCATGTGAGTATGCTTACTGTATAATTAAATGTTTTACCCTGAAAGGACCAATATTTTATATTAGAAAAAGTAATATATATTTGATATATATGTATATATTACTCGGTCATCTGGGGTGGCAAGACACAGCCTTACATATTATATGTGACAATATGTGGCACAATGACTTATGGTGCTAGCATAGATTTTTTTCCAGGGCTGCTTTGTAACCCCAGTCTGGCCCTGCTCCTCAGTGTGGCTGCTTGCACTCCTGCAGTCTTCTCAATCAGCCCTGTAGCTAGGGAGTAATCCCAGTTACTGCTGCAATCCCCACTCACCCTCATTGCCTCAGGTGGTGGAGTGCTATGAGCAGCTGCCATGATGCTGGTATTCTTGCTTCCAATGCTCAGCTTGCAGGACAGTAGTAGCTGTAACTGCTACAAGAGGCACAATCACTTCCAAAAGGTCTCTCACTGCAACACCTGCAAGCTCCTGGCATCAAGTGTGTGAAACAGACCAGGTTCAGATACTTCTGACACAATGTTTCAGGTGATATAAATAAAGACACTGCAAGCTATTAGTGTATAGCAGCAAAGTTTCAAAAGATGCAGCAAGGAAGTACACTGCCCAACAGCAAACACGTGCAATAGAGAATAAACCATAGAGTTAGTTGAATGTAAACCAAACATAACATCCATAACAATATTGGGGTCACTAGCATACATACCGCGGTCGCAGGGGTCGCAGCTGCGACTGGGCCCAGCCCACCATGGGGCCCGGCCGCCCTGTGACCCGGTATGCATGCCAATTTGGCCAACCTTTTTTCCTGGGGTGCCCAGGAGTTGGCCACCTCAGGGCCCGCTGAGGCTGGCCCTGGTGTCACCGGGCAGGAGGTCCTGCGGACGCGCAAGGGAGCACTCTCCCCTGAGTGCTCACTGCCCAGCTCCCTTGCGCACCGCAGTGATGCTGGAGCCAGAATATGAGGGAGCTGGGCAGGGGAGAGTACGGTGCCATCTCGCCAGTATTTGGTGCACAAAGACTTTGTGCAGTAGTTTTAAACTACAGAACAGGGGACACATTATACAGTAATTATTTTTCATATAGTCTGTATATGTTCTGTGGAATCTGCATTAAACTGTATCTTCCAAACTACTGAATGGATCTGGGTGAATTTTGGATATGTGGTTCACCCAGATACCCCGGGTTTTATGGGGTTATTGCATGTTTTGGGGTCTCTGTGATATGTTTTATAATACTGTATTTCTCTGCCTGTGATAATTATATTAACCATTGTGTTCAGTAATCAAATCACAGGCAGAGGGGAGGATTTTGTGTGGAAGTGTCTGTGTGTATTGTACGGATTGATTGGTTGTGCTTCAAAACCCTGTGGGCAGTACTATGTTTGTAGAATGTGAATAAAAGAGGCTGTATGTGCCAGTACAGACAGTTCTACTTCACCCTCAATCTAGAGTCCTGTCTCTTATTGGGGGAATTGCTATATCACTACAAGGGATTGCTATGCTCTGCATGCTCCCTTGGATAATCACTTCTAAGCTCTTTTAAGAGCTTGTTCCTGCTTCACTCTCTTGGAGGAGAGGTTCACCCAATGGAACCTGGAGCCTTGTCATAGGTCCAGGGTAGGTAGGAGTCGGTGAGACCACAACCAAGCTGTGGCAGTTCGTGGGGTCTGCCGTGGTTGTGGTGTCTGCAGAGTGCTTGGAGCCCTCTGTAAGCGCTAGGAGCATCCTTCAACGGAGGTACCCAGTCGGGGTGCCAGGTGATCCGTTACACGCGTGCCTGTCAGCCAGCCAGCCCGGTGACAGGCTGCCCAGCATCACCACTGGAACCCAGGGAATCCCCTCAGCTATCCCAAAGGTAAGGAGGCTTGGGTCTTAAATTTTAATGAAATGTGTGTGTGTGTTAGTGTTAGAGTGTGTGTGTGTTAGTGTTAGAGTATGTGTGTGTGTGTGTGTTAGTGTTACAGTGTGTGTGTGTTAGTATTAGTTTTTGTGTGTCAGTGTGTGTGTTACTGTGTATGTTAGTTTGTGTGTGTCTGCTATTGAGTGTGTCTGTTAGTGAGTGTCAGTGTGTGTGTTAGTTTGTGTGTCAGTGAGTGTGTGTGTGTGTGTTACTGAGTGTTAGTTTGTGTGTGTCTGTTAGTGTGTGTCTGTTAGTGAGTCTGTTTTGTGTCTGTTAGTGAGTGTGTGTTTGTCAGAGTGTATTTTTTGTAAGTGAGTGTGTATGTGTGTCTGTCTGTCAGTGAGTGTGTATATATGTGTGTAACTGAGTATGTCTCTATCATAAATGTGTGTGTCTGTTAGCTAGTGTGTTTGCGTCTGTTCGTGAGAGTATGTGTGTGTGTTTAAAACCCTTCAGCACTTACCTTTCTCCAACGCCGGACTCCCTTGGCGCTGGGGATCCTTCCGCCCCAATCTGCCTTTTAGCTCCGCATGTGCGGCAAGAGCCGCGCGCGCTTTCAAACCACCCATAGGAAAGCGTTACTCAATGCTTTCCTATATACGTCCAGCATCTTCTCACTGTGATTTTCACAGTGAGTATCACAGAAGCACCTTTATTAGCTGTCAGGGAGACAGCCACTAGAGGCTGGATTAACCCTCAGTTTCTCTGAAACTGCTATGTTTTCAGCTGCAGGGTTAAAACTAGAGGGCCCTGGCACCCAGACCACTTCATTGAGCTGAAGTGATCTGGGTGTCTATAGTGGTCCTTTAAGTGTATGTGTATCTGCATGCAGTGGCGTACATACCGCGGTTGTACCCCCTGCCACCCCTGCGACCAGGTGCCCGCCGCCATGTGTTGCGGTCCCGGCCCGCACACAGTAAGTGCATGGGGGGGGCCACGGATCAATTTTTACACCGGGGCCCCATGGGTCATGTGTACGCCACTGATTGGCGTGGTCCCTGTTCGGGAGACGAAAGAGTTCCGCTCGTATGAACACTCCCAAATGAGGAACAGGGCACAGTAAATGAAAATACAGGGAACCATACATAATACAAAAGGGAAATCCACAAATAGGCACTGGTCCTGACAGAAAGCTCCCCCTTAACCACAAGCCGGCATACACACTCTGATCCTAACGGATTGGCTTGGGGATGTCCAAGGGGAATACTCACGGATCACTTCTCTAGTCTTGACAACCCGTCGTTGTTCCCATTTTGCTTACTGGGTCTGTAGTGAATGGTGAAATCATATGGTTGTAGGGCTAAGCTCCAACGCAACAGCCTGGCATTGTCTCCAGCGACCCAGTTAAACCACACCAACGGGTTGTGATTTGTGAGTAGTGTGAATTGCTGTGCATAGATGTAGGGCTGCAGCTTCTTGAGTGCCCACACCACCGCCAAGCCCTCCTATTCGATGGCAGCGTAGCTCACCTCCCGGGGTAGTAATTTTCTGCTGAGGTAAGCTACGGGGTGTTCTCTGCCATCATCCCCGACCTGGCTCAGCACTGCTCCTAACCCAATTATGGAGGCATCTGTGTGGATAAGATAAAGTTTATTCAGAGGAGCAGCCAGGACAGGGGCATTTATCAAAGTGCACTTAAGGGCTTGGAACGCTTGGTCACACTCTGGGGTCCAGTTATTTGGGTCAGGTCGAGGAGGGGCCTAGCTAGGGCACTGTAGTTGGGGACAAACTTCCTTTAGTAGCTAGGAAGGCTATCACCTGGATCTTCATGCAGGGACGGGGTCTGTTCACTCCTGCCTTTATCATGGCTGGCTCAGGCTTCTGATTCCCACACCTCACCAGGTGTCCCAGGTGCTGTACTTCTGCCATCCCCAGGTGGCACTTGCTGGTGTAAAGGTGTACCTACCAGATTTGGGGAAAAGTATGCATATTTTAATTATGTTAACTGTTAAGCTAAGGGGAGGAGATGTGTGGGAGGTAACATCTATGTGATTGGTTACTGTAATAATTATGGTGGGTGCCTCCTTTGCATGGGAGAATCACATAAAAGCAGGGATTGTGTCAGTAAACCTGAGTTCTACTCCTGATACTGTGTGTCGTCCAGTGATTGGGAAAGGTGATGGGATATTATTGGATTGCCTTGTTGATTGTGTTTATTACCCTTTTGGATTTACTACTTGTTCCTAAATTATTTTAACCCCTTAAGGACACATGACATGTGTGACATGTCATGATTCCCTTTTATTCCAGAAATTTGGTCCTTAAGGGGTTAATGCACCAGTGCAGTTAAGCTATGGGAAATCAGCTCTCCGCAACAAGGAGCATAAACCAATAAAAACAAAGTGCATTTTTCTACACCTTCCCCTCTTTTCTACACCCTCCCCTCCTCCAGCTTAATTGGCTGTGGTAACTTAATTATCTCCAGGGACAGGAAATATCTCTAAGTCAAAAACTGTTACAAAACCACATAAAAATACATAACTCATATAATACAATGTTTAACCTATATATCCAACATGTCCCCAGATAGCTTGAATCTGAGCGCTCAATATGTCAGAATAGCGCTCAGATCTCACGAATACAGTTAGATCGCCATGGGGTTAAAGCTGTCTCAATGGCCGTTCGGCAGAATTCAACCCAGGATTAGTTCCACAGTTTTTAGTCATAGGGTCGGTCTAGTTCATGAGTGTGAAACCACCGAACGACGCAGCATTTGTATGGATATAGATGAACGGATGAAAAGTCTGGATGTACCAGTGGTGTTTGTGGGAAATAGTAGCCGAAAACAGTTCCACGCAGTCGACGACAAACACCGCTGGGTGTTCGGCAGTTAAAGATGGCCGGCGCCACGTGTTCGTTAATACCAAGGTCGACCACCAAGCCGTTCGCAAATTATGCTGCGGTTAACCACAGCTTCTGGGTGGTTAACAAGCCGCACACTCCAAAGCAGGGTGGTCGGTCGTTCGGCAGTTTGTTCATCTGTTTGAACAACATTATCCTGGCTGTAATAGAAGTATAATTTACCGAACCAATCCACGAATTCCCCAGGCGGAATGTAAAATCCGAGCACTGCAGGCAAAAGATGTAATCCAGGGGCAGAGGGTTTTGTCCCAAGTGCCTTAAGGGCCATAATCACAGGGCAGGAGGCTCGCAATCAGGCCCCTCCAAAAGTCAGTGGCGAAGGGTAGTTTGTCACATCGTCGATACGAGGCATGGGGTAAGCGTCTGAGACTGTCTTGAGAAGGTAGTTGGCAGGTGGTTCTGTCTCGCTTGGGGACCAGCAATACCGGGGAAGCCCACAGACTCTGGGACAGTTCGATTACCCCTAGTTGGAGCATCTCCTGGTTCCCCTGCCTCATATTTGCCCAAACCACCTCTGGGATTCAGTATGGGGTTTGCCTCAGAGGTCGGGGGTCTCTACGCTGTGGGTGGCCAATGGGGTACACCTAGACGAGAATATCTGTTGCCTTTGCCGGAATTCCCTTCCTGTCAGCCAGTCCCTGTCTGAGCTCCGTCTTCCAGGAGGTAAGGCAGTTGAAGATTGTCAAAACATCCTCCGTCCGCTCGTGGTAGGGCTTATGCATGTTGACATGCAACCTGTGTCTAACCCCATCAGCCGAGCAAGGACCAATAACATCTGTTCCACTACCCGGTATGGGCCCTTCCAAGCAGCCTGTAGACTGTTGTGTGGGAGAGGTTTCAGAACCAGCACTTTTTGACCGACCTCTTGGCTCCCCGATCATACCAGGTGCCGCCTGGAGATTCTCGCGCACCAGGTGGGTGAGTTCCTCCAGCTGGTCCCTAGACTCCAGCTTCCACTATCTGACCCGGCTGTGGCATGATGTATGTCTGGACCTCCAAGATGGTCCGTGTCAGGATCTCCTGGGATGGACTTTCTCCATAGTAGGCCTGGCGGGCCATATCCTTATCGAAGGCATCCTTCTCGACCGCCGGTTGTGGTGCCGCGGCCCCATCACTCCGTAAATCGTCCTCCATGAGGGTGGCAATCATATCAACCTTAGGTCTGGTACCGGCCTTTGGCCCTCAAGCCGCCAATATCTCCTGTAGACTTTGCCTCTTTAGTTTTGCGTAGTTCATGGACTGGTTCAGCAAACAAATGCTGGTTCCGTTCGGCTGGGAAGTACCATCTCACCTCTTGCCACCAGTTGTAACGGA
Source organism: Pelobates cultripes (assembly GCA_933207985.1). Taxonomy (NCBI): domain Eukaryota; kingdom Metazoa; phylum Chordata; class Amphibia; order Anura; family Pelobatidae; genus Pelobates; species Pelobates cultripes. The sequence goes on from OW240912.1 coordinate 426,310,806, forward strand.
TCCCTGTAACCCAACTGGTTACCTCCACCAATTTCCTTCCTTCAGCTGCTCAGGAACCACTTAGGATATAAAGAGACCCATTTCCCCCCCCAGTAACTGGACGACTGACAGTCCTGGAGGTAAAAACTATTTTATTATGCCACACTCTTTTATTCATAGCCCCATAGGTCCACTTCCCAAACACACAGGGGTTAAATCCCAGGATCCTCTACAGCTGGAAGACCTGTCTCCCAGGTCTAGGAAGCCCACCACTCAGACGAGGTGTCCTGCCCAGAATGACAAGTGGAGGGGTCTTCATCCCAGGCACAGAAAGCCCACCAAACTAGCCAGTGCCCCAAAAGTGTCCCCACCAACTTCAGGTGGCCCCACACTGGCACCTTCCCCGCCTAGTTTCCGTATGTGAGGTTATTAGCTGAAACCTGCAAGGGAAGCGTATCCTTCCAAGGTATGAATGCTCCCCCTTGTTGCGGACCCTGGGTAACCCGGCTGGTTACCTCCGCTATTAATAAATGAACAGACCCATTTCCCTCCCAGTAACTGGACGACACACAGTTCCAGGGATACAACAACAACTTTATTGATCACATGCGGCTTTATACTTTCCCCATGAAAAGGGTGGAATACACATAAAGACAATGTCCCCTCCCAGGGTACTCTCCCACCCGGGGGTCGTATAACGGAACCGAAACTCCAGTCCCTTTGTCCCCTGTTCCCGACACTTAATGTCCCCTCCCAGGGCCCTCCTTCTTCCAGAGGTCGTCTTCCCAGAGGTCTCTGTATCTGGGAGGGTCATAGAACGGGGAACTTCCCGCCTCTTACCGTCCAGTGACAGAGAGCCCGCCAACTTCTGCCATTGTCCCCACAGGATGTCCCCACCAATCTCAGGGACCCCCAGAACGATAACTGCCACGAACAGTCTTCGTTTGAGGGATCCCTGTGTGAAGCCCAGCAAGGCAAGCATCTCTTTCAGGATGTGAATGCTCCCCCTGGCTGGGGTTCGTCTGTACAAACGGCAGCCACCCAGAGCACCACTCATTAATTACTTCCCTTGTGGTTTCAAACTATATTGCGAGTTGCCAACGTTCCAAGTAAGATACTCTAATGGGTGCCGGGGAGGTCCTCGTATGGGAACCTCATTATGAGGTGCAAAAAGTTCTAAAACCACATTGTAAATGAGATTGTGTGGTTGTGCCCTGTGATGAAGTGCCCTTCGCCACTGGTGCTTGGAGAGAACTAATGGCTAGCCTTTTGCCTTGTGATTATAGCCCTTTGGAGGTATTGCCATTTAAAAACACTATTTGGGCTTATTGGCTTTTAAAAGACTGGCCCTTTAATTTGTACTGTTACAGTTCTGCACTTTTGAAGTGGCACTTCGGATAAAGCCAAAGTGCCGAAGTAGTCGAAGGGACCGGCGTTCGTGCATATGAACACATGGCAGCGGCCATTTTAATTTAGCCGAGCACGGTCAGTGGTGTTTTGCCTTTTGCGTTCATGGAACTAAAATAGGATACGCGACGGCACGAACACCCCTGAACTTTTACCTTCTCTGTGACTTTGACGCTTCAAAAGTAGTCGAACAGTGTTCGACTATATGAACGCCACACTAACCTTGCCTATTTACACAAACGGCCTCTGGCATGAAAATGTGCGTGCAGTCGGTCAAAGGAGACTTCCAGCTATCTCCCTTACCACTGGACCAATTCACATGATTTTTGGATATGTTGGTTCCCTAAATAGGCTGGTTCAGAAAATTTTACATTTATTGGAATGTGATGTATAATTTTTAAGTTATAGAAAATGTGTACAAAGTATATTTTTCGGTCCACGTGGGTAGTTAACTTGTGGGAAAAAGTGTATAAAAGAAACAATAAAGCCTTAGTGCATTATGTTCCTGCTTAACCCTCAAGCTGGAGTCTTGTCTCTTATTGGGGGAATTGCTATATCACTACAAGGGATTGCTATGAGCTTCATACTCCCTTGGATAATCACTACAAAGCTCTTTTAAGAGCTTGTTCCTGCTTCGCTCTTTTGGAGAAGAAGTTCACCCACTGGAACCTGGACCTTGTCGTAGGTCCAGGGTGGGTAGGAGACAGCAAGACCCCAACCAAACTGCGGCAGTTCATGGGGTCTGTGGTGGTTATGGTGTCTGGTGTAGTGCTTGGAGCCCTCAGGAGGCACTAGAAGCATCCATCAACGGAGGTGACCAGTCGGGGTGCCAGGTGGTTCAGTACTCCCGAATGGGAAGCAGGCAGTTCTACAGTTCTACAAAAACACAAGGAACGAAACACCGGGTCAAGCTTGGGGAAACACACAAAAGGGATGTCAGTACAGTAACACACATTGCAGGGTAATCAGGGCAATTCACAGTTTAGCGAGGGCCACCCAGAGGAGCACTCATTAATTACTGCCCTTGCTGTTTTGCACTTATGTTGCCAGCGTGAAATTGTGGTTTCACACTTATGTAACTAGTGCAAACATTCTGAATAATTGGTGGGAACCTTCTAATGGGAGGAAACGAACAAAACGAACGAGTCAGTAAGCAATCGATGAACGCTCCCTCTGGCTGGCATTCGTCTATACGAAATGGCAGTTACCCAGGGGAGCGCTCATTAAATGTTTCCCTTTCAGTTTCACAACTATGTTAGAGTGTTAACGTTCTAACTAATGTCTGAATGGGATATTGAGGAGGTCCCTGTTCAGGATACGAAAGAGTTTGGTCCGTATGAACACTCCCGAATGGAGAACAGGGCACACTATACGAAAATACAGGGAACCACACATAATACAAAAGGGAAATCCATGAATAGCCAGTGGTTCTGCCACATTGGGTAATAACACCTAGACTCCGGGACATACTTGGAAACTAGTAACACGCTGTCTGTGCGTTTCACGGAGAAATACTGTGATATTAATTATTGTGAAATTAATTATGTCTCCCACAGTATGTCTGCTGTGCTGAGTCTGCTAAAGATTGAGAAAGGAAGAGAGGGGCTCCAACTGGAAGGACGTCTGTCAGCAATGGAGGAGCAGGTGAGGGACTATCTGTTTACATTACGTTCGGTCACAAACACCAGCACTACAACAAGTGCATCAGTGTACATAAATATGGCAGCATGCACAACTTCAAACCAGGTTTAATTTCACATCCATCAAATATTTATGAGTACACATCCCGACCAAACTAAACTCCATTTATTATCTAAATTTCCCCCCACTGATAGCAAACAGACCTTCAGACATGGCATAGACCTGTAGGGTCAATATAATAAAAATGAACCTTCTTCCTCCTCCAGACACTCCCCATCACAATCCCGACCAAATTTTTCAACACGATCAGATCTACTTTCACAAAATTTATTTGGGCTAATACACCCTCTCGTTTAGCTCACACAACACTGATTAAGAGCAAGGATCAGAGGGGATTGAACCTACCCGATATATAGATCTATATCACAAAGCAATACACTTACACAGAATCTATGAATGGACCAAACTCATGAAGACTCAACAATGGGTAAACTTAGAAAATACCTTCTCAGAGACATCCTTAAGTACCTGCCTTTGGCTATAACAATGCCCACCACAACTATGACAACATGAGACCCACCCAACCATCAATACAACTATTAAAATATGGCACAAACTGAGGAAAACATATCGCCTTACCGATCCCCACTATATCCACTCACACAAAACCCTCATTTTCAAAAGGGAGCCTCAGGGAAGACATATGACCTTTATTATAAAGGTCCCTCGCTACAACTGCGAGACGTAGTTCATGAGGGCACAATAAAAAATCACAGCTCATACCAATGCACACACACATGGGAAACCAACACTTCCACTACAACCAACTGATACATTTTATCAAAACCCAGAAATTAATACCTAGAGGAGAAAGACCGCTAACAAGATTCGAACAACAATGCATCTCTCATCCACTCGCGAAAAAGATCCTATCCACTATGTACACAGTAATCAGGGAAACACAAGAACCAAACCTCCCAAGATATACGTTAAAATGGGCAGACGAACTCATAACAGAGCTTACACAACAACAATGGCGTACTATTTTCAAAACCGCACATAACTCTACCACATCACTGACAGCACAAGAGAGCAACTTCAAACATATAACCCGGTGGCACTACACACCAGCACAAATTCATAAAATACACAACATGACCTCTGAACCCTGCTGGAGGTGCACACAGACAGAAGCACACCATGCACATATCTGGTGGCAATGTCCAATTATATCCAAATTCTGGAATAGAATCCATGCTATCATACAAACACTTTTTCACAACAAATTCCCGAATGCACCTGACCATTACATCTTCCTCCTAGCCCCTCAGGGACTCACAAAAACCGAAGTAACCCTCTTCAACCACTTAGCCATGGCAGCTTCTCAATTGATACCCAAATTTTGGAAACAAAATAAACCAAGTAAAGGCATAAAAAATCTCAGGGAATGGATTTTGAGAGTGGAGGACATCAAACAGATAGAGGAACTAACACATGCCAAATTCGGGAATTATGGGAAATTCACCAAGACATGGGAACCATGGAACACTTTCACTACACCTAAGTTATACAAAACAACCTGACTTAAGACTTTACTGACATCACAATCAGACCACCTAGTCGGTCAGGCCCACCTCTCTTTTGACGTATGGAAGGATCGCAAGATCCGATTTCCAAGATCGACACTCATAGCAGACATCCATACATCTAAACCATCTGCAAGTTTACCATCATCTCAGTTCAAAATATCTTTATAGGGAACAAGGTCCTGGTACTACAGTTAGTTAATGGGATGAATTGTAGTTCGAACATTACTTCATTGCTCATAGTGTACCTTCGCGTTACCAATGTTGTATTCACAATTGTAAAAACCAATAAAAATCTTAAATTAAAAAAAAAATATGGCAGCATGATAGATACACTGTAATGCTATGATATATGTAAATATGTATCAATATAGAATAATATAAAAATATTTTTTGACATTAAAGCTTGTGTAAAAAAAATTTGGATACAATCTTCAAATTCAGTTTGGGATGGGCAGAAAAATGAGAAGGGAAAATTCAAATCTAACCGGATAAAATCTAAAAACTGAAGATTTAGAGTAGTTCAATGTGTATATTTATAAAGTGAGTGATTAGAATTTGCTTCATTGTAAAAATAAACATTAGAAAATGTTCTAAAAAGCTGAGAATGTGCAGAATTATTTATATTTTATCATTACTGGTTCATAGAGAAAATGATATCAAATGATAGAAACAATGTCACATAGAATACAAGTATGAAACGCTGTCAAATGTAGCAAACAGGACAGAATAGTAATAACAGTGTTGCAGAGAAAGACATAGAGTCCATCTCCCCAGAGCAGCTTGTGAAGAACAGCAGGGAATTCAGAACCTTGTTGTGAGGTCACATCACTATTACTCAGAAAGCGCCTCCAGTGGCTTTCTGATAGACATCCACTAGATGCAGTCTTAGTAAGGCAATGTATAGATTGTAGTTTCTAAGAAAGTGCAATGTTTAAATTGCAGCACTAAGTGAGACAGGGACACTCCTCTGGGTGGCCCTCGCTAAACTGTGAATTGCCCTGATTTACCCTGACCACTTCAATGAGCTGACTTGCTCTAGGGAGTATTATAACCACTATTGATCACACACACTTTTAGCTTTTGCACAATTATTATTTATTATAAAAGTATCTTCTCATCCATAGATACAACAAGTCTCCCAATACATGAAATGGATTATTTCAGCCCTAAGTGAGAAAGGTTTCAGTGGCAAAACACGAATCCTTGGTAAGTTTTAGCAGCAAATTGATTTTATGGAATTAAATATCTGATTATGTATATGTTTATTGGGATATTACATAGTCACATGGTTACACAGGCTGAAAAGACACGTGTCCATCAAGTTCAGCCTTTCTCACATCTGTTTTTGCTGCTGATCCAAAAGAAGGCAAAAAAAAACAGTTTCCAGCTCTTCCAATTTTGCCAACTGGGAAACAATTCCTTCTTGACCCCATAATGGCAGTCAGATCTCTGTCTGGATCAATGATACTAAGGGCCTGGGGCTCAAACAACCTTCAAGAACTCCAAATGAGATGGGTAGTAACTGAAACTAACGTCTTAGGGTAGATAAAAAAGGATCTGCAGGATGGTGTCATGGAGGCCAAGGTTGTGATGGTTTCTAAGTGTGAGGCCCATAGCAGAGAGATCAACACTGGTAAAGATCAGGAGTGTTTGTAACTTTCTATATTTGTCTGTCTGATCTTGTTCCTATCTTTGTTTGTCTACAATTGAGATTGTAGTTAATAATGTAGCCTTTGGAAGCCTCCTCTTTGATTTGTCGGGCCTATACAATGTGATTTTCTGCTCCTGGCTGTGGACTCTCCACCAAAGATGTTCTCCAGGACTTAGGGTAGTGTTCACAAACTCTGCTTTTATTTTACCAATGCAATATATTAAAATATACTAGAGTAAAATAAGATAAAATAAATCAAAAACAAACTGGTCTTAAATGTTTTATCGTACATAGGACTTTTTCACTGACTCAAAAATAAAAGAAACATAAAATATCAACATTTTAATTCCTAATCAGGGACAAAGCAGCATGCCAACCTTTCCCATGCCTGTTCATAGATAGGGCTATCACATAGACCGGTTAGTACTTCCGGGGCAGTGTTTCCTCTTCAGCTGTGGACAATTCATCGTTGTGGCGGAACCAACCTCGCCACTGTCCACTGGAGAGGCCTGGTTGCTCGCCTGCTCCCTTTAGACTATGGTCCTGCATTTTAAACTTTTATTTTACCTGCAGAAAGGTTTATTCGTTCCTTTCTGCGGATTGTTAAAGCCATGCTACCCCAGATAGCTATGCCATGGAGCCCGCCATATACTGAAAGACTGTATGAAAGACTTTGGCACCATGGCAATTGAACTGTATGTATGTGATCTGAGCACCATCCGGTAATAATGTGCGCTCAGATCTAAGCTATCTGGGGATAGGTAGAATGTGTATGATCTATGTGATAAATGTAACAGTATGTATCTTTATGTCTTTTATTGTCCTTTGTCTGCCATGTGGCTAATAGAGTTTTGCCTCTGTCCTTGGAGATAATTGGATTACTTCCCAATTATCTCCAGGTTAGAATACTCTGTGGAACTGGTTTTGGGCAGAAAAACCATGCTTCATTTAGTCAAATAGGACTTTCCCTTAACTTTTTAACCCCTGGATGGAATTGGCTAAATTTTGGTTATGTTTATATTTAAAGTATGCTGATTCTGAATATGCATGTTTTATGTGAATATGATGCATATTTTTAAAGTTACAGTGTATGTATAAAAGGTGTATTTTTCCTGCCTGTGATAAATTACATTAACCCATTGTGTTCAGTAATTATATCACAGGCAGAGGGGAGGGAATTGTATATTTGTGCTGGGTGTGTTTTACGGTTCTCCTGTAAATGATTGGTTGTACTTTGTCCCACCCTGTGGGATGTCCCCTTGCATGGGGACTTGCATAAAAGCCAGTGTGTGGCCATTACAGTAGAGTTCCTGCTTAACCCTCAAAGTGAAGTGTCGTCTCATTATTGGGGGAAGGATTTATTGTATGCTGTTCCAGTTTGACTGCTAGGAGTGTAAACCTATTCGCATGGTTTTTCCTTTTCGGCTGTATACAACATTCATATGCTTAAAAGTACTCATATGCTTCTTCTGTTCTGTGATGGTGGTGTCTGCCAGAGTGCTTGGAGTCCTCAGGAAATGCTAGGAGCATCCTTTAATGGCGCTACCCAGTCGGGTACCCAGTCGATCTGTTACAATCGTCTTTGTATTAATTTGAAAAGTCAGTTAGCAGATGAGACAGTGCAAAATAATTAGTATAAGTTAAGTGGAGAGACTGTGCTAATAAAGCAATAATATATCTTTGCCTTACATGGGAGGGTGCGGAATTGTATGTAAATGCGATGAAGTTCTAATACAGGAAGCAGTATATAGTATGATCCTTCAGCAAATTTCAGTGACACTGATTTCTCAAAAGTGGTAGAGTTGTGGAATGAAATGTGATACAGAAGAGGAATAAGATGCAATAAACCAAAAGAGATGGACAGAGAATCGATTTATGGTGTGTGGAGGTTTTTGGGGGGCTGCACTGTGTTACAACTTCAGTACCTTCATTTTATCACAATTTAATAATTCTAAGCAGCTGTTCAAGCAACTATTAGAGAATATGAGATTGGGCGTGTATGCTATGTGAGGAGGAGAGTCATTAAGGAACTATCAGAGAAAGTAAAAGAGACACATTGGATTAAGGCCCGCAAGGATAAGACCTCTGACTACTCACAGCCTCTCCTTCCAGGACTTTGACATATTTTAAGGAGAGAGTTTTTTCCTAGTAGACTTTCACTTACAGTGTTATTCATTATGGTGACAATTAAAAGTGAATTTCAAATGGCTATTTAAGAAAGAAAAAACAAACCTAAAAACCTCATTCCTCTAAGAAAATCTCTGGTCTAATTGTGTATTTCTCTCCTTCGATCATTCTTTACAGACCATCTTACAGTTTGTTGGACCCTGGAGGGAACACAAGCATCTTTAGTTAAACATAAATACTGTGATAAGCTCTTACAAACATCTAATTAATAAGCCATGCACCCATGGGCTTCCGCACGAATTCTTTGGGGAGCATAATTGTAATGACATCCATGCTTGGTCCCCTTTTCACAGTGTCATGAAATGGAAG
>OW240912.1:426321011-426393991 GCA_933207985.1 Pelobates cultripes
TCAACAGAAGGGAGCCGTCCAGGAGGAGAGGATGTAACTGGTCTGCTGGATCCTGAAGCATGTTCAGATGGGCCATCAACAACCTGGGAATATCTACTACCATCTTCAGAAGCTGAGTCCCCCAGAACAGGGTTACGAGGACCAGTTTCGCCACTTGGCGGCAAACCTGAAGCAGCACCCTGGGAAGCATGGCAAATGGAGGGAAAGCATAGAGAATAGGTCAGTGCCAATCCTGTAGGAAAGTGTCCACTGTCTCTGCGGCCGGGTCTGGACACCAGCTGAATAAACGGGGCAGCTGGGTGTAGAGCCGTGAGTCAAAATAGGTAGATGGCAAAGGGACCCCAAAGGGACAAGATGTGCAAAACACCTCTACATTTAAGCTGTCCAAGAGATAACGTGAGTTCCAATCTACTTGAACGTTGAGCAGGCCCAGCAGGTACTCTGCCTGAACCACCAGATTCCGCGTTAGACAAAACTCCCAGAAATCCATCAGCAAGCGCGTCAGTAATGTCGACTGAGTGCCGCCCATGTGCTTGACATATCGAACTGCCGATACGTTGTCCATATGAAGGCGAATGCAGGCATTGGCAGTCCCCTTCACGAAACTCTGAATCGCAAAGGATCCCGCCAGAAGCTCCAAAGCATTGATGTGCATTCTGGATTCGCTCTCCGACCAGTGCCCACCTGTAGACACCCCCTCGCAGTGGGCGCCTCAGCCATGGAGGCTCGCGTCCGAGTTTATGGTGTACTATGGTGGGCTGAGATCCGAATATGACCCTGCCGTTCCATGCACATAGATTGTGAATCCTCCAACACAATCCGTCCAAGGAGATCAGGTCCGCATACGATGTTCCCTGGTGAAGATGAGCAATCTTCAACCGTTGGAGAGCGCGATAGTGAAGAGGAGTCGTGAACACTGCCAGCATCGACAATGCCAAAAGGCCGAAGAGTCTTGCCAAGTGTCACAAGGTGAGACGTGGCCGGATGAGTGCCCTGCTGAGCTCCTTGCGGGTCGTTCGAATTTTGGACGTAGGCAGACTCAAGGAGTCTTCCTCCGAGTTCACGATGCGCCTGGATTGCGTCAGGCAGGATTTATCCCAGTTGATGAGGAAACCCAGAAGGGTCAGCAGATCCACTGTCCATCTCGGATGCTGCAGGAGGACAGAACTGTCCTGAGCTATGATCAGAATATCGTCCAGGTAAACTGAGGGCATACGCCCCGACTGCGGAGCCAGGCCATTGCAGGACGTAGCAGCTTGGGGAAGCACCAAGGCGCCGAAGAGAGACCAAACAGAAGACAGGTGAAACGCCATATGTGTCCCCTCGATCGGAAGAGTAGGAGGTCCCACGAAGCCTCATGCACCGGCAACGTCAGGTACACATCTTTCAGGTCTACTTTCGCCAACCAATCCCCGTGTAGGAGGTCCCTGAGTAGACGGATGCCTTCCATTTTGAAATGCCGGGAGCATACCCTGGAATTGAGCGTGCATAAATTGATTACCGGGCGCATCTGGCCTACTGGTAGTTTGGGTGTTGAATGAAAGAGCCCCTTCCCGGGAATAGAAGTAGTTGCGGCCGGCCAGATGGCCCCTGGATCTGCCGGCCCTGGTAGAGACCTGCCCCTGGAACACCCTCCTCATGAAGGACTGGGCTTTATCTAGGGCAGTAAAAACCCCAACAAAACAGACAAGGTGCTTAATAAAGGAGTCTCCAAAGAGGAGACCTTGGGCATCTTTACCCTCCTCCATAGAGTGTGAAACATTGACACTGCCAGCAATATAGATAGCCCTCTGGACCCAATCGCAGAGTTCCTCTGGGTCGACCAACCTATTATCGGCCCTGGCGTCCTCCGCCAGATCAAAAAGCTTGGCCGGGGGCCCAAAGATATCTAGATGTTTGTTCTGGCACGATCTGAGTTCCGAGTCGAGGCCCTTACGTGGGTTCCAGCCCATCTTAGATAAAAATGGAGTAATGTTGCGTGACACTCTGTCAGGGGCGCCCTGAGGTATGCCAGTCATGATGTTTCTGGAGGCAGATGGGGAGACATGTCTAGATTTATAGCTAGCATTTTTAGGTGCGTTCCCAAGGGGATCCAACTCAGGACACGTAGCGTGCTTTAAGGGAACCGTGGGCACCGCGTCTGAGGTGCGTGCCAGTAACACTTGGGATATACTTTGTGACAAAGTGGAGAACATAGAGCCCATATTGGCCATAATGGCGTCGGTCACAGACCTCTGGAGCGCCAAGGACTGCGCTTCCACCCTGCGGGGATCATGATCCCCATCCGAGGGGGCTAGCCAGGGGGACATAGAGTCACCTTAGGCTTAGACATGGTAAAAGTAATAATAATTATGACCCCAAATTACCACTAATAAAATCAGAGGAATAGGAACATTGTAAGTAGATAATAAGAGTATCAGTGAGGGTTAGTCACCCAAACTAGCACAGAGCTCACCAAAGCCCAGACCAGCAGAAGAAAATGCCGTGAAAGTCGCTAGATCACGGTGAAAACCCCCACAAATTTGCAAGGATAAAAAATCCCTGAACAGGTGAATTCGCATCACGACCAAGGTGCGTTCACGTGCCGAAAGCATGTAATAAGACAATAAACGAAAGGCAATGAAAAACCACCTAACAGTCGTGTACGAAACCCGTGTACGAAACCTGCGAACAAAGAGGTAAGCAGAAAAAACAGGTTGTAACAAGTACCCAGGGAAAACAGACCAAGTACAGAACGAGGAGGAGAGGAAGCAAAAAGGGGAATACACTGCCCCAAGAGAGGGAAGGAACCCCCCCCCCCACAGCTGGTCTGGGACCCCGAGCACAGTATCAACAACACACAAAAAACAGATAAAACAGCCAGGTCTATAGGGTAAACCCAAATACAAGTTAAAAAAAACTCCCCAAACATACAATTAGCAAAAACCACCAAAATAGTACAACTAAATCTCAAGAGACAAATAGATGGTACTTAAAGGACCACTACAGTGCCAGGAAAACACTCTCGTTTTCCTGGCACTATAGTGCCCTGAGGGTGCCCCCACCTTCAGGGTCCCTCTCCCGCCCGGCTCTGGGTAGAGGAAAGGGGTAAAACTTACCTTTTTTCCAGTGCCGGGCAGGGAGCTCTCTTCCTCCTCTCCGCCTCTGATCCTCCCATTCGGCTGAATGCGCGTGCATTCAGCCAGTCTCATAGGAAAGCATTCATAATCTATGGACTGTGATTTTCACAGTGAGAATCATGCAAGTGCCTCTAGTGGCTGTCAATGAGACAGCCGCTAGAGGATTTGGAGGATGGATTAACCCATTTATAAACATAGCAGTTTCTCTGAAAGGGATATGCAATACTCGCCTCAGTGTTTTGTAATAAACTTAGCCTCCATCCTTCCTCCATCCCAGATTGTTAGAGAGTTTCTAATTCAAACATGCTTACTGTACGGGATCACCATTCTAAGTTGCATTACAATCGGATATAGAACAAAACTATTAGACATTTGGCTTTTTACAGTCGGAACTTTAATAAAAAAGAAAAGAAAAGTAAGTATTTTGGGACGTAAAAAGAACTCATGTACACACAATATTGCTAGTGATGGGAATAAATCTGGTTCATAACTATGTTACTATGTGTTTGAAAAACTGTCTACATGCACACAGCTAATTATTGCCAGGTCTTCAAATGGTAAGTCTAGCAAAGCTTTCTATATTCGGTTAATCTTTTGGTATTTTATTTTATAAGGATTTATGTAAATAGAACATGAGATGACAGGCTCACTGGTGTAATAATAATAATAATAATATGGTTATACTAGTGTCTCCCAGTAGCTGGTAAAGTTGAGTTAACCCAGTCCTGCTTGGCAGATCTGCTGTAACAGTACTTTTGGTCTCAAACTGTCAAAAACTATCGTTCATCCTCAGCTGACTGCTGCACGCCAGGTAGGTCGGCACAATACACAGAGGGACATTTCCATACGCTCATGCATCAAAGTGTCAAAACGCAGCACAGAAAGACAAAGTGACCCATATTTATGAACCCAAAAGGTCAGTGGTGAGAAAATCTTTTCCGTGGGTTCTCGGAGTGTAAAATAACTGCAGTGCTTTTAAACGCTCGATGTGAGATGATCCGGGAAGGAAACCAGTACAAATTCTACAGGAAAAAACAAAACACTGAATTTAGAAAGTAGAAAGTTAGTGTGGGGTATGGATTACTGACCCCTTGTTGTACAAAAGAGCTGCAGGTTCAATGTTTATCATGTGGAGGATTCAGCAGAGGTTGAACAGAAATCTGCAAATAAACAAACTGGTATAAAGTTACTCAAAGAGGCACAATTTTAGAAAATTCACCTCTTGATAATGGTAGCTATGGGTTGAGGTGTGGCAAACCCTGCCACTGGAACTGATCATTCTGTGTGAATGAAGGACTTTCACCAAGGGAATAACTAACCGAATGGACTTTCTTGTTATATTGCTGTTTTTAGGCGAATGGCCGAAACTACCGAACGTGAAACCACCCGGGGTGGTCGTGTGTTTCCAATTAACTGAACGATACAATGTTACGAGGGAATTAAGTGCCTGTATGTGTGGCCGCCATTTCGCATACCGAACACGTGTCGGCGGCCATCTTACGCACAAACAGCGGTACTTGGTTGTCGAACACCTGGAACTCAAACCGGGCATTCGATTAACCAAGTACCGCTGAGACCTCCAGCGTGCTCCGACAGCACGAATCAAACACACGAACGCCCCGGCGTTCGGTAGATAGATTCCCCTAAACGAGGGGATTCGTGCAAAGGCTTGCAATCGCATGGATGGCTGTTATTCGGTATTTTTAATTCACTGAAATAGACAGACCGCAGGGCCAGAATTCATGGAACTGTTTTCGGCTACTGAGTCCCTGCGGTCGGTCAAAACTTTAACTGTCTGTAACTCCCGAACCCCTGGTCCGATCTGGGTGAATTTCGAGTATGTTGCTCACCCAGATCAGACCTACCAGGGGACCCCTTATTTGTCCCTGTACCCCCTGTATTTAGGGGACATCTAGAAAGTGGGGAAAACTGTGTCCCCACTAATCTGTTTAAGGGCTAATCTAAGGGGAGGAGAGTGAGGGGAGGTGACCGGGTTACAATTGGCTACTGTAATAATTCTGAAAGTTACCTCCCTTGCATGGGAGAAATGAATAAAAGCAGACCTGGGATTAAAGCTGACAGTTGACTCCAAGACTATGTGTCGTCTATGTAGCGGAACGCCAATATTAAATCCACGAATTCCGCTGGTCCAGAAACGAATCCACAGTCAAGCGCTGAAAACACCAAGGCAATATCCCCAACCTCCCAATAACCGGACGAGACACAGTTTTGGGAGTCAACCGACAATCCTTTAATCGGCACGACAATTTATACAAGTCCCCATGCAAGGGGTTTCCTGAGTCCTTTCCCAGGGGCACTCCCAGAGGGGACTACATGGGGGACTTACAGTATAACATATTTCTCCCATCAGGCACTGCTGCACGAGAGGGATCATCCTCCCAGAATGCACCGCTAAGGGGATTATCCCCTCGTGCAGCAGAACCGGCAATTCATATAAAAATACATAACTTTTAAAATACACAGTGGATTTACACGAATGGACGTTCGGTAGATAGCTGGGGTCTGGGCGCATCATTCGTGAGATTGCCGCTCAGATCCCAGCTAAAATAACCGAACGCCGCACAGAAAACACATTTCTTTCAAAACACACGAAAAGAACCGATTGCTTTTAGTGAACCTGGTCCTGAAACTCCCGAACGTCCTGGAGGCTCAGCGGTGTTCGTGCCGTCGAATAACTATTGGTAATGCTATGCGTTCGACGACACGGCCCCGCTGAAGAACAAGGGATCCAAGATGGCCGACCGCCGCATGGTCGGTAGTCGAACGACGGCCACCCAGGAGAGCCTCTAATAACCGATTGCAATCGGTTAACTAGCGCCACACGCCTCTAAGTGTGTGGGCTATTAGGGGGTATCGCGTTCGGTTCACGAACGGCTTTCTAAAGTGCCGTTCGTGAAACGAAAGAAAATCCCCATACAAAACCGCCAATTGCATTCGGCGGAAACAGCATTACAGGCAACACGGAAAATACCTTAACATCTACATAGGTGTACAGCGCATATCTCGCCCGACCTAGTGGCAACCCTTAAAGGCACAGTCTCTAGTTATTGTCCAAGTGGCTAGGTTTGCCACAATGCTCCCCCAGAACCAAGCCGGCATACACAGCCTGATCCCAACGGATCGGCTTGGGGATGTCCGGGGGAGTGCTCACAGATCACTTCTCAAGGTCTGTTTGTCTGGACAACCCGTCGGCATTACCGTTTTGTTTCCCTGGGCGGTAGTGTATTGTAAAGTCAAAGGGCTGCAGCGCCAAACTCCAGCGCAGCAGCCTGGCATTGTCTCCTGCCACACGGTTTAGCCACACCAACGGGTTGTGATCTGTGAGCAAAGAAAAGGGTTGCCCATAGAGATACGGCTGTAACTTTTTCAGGGCCCACACCACGGCCAGGCATTCCTTCTCTATGGCGGCGTAGCTCACTTCTCGGGGTAGCAGCTTCCGACTCAAGTAGGCTACGGGGTGTTCTCCGCCATCGGCTCCGACCTGGCTCAGTACTGCTCCCAATCCAAACATTGAGGCGTCTGTGTGAACAAGAAAACGTTTAGTTGGATCAGGAGCAGCCAGTACAGGGGCATTGGTCAGAGCCGTCTTCAGCTGGTTGAATGCCTGTTCACACTCTGGGGCCCAGACGACCTGCCGGGGCAGGTTTTTCTTCGTCAAATCAGTCAGGGGTTTGGCCAGGGCACTGTAGTTGGGTACAAATTTTCTGTAATACCCTGCGGTACCCAGGAAAGCCAGGACTTGGGTTTTGGTCCTAGGGGTAGGCCACTGGGCTACAGCTTCAATCTTTGCGGGCTCAGGCTTCTGCTGCCCGCTACCAACCCGGTGTCCTAAGTACTGGACCTCTGCCATCCCTATGTGGCATTTGCTGGGTTTCAAGGTAAGCCCTGCCTCTCGGATCCGATCTATTACTGCCCCTATGTGTTGTAGGTGTTCTGCCCAGGTCTGACTGTAGATGGCAATATCGTCCAGATATGCACACGCATAGTCCTGGAACCCGTCCAGTAGCCGATCCACCATCCGCTGGAATGTCGCGGGGGCGTTCTTCATCCCGAATGGCATGACTCGAAATTGGTACAAGCCAAACGGGGTGACAAACGCCGACTTAGGAATGGCGTCCTCGGCTAGTGGAATTTGCCAGTATCCCTTACACAAATCTATGGTAGTGAGATACTGACCCCTGGCCATCCTATCAAGCAGTTCGTCTATCCGAGGCATCGGGTAGGCGTCCGACACAGTTTTGTCGTTCAACCTCCGGTAGTCCACGCAGAACCGGGTGGTACCATCTTTCTTGGGAACCAGGACTACCGGCGATGCCCAGGGGCTATCTGAGTGTTCAATAACCCCCAACTGCAACATCTCTTCAATTTCCTTCCTCATATGTTCCCGCACGGATTCAGGAATCCGATAGGGAGTCTGTCGCATGGGAAGCTGTCCCAGGGTTTCTACTCGGTGGGTGGCTAGTGGAGTGTACCCAGGTAGATTAGAAAAGGTAGCGCCCTTTGCTGCTATCAGTTCTTGTACCTGAATACGCTCTTGAGGACTTAGTCGCTCCCCCAGTTGAACCCCCTGGGAGGGTTTCTTCTGCTCCTCCTGCTCTAACAGATCGGGAAGGGGCAGGTTCTCCTGATCTTCGGAGGCGGGCGTGCAAATAGCTGCCACGTCCTCCGTCCGCTCGTGGTAGGGTTTGAGCATGTTCACATGGAGCATGCGTCTCTTCCCTACTCCGGAGCATGGGCCGATCACATAGGTGGTATCGCATCTCTGCTGGTATGGGCCCTGCCAGACGGAGTTTATCGGTGCGGACAGGTTTAAGGATTAGCACCTTCTGCCCCACTTGAAAACTACGGTCTCTGGCCCCTCTGTCATACCAACGACGCTGTCGTTGTTGGGCGGCCTGGAGGTTGGTGCGCACCGCCTGGGTCAATTCCTCCAGGCGATCCCGGAACGCCAGCACGTATGGTACAATAGGGGTCCCATCTGCACTACTCTCTCCCTCCCAATGCTCTCTAATGAGATCCAACGGCCCCCGGACCCTTCTCCCAAACAATAGTTCAAAGGGGGAGAAACCCGTAGACTCTTGGGGCACCTCTCTGTATGCAAACAACAGATGGGGAAGGAATCGTTCCCAGTCCTTATGGGTCTCTCCGAATGTCCGAAGCATCTGTTTTAGGGTACCGTTGAATCTCTCACATAATCCATTGGATTGCGGGTGGTACGCGGAGTTAATGATCGGCTTTATGCCACATATCCTCCATAACTGCTGAGTAACCTCAGCCGTGAATTGGGTCCCCCTATCTGAGACCATTTCCTGTGGGAACCCTACTCGGGAGAAGATTTTCATCAAGGCTTCGGCTACGGTCTCCGCGTGGATATTAGTTAGGGCAATCGCCTCGGGGTACCGGGTGGCGTAATCCACCACGGTCAGGATATACCGTTTCCCAGAGGGGCTGGGTTTTGGTAGTGGCCCTACTATATCTACTGCTACCCGGCTGAACGGTTCCTCAATTATGGGTAGGGGACATAGTTTTGCCTTATGGCGATCCCCCCTTTTGCCTACCCTCTGGCACACATCACAGGAGGTACAATATTGCCTAACATCTTTGGAAATCCCGGGCCAAAAGAAAGCGTGCGTTAAGCGATACCGGGTCCGGGTCATCCCTAAATGGCCGGACAGAGGAATATCATGAGCTATTCTCAGTAACTCCTGCCTATACTTCTGGGGCACTACTAGCTGCTTGGTTTGGAGCGTCACAGAGTTGCCTATTGCCCGTTCCGCCACCCGGTACAGTAACTTCTTTTCCCATACGTACCGTTCTCCCTCCCGCCCCACCTGGTCCGTGTCTACCCTATCTCGGTACACCTGCAGTGTGGGGTCTGTCTGAACCTCAGCTTCAAATGTGGTCGGGGTGTCCCAAGTCATGTCGGTCAAGGGGGGGTCATGGTGTCTTACCTGAGCCTCAGAGTGTGCGGGGAATGCCGTGGTGCGAGCCTGTTGCCGGGTGGTTACCGGATGCGCCTCTTGGGAAGGAGCCTGGGGAAGAAAAGCAGAAGTCATCGGGCCCAAGTCATTCCCCAAAACAACATCGGCCGGTAGTTTCTTCATTATGGCCACCTCTACAACCCCCTCCCCAGTTCAAATGCACTTTGGCCGTGGGTAACCGGTACATGGCTCCCCCTGCTACCCGGACTGCCACTGATCTGCCAGTGTGGGCCGTATCTGGAATTAAATGGGGGGCCACTAAGGTCAAGGTGGCTCCCGAGTCCCGCAGCCCCTGCACTTCTTTCCCTCCCACAAATACAACTTGGCGGTGATGCTGCCGGTTGTCCGTGGCTTGCACAGACATCACCTCGTACAGAACCCCCAATGGTTCTTCGGTTGATAGACTTGCCAGCTCCGAGTGGTCAGTTCGGTGTGGTAGAAATGGGCCGCTGCCCTTGGAGCGGAGTTTTGCCGTACCTGGTTCCACGCCTGCCTGCTCCGATTCTGGGTGCACTCCCGGGACATATGCCCCCACTGCCGGCAGGTATGGCATTGTATGTTGGCCCTGCCATTGTAGCGTGATGGCGGTGGGGGGTTTCCTGGTGGTGGCCGGAATGGAGTAGCGTTGGCGGGTGTGGAGATGGTTGGGTGGTGTGGTACAGCTGGTCTCAGGGGAGCCCTGTTGGGAAGCCCATGATGCCTTCGGGCGTCAAAATGCTGATCCGCCAACCGGGCGGCTTCGGTTAGGGTGAGGGGTTTCCTGTCCCTTACCCATTCTTGTGCCTCAGGTGACAGTCCGTTAAAAAATTGCTCCAACAAGATGAGTTGGCGCAGTTCCTCCATTGTGGTAGCTTGGCTCGCCTGAATCCATCCTTGCGACGCTTGGTCGAGCTTATGTGCCCACTCAGCGTGGGAATCTTTCTCGGGCTTCCTCAATCCCCGAAATTTACGCCGGTACGCCTCCGGGGTTATGGCATACCTCTCCAGAATTGCCCTCTTAACTTTAAAATAGTCCTTGCTATCTTCTCTGGGCACAGCGCGATACGCCTCGGCTGCTCGTCCTGCCAACTTGCCTGCCAGTAGGGGTACCCACATAGCCTGTTCTAGATCGTGTAGGTCGCACAACCGCTCAAAATCCTGCAGGTATCCGTCAATCTCGTCTTTCTCCTCGCAGAATGCTTTAAATGCCTGGTAAGGTATTTTCTGCTTCACTGGAGCGCAGAATGAATTGGCGATGGATTCTGCCCTGGATGGTGACCTCTGGTGTTGCTGTGCCATAATATAATCCTGGACGTCCGCCATCAGTACGGTTAAGATGTCCAGGGTTACTGGCTGTGGTACAAATTCCAGCCGGGTTCTCAGTTCCCTCTGGTATGGTGTTTCCTCTCTGGCAGGTGGGGGTGGACTGCTGTGCGCTTGGTCGCCCTCCATTAGCTCTGCAATCAGTACTGCTTTCGATTTATTGCTAGCGCTTTTCCCTCTAGCCTCCAGCAGCTCTGTAACGGATCACCTGGCACCCCGACTGGGTACCTCCGTTGAAAGATGCTCCTAGCGCTTCCAGAGGACTCCAAGCACTCCACCAGACACCATAAGCACCGCAGGCTGCAGCTATCTCCCTTCAGAACGAAGCAGGAACAAGCTCTTACAAGAGCTCAGTGATTATAGCAAGGGAATATGCCTAGCATAGCAATCCCTTGTAGCAGATTCCCCCAATAAGAGACAGGACTCAAGTTGAGGGTAAAAATAGAACTCTCTGGCTGCTAGCTTGCAGCCCTTTTATTAGGTGCTCCCATGAAGGGGAGGGACACACACAGTAACGTACATTAACCAATCACACAATAGTTACATCCCACACATAGCCCTCCCCTCTACCTGTAAACTAATTAT
Source organism: Pelobates cultripes (assembly GCA_933207985.1). Lineage (NCBI taxonomy): Eukaryota > Metazoa > Chordata > Amphibia > Anura > Pelobatidae > Pelobates > Pelobates cultripes. The sequence continues at coordinate 426,332,020 of OW240912.1, forward strand.
CTGTACACACAGGAAAATACAATTATCATATGTAGGGAAAATACAGTTTTTACACAACATTCATAACTCCCAAAATATACATCACATTCGCATAAAAATACATATTCACAATCAATCCATTCAGGGGAACAACATATTAAAAAATGGCATGAATCAGACCAGGGGTTCAAAAGTTAGTAAAAGTATCTTTTGTTCCCCCTGGCTCAAACAAAAAGTAAAACATCCCCACAATGCATCCTGGCTTCCTCCCTTCTGCCCTGGAGATAATTGGAGAAGGAATCTAATTATCTCCAAAGACAGAGCCAAACTCCATTACCCACATGGCAGACAAAAAGACAGTAAAAGACATAAAATTACATACTGACACATTTAGTACATAAAACACACATTTCTACATATCCCCAGATAGCTTGGATCTGACTGCACATTATTAGATGAATGGCACTCAGATCACACGAATAAGCCTTTCTGCAGGGAAAATAAACAGTTTAACCTGCAGGGCCATAGTCCAAAGGCAAGAGGCGGGCAAGCAGCCCCCTCCAAGGACACGTGGCGAGGTCGGTTTTGCCACACTTCTCCCCTTTGCCCCCCAGACTAACAGGGTATCTGACCTCCTGCAGGTCAGTGCCCTGGTTAGTCCAGCAAACCACCCACGAAGCACAAACAGCAGTACAGCCCACCCACAATAAATGTTTACTCCACCTGGATAAAGTAGCAACTTGTCCATGTCCAGGTGCCTCACCACGGCTGTGTGGGGAGCTGGTAGACTGCCTTGGTGGGTTGCTGAGTGGGCAGAGACCAGCGGTACTCTGCCCTGGTGCCAGCGCTACCACCGAAGTAGCCTGATTGGAGCCTGGTTGTGGGAGGGGGAGACCGACCGTCTCCCCTCTGGGTACACAGCTCTGGGGCTGGGGAACAGAACCGACCGTCTCTACCCCTTGGGCTGTAAGCGCAGAGACTACGGTCCCATCTGCACAGTTGCGGGGCTCAACATCTCCCCTTGGTGGGTTAGGCTGCCGCTGGAGAGAGGGTGTAACAAGCTCCTCTCTCTGGACTGTCAACTGCCGCTGGGGAGAGGGGTTAACAGGCTCCTCTCCCTGACACTCTCTCTGCTGGTGGAGAGGCGGACCAGCTGTCTCCCCTTTCATTATTTTGTCCTGCTGCTGGGGTGTGAGACTGACGGTCTCTGCTCCCTGCAGGACACACTGCCGCTGGGGAGGAAGGACGACACCTTCAGCTCCCTGGGGTACACACTGTCGCTGGAGAGGAAGGATTGCACCCTCAGCTCCCTGGGGTACACACTGCCGCTGGGGAGGAAGGACGACACCTTCGGCTCCCTGGGTTACACACTGCTGCTGGGGAGGACGGACGACACCATCAGCTCCCTGGGGTACGCACTGCCGCTGGGGAGGAAGGACGGCACCTTCCGCTGGGGCAGCCTGTAGAAAGTCAGGCTCAGGGGAAGGAAACAAGGGAGGACAGAGGCCAGCGGCGCTCTGCCCAGTTGCCAGCTCTTCTGCTGGGGGGTCAGGGAACAAAGGAGTTGGCTGGGGAGGAGAAATATCACTTACCTCCCCCTGGTACTCCGGCTGCTGCTGGGGGGGGAGGTCGATGCTCTCCACTTTCTGTAACTCCAGCTCTAGTTGGGGATCTGGGCCGGTTGCCCAGCATCCCTGTAGGGCCGGTGGAGAGATCTCGGTCCCATCTCCACCTGCCTGCAGGGGGTCCTCCCAGGACCAGTCTATGAGGTCCTCTACCTCGGGTACCTCTGGTTGCTGTTGGGGAGGGAGACCGGTTGTCTCTTCCTCCAATAACACATTCTGCCGCTGGGGAGTGAGACCGACTGTCTCCCCTCCCTGTAAAACATACTGCCGCTGGGGATCTGGGCCGGGTGCCCAGCATCCCTGTAGGGCCGGTAGAGAGACCTCGGTCCCATCTCCACCGGCCACCTCGGTTTCTTCCTCGTCCCACTCTACCTGTGGCTGGAGTTTCTCCCAACGTGCCCACTGGCCTTCCCTCAATGCCCTGTGTTGTAGGTTCCGGGTCACCATGTCCCACACGAACCGCACGTATTTCTCCTCTGGATTGGGTCCGTAAAACTTCAGGTGCAACCCTACCATCGTGCCAAACTCTAGTACGGAGTAGCTATACGCCATGCTTGCTGTAGCCACTGCTGGTTCCATTATGTTGCTGAAGATAAGGACGCTGCACAACTCCACACGTTACCGGTGTCTCCGAGCTGCTTCTCCTCGCACTAGGATGCCATCCCGCCGCTTGCCACCAATGTAACGGATCACCTGGCACCCCGACTGGGTACCTCCGTTGAAAGATGCTCCTAGCGCTTCCAGAGGACTCCAAGCACTCCACCAGACACCATAAGCACCGCAGGCTGCAGCTATCTCCCTTCAGAACGAAGCAGGAACAAGCTCTTACAAGAGCTCAGTGATTATAGCAAGGGAATATGCCTAGCATAGCAATCCCTTGTAGCAGATTCCCCCAATAAGAGACAGGACTCAAGTTGAGGGTAAAAATAGAACTCTCTGGCTGCTAGCTTGCAGCCCTTTTTATTAGGTGCTCCCATGAAGGGGAGGGACACACACAGTAACGCACATTAACCAATCACACAATAGTTACATCCCACACATAGCCCTCCCCTCTACCTGTAAACTAATTATCTGTACACACAGGGAAATACAATTATCATAGGTAGGGAAAATACAGTTTTTACACAACATTCATAACTCCCAAAATATACATCACATTCGCATAAAAATACATATTCACAATCAATCCATTCAGGGGAACAACATATTAAAAAATGGCATGAATCAGACCAGGGGTTCAAAAGTTAGTAAAAGTATCTTTTGTTCCCCCTGGCTCAAACAGTAAAAGTAAAACATCCCCACAATGCATCCTGGCTTCCTCCCTTCTGCCCTGGAGATAATTGGAGAAGGAATCTAATTATCTCCAAAGACAGAGCCAAACTCCATTACCCACATGGCAGACAAAAAGACAGTAAAAGACATAAAATTACATACTGACACATTTAGTACATAAAACACACATTTCTACATATCCCCAGATAGCTTGGATCTGACTGCACATTATTAGATGAATGGCACTCAGATCACACGAATAAGCCTTTCTGCAGGGAAAATAAACAGTTTAACCTGCAGGGCCATAGTCCAAAGGCAAGAGGCGGGCAAGCAGCCCCCTCCAAGGACACGTGGCGAGGTCGGTTTTGCCACAAGCTCCTTTAGCGTCTGTCTCTTTAACGCCGTGTAATCAGTCCCCATTCACTGATCGCTTTCGTCTGCTTGTTTCATACGAATTGCCTTTCCGTTCGGTTGTTCTTTCCATTCGAATGCGCTGTATTCGGCTGTAGAGTTGGATCCCGTCGCTTGCCACCAATTGTAGCGGAACGCCAATATAAAATCCACGAATTCCGCTGGTCCAGAACGAATCCACAGTCAAGCGCTGAAAACACCAAGGCAATATCCCCAACCTCCCAATAACCGGACGAGACACAGTTTTGGGAGTCAACTGACAATCCTTTAATCGGCACGACAATTTATACAAGTCCCCATGCAAGGGGTTTCCTGAGTCCCTTCCCAGGGGCACTCCCAGAGGGGACTACATGGGGGACTTACAGTATAACATATTTCTCCCATCAGGCACCGCTGCACGAGAGGGATCATCCTCCCAGAATGCACCGTTAAGGGGATTATCCCCTCGTGCAGCAGAACCGGCAATTCATACAAAAATACATAACTTTTAAAATACACGGTGGATTTATACGAATGGACGTTCGGTAGATAGCTGGGGTCTGGGCGCATCATTCGTGAGATTGCCGCTCCGATCCCAGCTAAAATAACCGAACGCCGCACAGAAAACACATTTCTTTCAAAACACACGAAAAGAACCGATTGCTTTTAGTGAACCTGGTCCTGAAACTCCTGAACGTCCTGGAGGCTCAGCGGTGTTCGTGCCGTCGAATAACTATTGGTAATGCTATGCGTTCGACGACACGGCCCCGCTGAAGAACAAGGGATCCAAGATGGCCGACCGCCGCATGGTCGGTAGTCGAACGACGGCCACCCAGGAGAGCCTCTAATAACCGATTGCAACAATGTTGCAATCGGTTAACTAGCGCCACACGCCTCTAAGTGTGTGGGCTATTAGGGGGTATCGCGTTCGGTTCACGAACGGCTTTCTAAAGTGCCGTTCGTGAAACGAAAGAAAATCCCCATACAAAACCGCCATTTGCATTCGGCGGAAACAGCATTACAGGCAATACGGAAAATACATTAACATCTACATAGGTGTAAAGCGCATATCTCGCCCGACCTATTGGCAACCCTTAAAGGCACAGTCTCTAGTTATTGTCCAAGTGGCTAGGTTTGCCACACACATTGCTCTTCAAACAATTCTCCCCAGGCTGAACCTCACGGTATTCATGACCAGTCAACTGCAAGTGGTGCAGCAGTGATCCAGAAAGATGATTGGTCCACCCAGCATTGAATGAGAAAGGTTCAGGCCCACATTTATGATCAATCTTTTCTGGTGACCAATGGCTTGAACAAGGATACTCCTTCCAAATGACTAAACAATGTCTGGACATATTTTAATCTGATGGCCTTTGTTTTATAGGTGGCGTTTCCAAACTATGACCCTCCGGTGTACAATGCAGACAGAATGGATCGGGGATTATATGACCCTAAATTTGAGTTAGTATTGACTGTGTTATGTCTCTGTGTGTTTTAATGCAGATATACTTAAGGTTTTTAACCCCTTCACGACGGCACTCTTATATACACAGTTGCCACGGTATGAATTCATATTCTGCAATCGTGTATACACAAATTTTGTTTGCAAATATGTCCTTTGTACTCTGCACTCTCACTGCGTTCTTCCTGTCTCCTGCATTCTCACTGCGCTCTACCTGTCTCTTGCACTCTCATTGCGCTCTTCCTGTCCCTTGCACTTTCATTGCGCTCTTCCTGTCCTCGGCACTCTTCCTATACTCTGCACTTTCACTGCACTTTCACTGCGCTCTTCCTTTCTCCTGCACTCTTCCTATGATCTGCACTCTCACTGCATTCTTCATGTCCCCTGTGCTTTTCCTGTCCCCTGCACTCTCACTGCACTCTTTCTGTTCCCTGCACTCTCACTGTGCTCTTCATGTCCCCTGCACTCTCACTCTTCCTGTCCCCTGCACTCTCACTGCACTCTTTCTGTCCCCCGCACTCTCACATCCCTCGACATGTCCCATGCACTCTCACTGTTCTCTACCTTTCCCCTGCACTCTCACTGCACTCTTTCTATGAAATAGCCAAACAGTGATGGGGTATTCCTTCACAAGCACTATCTGTAGAAAATATGTATTTTGTTGTCAGATTCTGTTTTTAACATCCCGGTTTATTTTTAGGATGACTGAGAAAAGTCGAAAATACAATGCATTGGATGGTAAATTTGATTTCCGCAGTTCGTGTGGAACGTATAGCGTGAAAGACGGACTACCACTGTGAGTGTTTTTCTCTCTCCCATGGTAACATGGTGAGATACGCTGAAAACAAAAGTCTAAGTAGAAGTGATACTATTAGTATGATATACGCATTACACCCATCACGTGATAATTTTGTAATGCGTTATGACATCACACAATTTCTAGGTTTATGAAATCTCTGTCCTGTGATATCCTATAAATTACCTAAATAGTGTGATGTCATATCTGTGTTTCATAATATCCTATTTATTATCTAAATAGTGTGATTTTATCTCTGTTCCGTAATATCCTCTAAAAAAACTTTTTATAGTTACATAGCTGAAAAGAGACTTGAGTCCATCAAGTTCAGCCTTCCTCACATATGTTTTTGCTGTTGATCCAAAAGAAGGCAAAAAACCTACACTGTAGGTTCCAATTTTGCAACAAACTAGGAAACAATTCCTTCTTGACCCCAAAATAAAGAATGGTTGGAGACCGCGCCCCAAATAATACATAAGAAATATATATAAATATATATATACACAATTCTTTTGATAATTGTACACACAGTTGACCACAAAAAATATAAACAAAAATTTTACCATACTGCAGTACAGTATAGTTGGTAAAGAGTGATGAGATAATCTTATGTGATAGCACTCACATTGCTTAGAGCTCATTTAGAGCTCTGAAACTGCTATGTTTACATCTGAAGGGTTCAATCCTGGGGGACCTGGCACCCAGACCACTTCATTGAGATAAAGTGTTCTGGGTGATTATAGTGTCCCTGTAACCTTAAAAAGCTCCCGGGTGGTTCATGCGCCTGTTCGGATTCAGAACCATATAACCCAAACCACGAACAGAGCAATTTAAAGTGTGTTAGACAAGGTACTTTGCAGGGGCCATAGCGAGGTTCAGTTCGCCACATCTCTGTTGTCCTATATCTCTCTATGTGGTGGGATATGATACCTCAGTTGTCCTCTAACTCTGTATGTGGTGGGCTATGATACCTCAGTTGTCCTCTAACTCTGTATGTGGTGGGCTATGATACCTCAGTTGTCCTCTAACTCTCTATGTGGTGGGATATGATACATCTGTTGTCCTCTAACTCTCTGTTTGGTGGGATATGATACCTCAGTTGTCCTCTAACTCTGTATGTGGTGGGATATGATAGCTCTGTTGTCCACTAACTCTCTATGTGGTGGAATATGATACCTCTGTTGTTATCTAACTCTCAATGTGGTGAGATATGATACCTCTAACTCTCTGTAACAGAACCCCTGTTATTGCCTGGCCAACAAACTTGAAACATTGAAACTCCCTGGATTTGTTACCAGTGTTATATTTAAACATGCGAATGGGAAAACGAATGACAATGCTAACCCATTCGTATGAACGAACAAACTGCCAAATGAGAGACCACCCAGCTCAGGCGTGTGCCGCCAATTACCCTCTTGACTGTGCCAGACCACAAACTGCAAGCATTCCCTGGGTGGCCGTCCATCAGTATGTACGAACACGTGGCAGCGGCCATCTTGTTTTGTCAAACGCGTTCAGCGGTGTTTGGTCGTCGAGTGTCTGGAACTATTTTCAGACACTCAAACTCCCAAACACAGTTAAGACTTCCAGGACCACTTAGCTTTGCCCAGAATTACACGAACAAGGCAGCATTCGGTAAAAGTATTGCACGAATGGGGCGGCACAGGACCAGCAAAGTCACGAACAATAAAAATAACTGTTCTGTTCTGTACAAACGGCAGTTTGTAACAGTGCCCAACAAGGTCCACGTGGGTGGTAACCTTGTGGGAAAATGTGTATAAAAGAAATGCTCGTGTGCCCATTAAAACAGTTCTGCTTAACCCCCAATACGTAGCTTCATCTCGTCATTGAAGGGAACCTGCATCCAGCTAAATCATTAGCTCTTGTAAGAGCTCTGCCTACCTCTCTACAATGATCCAGCTGATGGGATATCGGGAATACTCTGCAGCACAGCCTCTCGCCAGGAAAAGGACGTATCCAACTGCATACACCCCTCTCACTACCTGGGTGGCTGTTACACTCTCTATTTGGTGGAATATGATACCTCTGCTGTCCTCTTACTCTCGATGTGGTGGGTGTAACGGATCACCTGGCACCCCGACTGGGTACCTCCGTTAAAGGATGCTCCTAGCGCTTCCTGAGGACTCCAAGCACTGCAGCAGACACCACAACCACCGAATCGGAGAAGCATATGAATCCTCTCAAGCATATGAATGCTGTAGACAGTTGAATAGGAACCATACGAATAGGTTTACTCTCCTAGCAGTCAAACTGGAACAGCATACAATAAATCCTTCCCCCAATAATGAGACGACACTTCACTTTGAGGGTTAAAACAGGAACTCTTGTGCTGGCACACCCAGCCTGGTTTTTATTACAGCCTTTCACATACAGGACCGCCCACAGGGAGGTATAAAACAACCAATCACATATCAGTTACATCCCACATATTCCCTCCCCTTATCCTGAGAGGAAACTCAATTACACATACAGTTAAAACATACTTTCTACCCAACTTTCATAACTTTAAAACCATACATCACATTGACATAAAATTACATATTCACAATCAATCCATTCAGGGGAACAACATATTAAAAAATGGCATGAATCCGACCAGGGGTTCAAAAGTTAGTAAAAGTATCTTTTGGGCCCTGGCTGGCACATGGCTATCTGGCTCAAACAGGTTTTACAGAGCCCTCTATCCTGGAGACAATGGAGAAAGTAATCCAATTATCCAGGGATAGAGGCAGACTCCATTATGCACATGGTGAGCACAAAGCATTAAAATATTATAAAATACACAAAGTCACATTTTATACATAAAACACAGACATGTCACATATCCCCAGATAGCTGGGATCTGAGCGCACAAAACTACCGAATAGCGCTCAGATCCTGTTCACACATTTCAATTGCCGTGGAGCCGAAGTCTTTAACTACACGAATGGGCTCCATGGCATAGCTATCTGGGTTAACACATTCACATAAAGTCTGGTCCATAGTCCAAAGGCATGAGGCGGGCAAGCAGCCCCCTCCAAGGACACGTGGCGAGGTCAGTTTTGCCACAGTGGGATATGATACCTCTGTTGTCCTCTAACTCTCTGTGGTGGAATATGATACCTCTGTTGTTGTCTGTTGGTGGTGTAACGAAAATATACCCCAACACGCAGGATTTAAGCTAAACAAATGTCAGCACAGAGGGAAGGTACGTCTACCGGACTTTAGAGTGGGCGGACTCAACGTAAAGGAGAGAGATACAGAGTCAGGAGCGATCCGAGGTCAAGGGCACAAAGAGACAGCGTAAACTTGGACTAGCCGGGGTCTGGTACACAGAAAACAGCAAGCTGCCAAACAGAACAGATAAGGATAAAGAGATAACGTAGTCAGAAACAAAGCCAAGGTCAAGTACAAAGGAACACAACTGAACACAACAAGCGCTAAAGGGAACTGAAACAGAAACCACGATAGGGCAAGGAACTAAGGGAAAAAGGTGAGTATATATACCTAAACATCTAATATGATTGGTCCCTGTCACATCCACGCCCCCAAAAGGTAAGTGTATGGGGAGTGTGGCATGACAGGGACCAATTGGATGCCTTTTCCAAATTAGGGTCCCACTGTCCCTTTAAGAGCGCGCCCGAGACCCGCGGCGCGCTCTTAGAGTTAGGCGGGACACGTGTCCACTTCTCGCGGTCACTGCCCACCTTCCTGTTACAGCCGTCGGATGAGCCGCGCGCGGCTTGTGCAGCAGCAGGACCGCGCGCGGCTCGAACAGAGGACCCCGGCCGGCACCTGGAAAGGGTAAGTACCGCTACAGGTGGGAAATGATACCTCTGTTGTCCTCTAACTCTCTATTTGGTGGGATATGATACCTCTGTTGTCCTCTAACTCTCTATATGGTGGGATAAGATACCTCTGTTGTCCTCTTACTCTCTATATGGTGCAATATGATACCTCTGTTGTTCTCTAACTCTCTATTTGGTGGGATATGATACATCATTTGTTCTATAACTCCTTATATGATGGAATATGATACCTCTGTTGTCCTCTAACTCTCTGTGACAAACTTCCCTTCCCACGTGAGTTTGCCACGCGCACCTGAAGGAGCCTACTTGCCAGCCTACTGCTCACAGACTATGGTCCAAGCAGGGAAACCTGTAAAAGACTGTTTAAATGGCTTGGTTCATGTAATTTCCCTATACCGTTTGGGAATCAAACAACCGCATGAACAGGGACCACCTGGGAGCTTGTTAACCCCTATTAACACTTTGGAAAGGTTCTCACCTCAGTGTTCTAATTGTTCATCTGGGTGGCTGCAATTCGTAAGAACGACCACCTTGTTTGCATGAACACAGGCATGTTTGCATGGACAAGTGTTTGGTTGTCGAGTTCATGGAATTAAAATCGGACACTGAAACTCCCGAACACCACTGGACTTCCATCATCGCCTGCGTTCGTTTCTATAGATCCTAGAGGAACACTACTCGCGGGAACCGTTCGTCTAGAGAAGGGGAACAAGCTCCATGGTTCAAACAGAGACTACGTTCAGTGTTTTATTCATTTTTATGTTACCAAAGTTTACCGACCGCTAGCCCTGACTTCATGGAACTGTTTTGGGCATAGGACCATGTGAGCGGTCAGTCAAATAATTGACTTCCATGGAAATCTCAAACCCCTGATCCGATCTGGGTAATTTATGGATATGTTGGTCACCCAGATCGGGGCTATCAGGGGCTGTAACTTTTGTGGGGTTTTTGTAGGTTTTAAAGGTACTTTTGGGGTGTTTGTAAATTGTATGTTTTTCTGTACCAGGAAATAATTGAGTTTGTAGTGTTCCTGACTCAATTATCTCCCAGCCAAAGGGGAGAGATTACCCTGTTTTGTGTAGGAGTGTCATGGGCGGGTTTGATCCTGTCCATATATGTATAAAAGCAGGCCAGAATAAAGCATTCCAGCTTGTACTCCCAGAACTATGTGTCTTCTGGTTACTGGGAGGGGAAAGGGCTAATCACTGTTCCAGCTTGTTCCAGCATGGAGCATTCAACGGAGAAAGTCCTTGTAAGGACTAGGGCTCCCAGGACTGAGTGTTGTCCAGTTCCTGGGAGTGGATAGAGCAAGTTCCCCATTCGGCTCCAGGACCCCAGGGTACCTTCCGCTGACGGATGCTCCTAGTGCTTTCCGAGAACTCCAAGCACTCTCCCTGACACCATAACCACTGCAGACCCCATGAACCGACGCAGCTTGGTTGGGGTCTCGCCGTCTCCACCCACTTGGGACCCAAGACCAGGCTCCAGCTTCCAGTAGGTTGACCTCTCCGAATTCCAGAGAGCAGGAACAGGAACAAGCTCTTAGCAGAGCTTAGTGATTATACCCTGGGGAGTATAGTGATTATAGCAATCCCCAGAGTGTAGTTTCTCCAATCCAAGGTACAAGATGATCTGTTTTTAATGACCACATACTGTCTGTTATGCAAGTCCCCATGCAAGGGGACATCCCACAGGGTGGGACACAGTACAACCAATCGCACAATGGTTACATCTCACACATCTCCTCCCCTTAGCCTGAGAGGTAACCCAATTATCCATACATTTTAAAACATACTTTTTACCCAACTTTCATAACTCTAAAACCATACATCCAATATCAATAAAAGTCACATATTATTAATCAGCACATCCCAAATACAAACATACCCCAAAATCATGCAAATCCTTCCATTAGTTCAAAAGTTAGTTAGAAGTCCTTTGTGACCAAAGGAAGCATGGCTTTTCCTGTCCAAAGCAGTTCCCACTGGTCTGGCAGTGTCCCTGGGACAACTCCCTGCTGGAGAACAATGGAGCTGGGGGAGGGGAAGAGGCACACCTTCCCATGAATTCAAAGGGGCAGAAAAAGTGTCTCAAAAGTTTCAGTATGTCCATACACAGTTTTTAAAGGGCCAACACCGTACAATAAAAGTCCATAAGCCCAAATAATGTTTGTAAAGGGCCATACAACCCAAGGCCATAGTCATGAGGCAGGAGGCTGGCACTCAGGCTCCTCCAACAGCCAGGGGCAAAGGGCAACTTGTCACCTAAAAATCTAGTGACAAAAGGCATTTCGTCACAGTCCAGATGTCAGGTAAAAGTATAAAAATAAATAATACATTCTAAAAATATATGGCTAAAAGGCAGGTAGTGATGTAACCAAAATACTTTATTTTAACAACAGCATAAACACCACAAAGCATTTCTCCCCTTATTATTATATACTATTGAGTATTTTTCTTGGCGCTACCTGTACATTATTGTTTAACCTTTCTTTAGTACTGTCCAGAAATAAGATTTTGAAGTCTCTTGCCGTGCTGATCCTCTTTTTTTCTTAAATTGAGGTGTGTATGTTGCCCTATTTAGCTTGTGTTATTTATGGGTGTTGCAGTTGCTTTGTAGCATTGTACTTGTGTATATGTGAGCTGTTATATTGTAAAGTAAATGTTAACAGCGCTGTATTTAGTGCAAGGCTGACAAGGCATTTGCCTTAGGCGGCACTTTCAGGGGGGAGGCAAAAAAAGCCACCCCAAAATGCCCTGGCAGATGCCCCCCTGGAGGTGTGACGCGAGGGAGTGTTCTCTCCTAAGCTCTTCCTGCTCAGCTCCCTTGCGCGCTCCGCAGTGATGGCGAAGCCGGGATATGAAGTCACTCCATCCCCGGCATCACTGAGAGATGTGCGAAGGACGTGAGAAGAAGGATCAGAGCTCCCTCGCCACCTGCATTGACCGCATACCCAGCTGCTCAGCCTAGCAGCCCCACAGGACCCCAGGGAAATAGAGAATCCATGCCAGCACTCCCAAAGGTAGGGAGGATGGGTGGAGTGAAATTTTTAAAAATAATACATTGTGTGAGTGTCTATTAGTGAGTTTGTCAGTGAAAGTGTATGTGCCTGTCAGTAAAAGTGCATGTGTGTCTGTCAGTGTCTGTCACAGAGAGTGTCTGCCAGTGAGTGTGTATATATGTCTGCCAGTCATAGGCGTGCGCAGCCTATTGCATTAGGGTGTGCACCCTAAAGCACAAACACACGCCGAGTGTATATGTATGTGTGTGTGTATATATATATATATATATATATCCATATATATCTTCTTTATATATATATATATATATATATACACACACACATACATACACTGCTGTGTGTGTGTGTGTGTGTGTGTAAGGGTGCTGTGTGTGAGGGTGCTGTGTGTTTGAGGGTGCTGTATGTGTGAAGGTGCTGTGTGTTTGAGGGTGCTGTATCTGTGAGTGTGCTGTATGTGTGTGTATGTATGTGCTGTATGTGTGAAGGTGCTGTGTGGGTGCTGTATGTGTGTGTAGGTGCTGTGTGTGTGTGTGCTGTATGTGTGTGTAGGTGCTGTGTGTGCTGTCTCTGTGTGGGGCGTGGGGGTGAGGTAGATTACTTAATATCCCCCCTCCCTTCTTACCTTATGTAGGGAGGGGGGATTCTTGTTCCTGCTTCTTTCCCTGGTGGTCCAGTTGAGAGTGAACTCTAGCCCACAGCAACACTCCGACCTCGTGAGAGGAACCGGGCGGAGCTTCTGGTTGAGGTGGGGTGGTCCTCTCCTGCCTCTCTCCATGCTGCAGTGGGGAGGGAGGCTGAGAGCAGAGCCGGCGCTTGGATAGCGCCAGCTCTGCATGAGCCGACAGGGGAGATCCTGAGATCTCCCCTGCCGGGCTCAATACATAGGCGTGCCGCGGGGATATGTGTCCATCATTGAGTGTGTATGTGTGTTTGTCAGTGTGTGTCTGTCAGTGAGTATATGTGCACCTCCGTGTGTGTGTGTGTCTGACTCTGAGTGTGCATGTTTGTCTGTGTGTGTCTATGTTCATCGGTGAATGTGAGTGTATGTGTGTGTGTGTGTGTGTAACTGTGAATGAGTGAGTGTGTATATGTGTCAGAATGTGTGTTGCTTAAGATAGAAACATAGCATGTGATGGCAGATAAGAACCATTCAGCCCATCTAGTCTGCCCAATTTTCTAAACACTTTCATTAGTCCCTGGCCTTATCTTATAGTTAGGATAGCCTTATGCCTATCCCACGCATGCTTAAACTCCTTTAACCTCTGTGTTGATTCCCTTTATGTATTTATCATATCCCCCCGTCTCATCTTTCCTCCAAGCTATACATGTTAAGATCCTTTAACCTTTCCTGGTAAGTTTTATCCTGCAATCCATGAACCAGTTTAGTAGCCCTTCTCTGAACCCTCTCTAAGGTATCAATATCCTTCTGAAGATACGGTCTCCAGTACTGTGTACAATACTCCAAGTGAGGTCTCACCAGTGTTCTGTACAATGGCATGAGCTCTTCCCTCTTTCTACTGCTAATACCTCTCCCTATACAACCAAGCATTCTGCTAGCATTTCCTGCTGCTCTATTACATTGTCTGCCTACCTTTAAGTCATCAGAAATAATCACCCCTAAATCCTTTACTCAGATCTTGAGGTTAGGACTCTATCAAATATTCTGTACTCTGCCCTTGGGGTTTTACATCCAAGATGCATTATCTTGCACATTAAATATCAGTTGCCACAATTCTGACCATTTTTCTAGTTTACCTAAATCATTTGCCATTTGGCTTATCCCTCCTGGAACATCAACCCTGTTACATATCTTAGTATCATCAGCAAAAAGACATACCTTACCATCCAGACCTTCTGCAATATCACTAATAAAAATATTAAAGAGAATGGGTCCAAGTACAGATCCCTGAGGTACCCCACTGATGACAAGCCCAAGCTTCGTATATACTCCATTGACTACAACCCTTTGTTGTCTGTCACTCAGCCACTGCCTTACCCATTCAACAATATTGGAATCCAAACTTAAATATTGCAGTTTATTGATAATCATTCTATGTGCAACAGTGTCAAAAGTCGTACTGAAATCTAGGTAAGCAATGTCTACTGCACCACCCTGATCTATAATTTTAGTTACCGAATCAAAAAAATCAATAAGATTAGTTTGGCATGATCTCTCTGAAGTAAACCCATGTTGTCTCTGATCTTGAAATCCAAGTGTTTTTAGATGTTCAACAATCCTATCCTTTAACATGGTTTCCATCACTTTACCCACTACTGAAGTAAGGCTTACTGGCCTATAGTTGCCGACTCCTCCCTATTACCTTTCTTGTGAATGGGCACAACATTCGCTAACTTCCAATCTTCTGGGACGACTCCTGTTAACAATGATTGGTTAAATAAATCTGTTAATGGTTTTGCTACTATACCACTAAGCTCTTTTAATAGCTTTAGGTGTATTCCATCAGGTCCCATTTACTTATTTGTCTTTACTTTTGACAGTTGAAATAGAATCTCTTCCTCTGTAAACTCACGTGTAATAAATGACTCATTTATCCTTTTTCTTAACTGAGGTCCCTTTCCTTCATTTTCATCTGTAAATACAGAACAAAAATATTCATTGAGGCAGTCAGCTAGACCTATATCCTCTTCTACATACCTTCCTACTTTTGTTTTTAATCTAACTAATCCTTGTTTTACTTTTCTTTTCTCATTTATGTATCTAAAAAAAGTTTTGTCCCCCTTTTTTTACTGACTGTGCTATTTTCTCTTCTGTGTGTGATTTGGAAGATCTTATAACTTGCTTAGCCTCTTTCTGCCTAATCTTATAGATCATTCTGTCTTCCTCATTTGTTAACACTATATCTAGTATGGCCTCTTTCCGAGTTGGCTCCTCAACGACTTGTTTTAGAGACAATCCCAGTAGGGAGTTTATAATATGTGTGCTCCTGGCACAATCAGCTATTTTTGTTTTCCAATTCACATCAGGAAGATTAAAGTCACCCATGATGATAACTTCCCCCTTCGTTGTCATTTTAGCTATTTCCTCTTTTTGTCCTGTGGGCCTATAAATCACACCTACACGAGTTACTGTGTGATTACCAAATTCTAACGTAACCCAAACGGACTCTATGTTCGCCTCACTAACTTTTATTAGGCTAGATTTTATGCTATCCTTAACCCCTCCCCTTTCTTGCCTTCCCCGTCTTTTCTATATAAAGAGTACCCTGGTATTGCTGTGTCCCAGTCATTTTTCTCATTGTACCATGTCTCAGTAACAGCGACTAAATCTACACTATCAGTTGCCATTATTGCTACAAGTTCATGGATCTTATTCCCTAAACTGCGAGCATTTGTAGACATGACTCTAAGCTTATCATTTTTTAACACACTTGCTACAGGCACTGTGGCGAAACAGATCTTGCCCTGTGTCCTTGGAGGGGGCTGCTTGCCCGCCTCTTACCTTTAGACTATGGCTGCTGTTCTTTTTCCCTGGTTTGTTCCTTTCTGCGGACTGTTAAAGACATGCTACCCCAGATAGCTATGCCATGGAGCCCAGCCGTATACTGAAAGACTTTGGCTCCATGGCGATTGAACTGTATGTATGTGATCTGAGCGCTATCCGGTAATAACGTGCGCTCAGATCTAAGCTATCTGGGGATAGGTAGAATGTCTGTATTTTCTGTATAAATGTAACCTTGTGTATTTTATTGTATTTTACTGTCTTTTGTCTGCCATGTGTGTAATGGAGTTTGCCCCTGTCCTTGGAGATAATTGGATTACTTGTCCAATTATCTCCAGGACAGGGAGGAGGGATTGTGATGCATTGTGGGTTGTAACTGTTATTTGATTGGTTATTTTATACCTCCCTGTGGGCGGTCCTGTATGTGCAAGACTGTAATAAAAACCAGGCTGGGTGTGCCAGCAGTGTTGTTCCTGTTTAACCCTCAAAGTGAAGTGTCGTCTCATTCTTGGGGGGAATTTGACTGTATGCCAATTGCCAGGAGTGTAAGCTGTTCGTAGGGCTTTTCCTGTTCGGCTGCTTCCAGGGTTCGTGTGTCTGCTGTTCGAGAGTTGGTGAATACGTGCAGTTTGGAGTTCCGGAGATTGGTGATTGCAGTAGCTGCTGGTCTATCTGGAAGGGGATTATCGCCTAAACAGTTTTTAACCTCTGATGAGCGAAACGGTCCGTTACAGGCACCTTCTGTCCTTGTTTTGGGGGACAATTGGATTGATGTTTTATAACCCTTTTGCCCCGCCTCCTAGTTTAAATACATCCTAGCAAAACCTCTGAACTGCTCAATGAGAACATTTGTTCCCTTTTGAGAAAGATGCAAACCAACTTTTTTTGCACAGTTTATTTCCATTCCAAACATAGCTACCATGAGAAATAAAGCCAAATCCTTGCTCCTGACACCATTTACCAAGCCACAAGTTAAAGTCCCTAACACGCATCCGCCTATCGTTATGAGTGTTATGCACAGGCAGAACGTCAGAGAATGACAGTGTGGAAGCAACCTGCCATATATCATTGGCAAAAACACTAAAAACTTCCTTAACCTCTGAAACCTCATTGCAAGCCAAGTCATTTGTCCTTAGATGGACAAGTACATCCAATTCACCTTCCTGCTTTGCTCGCTTAACAATATTACAGATACGTCTCCTGTCTCTGTGAATAAGCTCTGGGAAGACATCTCACAAAACCACCATTGTCCATCTCCACACCTCTTATGATAGAATCCCCCATCAAAAACTGCTTTCTATTAGAATTCCCCACAGTCTCAAAGCCTGTCTCCATAACACCACTAGCTTCAGTGTCTGATCCTGTCTCCACAACACCACTATCCTCCGTGCCTGAGCCTGTCTCCACAACCCTCAGTGCCTGTCTCCATAACACCATTACACTCGTAACATGCAGAAAATGAATTATGTAGAGCAACAGACTGTGTAATATGCCTTTTATCCACAACTGTAAGTCTACCAGATCCTACAGTAATCCATCTGCCATTCCTAGTATGTCTCTGCGGCGGTGGTTTTGCAGCAGTTCCAGCCTGAGTTTGTTCACCAGATAATTTACAAATCTCAGACTTCAAAAATACAATCTCCTGCCGCAAGATAGAGAACTGTCTACAGATTAGACAACAACCAAACGTCCAAAAAGTGGAACGTGAAACAAATGCATAGCAACTATTACACTGAACTAAGTCTGCCATTCCAATGAGGAGAATAATTTAAATCAAACAAATCTTAACTTTTTATTTATCCTCCTGAATACCTCAGATTACCTCCAGGTTATCTCCAGAATATCTCCAACCACACACTTAGAAGCAGCACTCTCCAGAATATCTCCAACTACACACTTAGAAGCAACACTCTCCAGAATATCTCCAACTACACACTTAGAAGCAACACTCTCCAGAATATCTCCAACTACACACTTAGAAACAGCACTTAGAAGTAGCAACCAAGCTATATGAGCCAAGCTAATGACACCAAGCCTTATATAACTCCTAAAATTACCACCCATTAGGAATGTTTAACACCTGGGTAGGCCTCTGCTTATTTGCAAACAATAGCTAATTAACCAACAATCAACAGCAAGTACCTAGCTAATCAAATCAAATACCTTATAATTACCAACAGGAATTCAAACCTTGTGCAATCAGTAACCTTTTCCTACAGATGAATCTTACCTGTAACAGTAAAAAAGAAAACTCTTAGCACAAATCTTAGACAGTTGAAGCTACTGTAAAACTCTCCAGAATATCTCCAACCACACACTTAGAAACAGCACTTAGAAGCAGCAACCAAGCTATATTGTGTGTGTTTGTCAATGACTGAGCCAGAGTCAGTTTAGCTTTGGCAGCCTTAAGTGCCATGCAAAAGCAGCTCGAGTGCCATGCAGGGCACACATGCTGTAGCTCTATGTGGTGGAATATGATATCTCTGTTGACCTCTGACTCTCTATTTGGTGGGATATGATATTTCTGTTGTCCTCTAACTCTCTGTGTGGTGGGATATAATACCTCTGTTTGTTTAAACAGTGTGATGTACTTCTCCATTTCATGCCATCATCTTATAACTAACATGCTGTCATAGCTTTCTAACCCAGTGCTTTTTATCTCTTACCATTCATTTCTTCATTTTCTTTTTTTCTCAGGAACCCAATGGGCCGGACAGGCTTGAAAGGTGTTGGAAGTCTTCGCTGGTTTGGCCCAAATCATTCAGTACACTTAGTGCTGAGCCGGTGAGTCACAGTGGAACCTAGGGGCATGGCATGATGAGCATTATGTGTGTCCGTGGCACTGTGAGCACTGTTTGTGCCCAAAGCACAGTGAGATAAATGTGTGTCCGTGGCACAATGATAATTAAATGAGTGTCCATGGCATGGTGAGATAGATGTATATCGGTGACACCGTAATCTTTTTGTGTGTCCGTGATACACTGATGTGTGTGTCCGTGGCACAGTGATCATTATGTGTGTCTGTGGCATAGTAAGATACATGTATATTTGTGGCACAGTGATAATTACGTGTGTCCGTGACACAGTGATCATTAAGTGTGTCCGTGGTACAGTGAGATATATCTGTGTCCTATATGTAGGGTCTATGTAGCTTGACATTATTTTAGTCTTTCCCAGCCATTATTCTTATTGACACGGTTCTTTTTTCTGTCCTGGGTATTTCAGCTGGAGCGTTACTGGGCTTTTCCAGAAGAAGACATCCAAGAGGACCCTGGACGTGTTAGTTGTGAAGCACAATGTTAATGAGCTGTGGGCACTGCCTGGGGTGAGCTTCTTTCCACTGACTTCAGTACACAGAGCTCTATGAAAAGGGGCAGGAGAGATAGGCACATGTCTAAAAATGGGAGTGATCTGAGCATGTGTCTAAAAATGGGAGGAGTCTAAGCATGTTTCTAACAATGGGAGGGGTCTAAGCATGTATCTAACAATGGTTGGGGCCTGAGCATGTGCCTGGCAGTGGTATGGGCCTGAGCATGTGCCTGGCAGTGGGAGTGGCCTGGTAATGGGCCTGACATTGGGAGAGGCCTGCAAATGTGCCTGACAGTGAGAGGGGCCTGATCATGGGTCTAAAAGTGGGAGGAGCCAGGAAAGATTAATAGCCCATTGGGCCTGGTGCTGACAATTATAATCGTCCTAATTACAGGATCTTATCAACCAAAAACACTAAACCAGTCAAACCTCCCGGTGGAGATGGTGCTGAAAGGAAACTCACAGGATATAGCTATCAGAAAACGCATGTATAGCAGGATATGGGATGCGAATAAGAATAATGTAGCCTACCCCAATTTCCCCTTTATAATGACAGACACCGAATTTGGATGGAACAGGCCACAGCATTTATTAAAACATAAGACTGCAGGACTCATCCAACATTTATTAAACTTTATCATTTAATTATAACCAGATATAAATACATAAATAATCTATAACTTAAAGGACCACTATAGTGCCAGGAAAACAAACTGTTAATAGGTCCCCCCCACCCTCATGGCCCCCCTCCCATGGTGCTCTAGGGTGAGCAAGGGGTTAAACCCTTACCTTTCTCCAGCGCTGGGCTCCCTCAGCGCTGGGGACTTTCCTCCCTCTTTTGTGAATGCGCATGTGCGGAAAGAGCCGCGCACGCATTCACTCAGTCCATAGGAAAGCATTCTCAATACTTTCCTATGGACACTGGCGTCTTCTCACTGTGAAAATCACAGTGAGAAGTGTGGAAGCACCTCTAGTGGCTGTCAATGAGACAGCCACTAGAGGCTGGATTAACCCTAATGTAAACATAGCAGTTTCTCTGAAACTGCTATGTTTACAGCAGGCAGGGTTAACCCTAGATGGACCTGGCACCCAGACCACTTCATTGAGCTATAGTGGTCCTTTAACAGATAATCATTGACACCTATTGCCCTACAGACTTAGCTTACATAAGCGCCCATGCCAGTGAAAGAGTCCACGTGCCTATGCACCAACTTCCCCACTCATCAAACCAAATTCCCTTTTCCTTTCAATGCTTACCACCAGCCGGCTTCTAGCTGGGTGGGCACGTCCAAGTCGGTTACTTAAAAGTTTACCCTACAGAGCAGGGAAGGTTGACACCTGACCTAAGGGCTGCCATCAGAAATGTTGGGGCCCCTAACACAGCTCAAGGTCTGGGCCCCTGGGTCCCCGCCCCCAAGGCCCACCTCCAAATCATGTCCACAGGAATACACACACAAACACAGATACAAAAGGACACAGACACACACAAAAAGATTCACACATACTAATAGACACAAATAGTGAAACAGACACATACACATATACAGACACATACTAAGATACATACAGAAACACATACAGGGAGTGCAGAATTATTAGGCAAATGAGTATTTTGACCACATCATCCTCTTTATGCATGTTGTCTTACTCCAAGCTGTATAGGCTCGAAAACCTACTACCAATTAAGCATATTAGGTGATGTGCATCTCTGTAATGAGAAGGGGTGTGGTCTAATGGCATCAACACCCTATATCAGGTGTGCATAATTATTAGGCAACTTCCTTTCCTTTGGCAAAATGGGTCAAAAGAAGGACTTGACAGGCTCAGAAAAGTCAAAAAATAGTGAGATATCTTGCAGAGGGATGCAGCACTCTTAAAATTGCAAAGCTTCTGAAGCGTGATCATCAAACAATCAAGCGTTTCATTCAAAATAGTCAACAGGGTCGCAAGAAGCGTGTGGAAAAACCAAGGCACAAAATAACTGCCCATGAACTGAGAAAAGTCAAGCATGCAGCTGCCACAATGCCACTTGCCACCAGTTTGGCCATATTTCAGAGTTGCAACATCACTGGAGTGCCCAAAAGCACAAGGTGTGCAATACTCAGAGACATGGCCAAGGTAAGAAAGGCTGAAAGACGACCACCACTGAACAAGACACACAAGCTGAAACGCCAAGACTGGGCCAAGAAATATCTCAAGACTGATTTTTCTAAGGTTTTATGGACTGATGAAATGAGAGTGAGTCTTGATTGGCCAGATGGATGGGCCCGTGGCTGGATTGGTAAAGGGCAGAGAGCTCCAGTCCGACTCAGACGCCAGCAAGGTGGAGGTGGAGTACTGGTTTGGGCTGGTATCATCAAAGATGAGCTTGTGGGCCTTTTCGGGTTGAGGATGGAGTCAAGCTCAACTCCCAGTCCTACTGCCAGTTCCTGAAGACACCTTCTTCAAGCAGTGGTACAGGAAGAAGTCTGCATCCTTCAAGAAAAACATGATTTTCATGCAGGACAATGCTCCATCACACGCGTCCAAGTACTCCACAGCGTGGCTGGCAAGAAAGGGTATAAAAGAAGAAAATCTAATGACATGGCCTCCTTGTTCACCTGATCTGAACCCCATTGAGAACCTGTGGTCCATCATCAAATGTGAGACTTACAAGGAGGGAAAACAGTACACCTCTCTGAACAGTGTCTGGGAGGCTGCGGTTGCTGCTGCACGCAATGTTGATGGTGAACAGATCAAAACACTGACAGAATCCATGGATGGCAGGCTTTTGAGTGTCCTTGCAAAGAAAGGTGGCTATATTGGTCACTGATTTGTTTTTGCTTTGTTTTTGAATGTCAGAAATGTATATTTGTGAATGTTGAGATGTTATATTGGTTTCACTGGTAATAATAAATAATTGAAATGGGTATATTTGTTTTTTGTTAAGTTGCCTAATAATTATGCACAGTAATAGTCACCTGCACACACAGATATCCCCCTAACATAGCTAAAACTAAAAACAAACTAAAAACTACTTCCAAAAATATTCAGCTTTGATATTAATGACATACATACTGACATACATACTGACATACAGACACATACTTACATACATACATACTGTAGCGGAGCTGTAATATTAAATTCCATGATCTCCGCTGGTACAGAAGGTAATCCACAGTCAAGCACTGAAAAGTAAGGCAATATCCCAAATCCCCCAGTAACCGGACGAAACACAGTTCTGGGAGTCAACTGAGGTTTTTATTCACAGCTCCAGTATTTGTGCAAGGGGTTTCCCTACTGACATAGCAGGGGTAATACCGTAGGGGACTACATGGGGGACTTAACATTCTGAGCATTTCTCCCATCAGGCACTGCTGTAGGAATGGTGGCCCTGTCTGACCTTGTCCATATCCTTACACTCAATGTAACAGCCCCAAAACCTGTTGGCAAGGACATGCCCCCCACCACATACCCTGCTGTTTTAATCAACCACTCAAACCACTCAAGGCCTGTTTCACTGCTTCTTGTATGGCTAGATTAAAAAGGTCGAGCCCGACCTCTGTAAGGTGAAATCCATCACTCTGAAACAAATTTTCTGCATCCCATTTGAACACCCTGTGGCTGATCGGAATCCCTTTAATAACCCCCAGAAACTTGAAGACCCTCCTATTTAGCTGTATACGGCATCGTTCCATGGCACTCTGATTATGGGCCCGCTGTCAGAAGTTACGGGAAACGACCTTCCGAACCCATTTCATACCTTTGGCTCAAAACCAATTAACTTCTGCTTAGGAAGGTGTAAAACCCAATAGCTCACCTCCCAGGCGGACCGCAGTTCACAGTATTCCCTAAAGGAAAACACAGGGCAAATTTCCGAACAAGGGTGTAACAGAGCACACAGATATCCCCCTAACATAGCTAAAACTAAAAACAAACTAAAAACTACTTCCAAAAATATTCAGCTTTGATATTAATGAGTTTTTGGGTTCATTGAGAACATGGTTGTTGTTCAATAATAAAATTAATCCTCAAAAATACAACTTGCCTAATAATTCTGCACTCCCTGTACACACACAGGCATAAGGAGATACATATACACACACACTGATATACATAAATACTCACATACCGGACACACACATATACATACACACATACATACTGACAAACAGACATATATATTGACATACATACTGACATACAGACACATACTTACATACATACATACTGTAGCGGAGCTGTAATATTAAATTCCATGATCTCCGCTGGTACAGAAGGTAATCCACAGTCAAGCACTGAAAAGTAAGGCAATATCCCAAATCCCCCAGTAACCGGACGAAACACAGTTCTGGGAGTCAACTGAGGTTTTTATTCACAGCTCCAGTATTTGTGCAAGGGGTTTCCCTACTGACATAGCAGGGGTAATACCGTAGGGGACTACATGGGGGACTTAACATTCTGAGCATTTCTCCCATCAGGCACTGCTGGACGAGAGGGATACTCCCACTGGAATATACCGTTAAGTGGATTATCCCTCCGTGCAGCAGAACCAGCATTTTACATTTAAATACATAACTTTAGCAATATTCAGGTTATTTAAACGAATGGACGTTCGGTAGATAGCTGGGGTCTGAGTGCACATTTCGTGAGAATACCGCTCAGATCCCAGCTAAAACAACCGAATGCCGCACGCAATACACTTTGCCATTGAGTTCGCCTAAAAGTACCGAACACCGATGGGGAACCACAATAGCGAAAGACCGGAGCTCCCAAACGGCCTGGAAGTCCAGCGGTGTTGGCACCGTTGAGTAGCCGATTTCGGTTCCACGCGCTTGACGACCAAACACCGCTGGTGAGACAAAGGATCCAAGATGGCCGACCGCCGCGTGGTTGGTAGCCGAACGACAGCCACCTAAGAAAGTCTTTAATTACCGATTGCAACAATGTTGCAATCGGTTAATGAGTGCCACACGTCCCTCAATGTGTGGGCTATTAGGGGGTAGCTCATTCGGTTCACAAACAGCCAGTACAGTCACTGTTCGTGAAACGAAATACATGAATGCTAGCGGCTTTCGGCTGCTAGCATACGAATTCTATGCACATAACAGTATAGACCAAGGTTACACATATATTACAGCGGTTATTACAGACAACCTTTTGATACAGATAGTCCAGCATCCTACAAGTGGCTAGGTTTTCCACACATACAGGCATACATACTGAGATACACACACAGACATACATACTGACATATATACATATACACATACATACTTACAAACAGACATACATACATACATACACACACACACAATTTTTCAGCCACGCTCCTCTTCCTTACCTTTTCGTTGCAGGAGGGTGGCTGGGGATGATGGGACTCTCCTTGCGGCCTTCAGGCTGTCTCTCCTTCTTCCTGCGCGGAGTAAGCTGGGAGGAAGTGACGGTCAGTCACTTGCGGTGCAGCTGCAATTTTTTTTTAACCCCTTAAGGACACATGACATGTGTGACATGTCATGATTCCCTTTTATTCTGGAAGTTTGGTCCTTAAGGGGTTTAAAGGGGCCCGGTTGCGCTATTACAGGGCCGCCGGGCCCATGACAACCATCATGGTTGTCACCCCCTAATGGTGGCCCTGTCTGACCTTGTCCATATCCTTACACTCAATGTAACAGCCCCAAAACCTGTTGGCAAGGACATGCCCCCCACCACATACCCTGCTGTTTTAATCAACCACTCAAATCACTCAAGGCCTGTTTCACTGCTTCTTGTATGGCTAGATTAAAAAGGTCGAGCCCGACCTCTGTAAGGTGAAATCCATCACTCTGAAACAAATTTTCTGCATCCCATTTGAACACCCTGTGGCTGATCGGAATCCCTTTAATAACCCCCAGAAACTTGAAGACCCTCCTATTTAGCTGTATACGGCATCGTTCCATGGCACTCTGATTATGGGCCCGCTGTCAGAAGTTACGGGAAACGACCTTCCGAACCCATTTCATACCTTTGGCTCAAAACCAATTAACTTCTGCTTAGGAAGGTGTAAAACCCAATAGCTCACCTCCCAGGCGGACCGCAGTTCACAGTATTCCCTAAAGGAAAACACAGGGCAAATTTCCGAACAAGGGTGTAACAGAGCTTCCGGTACCCCAGTTGGGTACCTCCGCCAACGGATGCTCCAAGCACTCCACCAGACATCATAAGAACTGCAGACCCCACGAACTGCTGCAGCTTGGTTGTGGTCTCGCTGTCTCCTACCCATCCTGGACCTACGACAAGGCACTAGATTCCAGTGGGTGAACTTCTCTTCCTCCAGAGAGTCAAGCAGGAATAGCTCTTACAAGAGTTCAGAGAATCCAAGGGAGTATAGTAATTATAGCAATCCCTTGTAGTGATATAGCAGTGTAACGGATCACCTGGCACCCCGACTGGGTACCTCCGTTGATGGATGCTCCTAGTGCTTCCCGAGGGCTCCAAGCACTCCACTTGACACCATAAGCACTGCAGACCCCACGAACCGCCGCAGCTTGGTTGGGCTCGCCGTCTCCTACGACAAGACTTCAGGCTACAGTGGGTGAACTTCCTTCAGAGAGCGAAGCAGGAACAAGTTCTTAAGAGCTTAGTGATTACAGCCAGGGGAGTATACAGAATATAGCAATCCCCCAGTTTAGATGCAGCCTTGTTCCCCACAGATGATACAAGGCTCTGTGTTGAGGTTAAAACAGGAACTCAGCAGTCTGAGGGTTTATTGTCTCTTATATACAGGTTTTCCCACAAGGTTACCACCCACCAGTGGCGTACACACAACCCATGGGGCCCCGGTGCGAAAACTGATCCATGGGCCGGGGCCGCAATACATGGCGGCGGGCACCTGGTCGCAGGGCTGCAACCGTGGTATGTACGCCAGTGCATGCAGATACACATACACTTAAAGGACCACTACAGACACCCAGATCACATCAGCTCAATGAAGTGGTCTGGGTGCCAGGTCCCTCTAGTTTTAATCTTGTAGCTGAAAACATAGCAGTTTCAGAGAAACTGCTATGTTTCACTGAGGGTTAATCCAGACTCTAGTGGCTGTCTTATTGACAGCCGCTAGAGGAGCTTCCGCGATTCTCACTGTGAAAATCACAGTGAGAAGATGCTGAACATCCATAGGAAAGCATTGAGTAATGCTTTCCTATGGGCGGTTTGAATGCGCGCCAAGGGAGTCCGGCGCTGGAGAAAGGTAAGTGCTGAAGACACACACACACACACATAAACATGCACTAACACACACACTTTATTTTTATTTTTTTTATTTAATCCCCCACCCTCCCTACCTTTGGTGTTGCTGGGCGGCCGGTCACCAGGCAGGATAGCTGGCGTGCGCGCGAGGCAACACGCTCCCCTGATTGCTCCCTCGCGCGTGTGCCAGCCACCCTGGCTGGTGACACCAGGGCCAGCCTCGGGGGGCCCTGAGGTGGCCAGCTCCTGGGCCCCCCAGGAGAAGAGGCTGGCTATTCTGGGTACATACCGGGTCGCAGGGCGGCAGCCGGGACCCCTGCAACCCCGGTATGTACGCCACTGCCACCCATGTCGACTCCTGCGATCCTGGTATGTATGCCACTGCCATCCACAGGATACAAAGTTACAAAACCAATCAGGACAGACTTGTACAACATGGCTTTCCTGCCCAAAACAGTTCCACAGATTTAGGCTGTGCAGCCGGTCTATCTTCGTGGCGATAATTGGCTTAAGTGGGTGTGGTAACTTAAAGGACCACTATAGTGCCAGGAAAACATACTCGTTTTCCTGGCACTATAGTGCCCTGAGGGTGCCCCCACCCTCAGGGACCCTCTCCCACCGGGCTCTGGGGAGACGAAGGGGTTAAAATCTTACCTTTCTCCAGCGCCGGGCGGGGAGCTTTCCTCATTCTCTCCTCCTTCCTAGCGATGTCATCGGCTGAATGCGCATGCGCGGCAGGAGCCGCGCGCGCATTCAGCCAGTTCATAGGAAAGCATTTACAATGCTTTCCTATGGACACTGGCGTCTTCTGACTGTGATTTTCACAGTGAGAAGCACGCAAGCGCCTCTAGCGGCTGTCAATGAGACAGCCACTAGAGGCTGGATTAACCCTCAGTGTAAACATAGCAGTTTCTCTGAAACTGCTATGTTTATAAAAAAAAAGGATTAATCCTAGCTGGACCAGGCACCCAGACCACTTCATTAAGCTGAAGTGGTCTGGATGCCTATAGTGGTCCTTTAATTATCTCCAGGTACAGGAAATATCTCTAAGTCAAAACTGTTACAAATAACACCTAAAAATACATAAGTGTTTTAAAATCCAATAAGCCCAAACAGACTTTTTAAATGGCAATACACCCCATGGGCCATGTCACAGGGCAAAAGACTGGTAAACAGGCCCCTCCAAAACCCAGTGGCGAGGTTATTTTCGCCACAAGCAGTTTCCCCCAATAAGACACAAGACTCTAGATTGAGGGTGAAGTAAGTCTGTTTAATGGAAGCCACAGCTGGCCTTTTATGCAGGTTTCCCAGCAAGGGTGACGCCCAGGTGGACCTTGTTGGGCACAGGAACACAAAGGGAATGAACCAATAAGAACCGTAATTAACTGTACTGTTGCAGTGTAAGCATGCAGAAGCCAAACACAGAAATATTGGACACAGGTCTTCAGGAAGTAACAGGCCTTTATTCACATTACCGATCGGGTCTCAGATGAACTCCTGTTCCAAAAGATCTGAGAGACCAACACATAGTGTACATTCCTTATATAGCACTATAACTCCTCCCATTAATAGCTACACCCACATATACCTTTAACCAATCAATGAGCAGAATATAGACTTGTACATCTAGTCAAACCACATGGCTCATCCAAGACAAAGGAAATAAGTGCAATTTCAGTTCCTGCATTCCTGCACATGCTCAGTACACTGATGACAGTATCCTAGCTACATGTAGCTAACCAACTGACACAACATACACATATGCCACATGGAGATTTTGGCCTACTAAATTTTGACCATGCTGGAATCCCATCACATTCCCCCCTTTGATGCCTCTGATATAACATTATTCCAGATGCATCACCAATCACAGTTTTACCTACATCTCTCAAGTAGCCATTGAACCAGAGTAGACCTTGTAAGCATCTTAAAAACTCCTTCAACATTCTTCATCCTGAATATATTCTCTTCGGGCTAGGGGATCATATCTTCCAGACAGCCATTACATGAGCCGCTGTCTTTCTCTCTATAGTACTCTCTATAATACTACGTAGGGACCTTACCACTAGTGGAATTAGACAGGGCAGGAGGAGGCACAAAAAAATATAATAAATTCTACTCCTCCTACTAATGTCTTAATTCCTCCAAGCTGCTCATACCAACTTCCAAACCAACTACTTAGGTTATACCCATTCCAGACCTGAGTAGGTACATGCACAAATTTAACCATGTGGCTTGTAAGTTCAGCCACTGCCTGCCCTTCATCATCTATGTGCAGACAACAGTTACTTAGATTAAACTTTCCGCATACACCTCCTTCTACTGCTAGTAAGTAATCAAGGGCTAGCCTATTCTGGTATATGGCTGATCACATCTTGGTATTTTGCTTAGCTAGAAGATTAAGCACTTGAGCTGTCTCATTAGTAATAATCTCAACTACCGCCTGTAGTCTAATAATGCGGTTGAGCATATATAATCGGAGTTCTATATACATAAGTGCCAACTTCTGCCCAAGTAGCAGGTCCATAATAATTAATAATACGTTGAGGGGGCCACTCATTATCTTCCCAGCTACCTATATTCAAGGATGCTCTCTCCCTTTTATGATTTACATCGTAAACCTTAACTCCCAAGGTCTCTCCTGTTTCGATTGGCAACAAGAAGAAGGATGGCTTTGGCATACCTAATACACATGCCCCTTCCCAATCTTGTGGTAACTCCGAATAAGTTTTCTTACCACAAATCCAGTATAAATTTGCTGGGGCTTTCCAACTAGATGTAGCCGATAAGTCAAACCATACCTCCCTTAAATGAGTGTAATTGGCAAACGGATTAGTAGGTTCCGAGACATTTGAAGCTGACCACCAAGTAGTATTTTTAGTATTAACATTATAGGCTTTTTGTCCCAAGCAAGTTAGCTCACCTACAGACGTGTTATACATTGTCCCTTTCCTGGCTATACAAACATGACCTATAATGGAGGTTTTTAACCACCATTCCAATTTACTTCTAGTACTTACTTGATGATCAGACTGGAAAGGTATCTGTTGTTCATATGTCTCAGAGCCAGGGTACCATATTTCTTTTGCCTCCCATGGCCACTGGTCTCCCATATTAGTACCTCCACACACATAGCAATTAGTTACATTAAGACTACCTGCAATACCCTCAGCCAAATCAATAAATAGGTTGTTAACATTATGGGGAATTTTATCCTCAATACTCATCTCCTCATAAAAGGAATGAGAAACCTGATGAGTTTGAGTTGCCACTGTCTCAGTTTCAAGACCTACATATATTATTGTTCCTGAATCTACTCCTGTGCCATATATTTGGAACCCAAACAGACCTCCAAACCTGTCAATAAAGTACTGCAGATTGGAAATGGTCATGTGAACGGGGTTACACACATAGTTTTACAGTATGGTGTGGTAGGCAACCTTTGGATAATCATATCTTGATCCACTGTTTTTCCCAGGTTGCCCAACCTACACATGACAAATAGGGGCAGAAGTTAGTCTCTATTTGGGCAATCAGGATCAGTAGATCTTTTACTGGGACATAAGTATTTATCATTAAACCCATAAGTTCGTTCCCATTTAAGATTACCACATACATTCCAAAGTCTTCCACTACCCGAAATCGCCTTACATGCATCAAATAGTAGAATACCCGTGGAATGTATGGTGCTTATCACAGTCCTATTTATTAATGTCCCCTGGGAGTTACTATTCCGAATTACCAACCAAATTGTACGGGGTTGGAAATGGGGATCAAAACATTTAGACTCTCCTGATATTGGCTTGCACACACTATAATCAATATCCAAATATCTACATTTAGATACAGATCCCTTACATTCATACTGTGAGTGCCAGATGAGAGTTTGGGATATTTGGTTACCTGTTTTAGTAGTCTTAATGCAACTATCGCAATTCGGTATGTCTGTACTCCTACCTTCCTGAAAAATCATAAAAATACTAAGACACAATAAAACACATTATTCCTGAAATCCTCATTTTTCTTCGACCGTGCGATGGCCTCTCAGCTTCCCGATTGTGAGGGCTGCAAGGATGTTGTTCTTCTGATCCTCACTTTCCTTCACAGAGATCCCTTCAAGATACTCTGGCTATGACACGTAGGCAGGTGGTCAGGCTTTATTATGGCCGTCAAAACACCTACTTGATGATCTTTGTAGACTTCTAACTAGAATGTCTCGATATCCCCTCGTCACTCCGACTGAGTTGCACGCTTCAACCGGGTCCTGCAAGGATTCTCAGGATCTGGAGTAGCTTGCCAAGAGTCTGCTGCTGGTTTAACCTTAGAATGATGAATCCAAGGAGTCACTTCCGCCACCTTTACAGCTATTGGGGTAGATAAAAGAACAACATACAAAGGCTAACAGGATACACCCCGAGCTTTAACTCAATATGTATTGGTGGGATATTATGAGCAAGTCCTGGAGGATTATTTTCTTCCCATACTCCTGGAATGTCAAGTAAGGATTCACCACTCTTAGGGTTAACACTTGTCACTATGGAATAGAAGCGTCATTCTTCTTCCCTTGGCACCGATATCACCATTATGCCTGGTAATCCCTTAAACTTCAGAGATGTTAATCCATTAGGTAAAAGGTTATCTGAGCTTAAAGCTTCGATAATAGATCTCGTCCTAAAAGTTGAATCGGACACTCTGGCATATATAGGAACTAATGCTTCACCACATGGCCTCCCAGAATACAAGTGCGACTCTTAAGAACCGGTCTAGCTGCACTTCTCCCAGTAGCTCCTATCACAGTTATAGTCTTCCCCGAAGGCGGAGCCACCATCTTAGTCACCACAGAATGTTCAGCACCTGTGTCGATCATGAAAGAACTTCTCTTTCCCCCTATTGCTACATCGACCATAGGCTCCGCTCGACCAAGTGGGATGGAGCCCGGTCGGTATCAATAGTCTTCCATGATAGTGTCAGCCAGACCCACAAAATCTCTATCCTCTCTTTCTTTAGGTCTCTGCGTGGGTGGATAGTATCTGTCTCCTTGAACACTTCCTCTACTATTCCCATCATTCCCTCTAAAACTTCCTCTATAACTACCACTATAACCTCCTCGTACCCTTCTCTCTCCTTGTCTATCACCTTCATACTGCTCTCTCTGTGGACACTCACTCTTCCAATGTCCCTCCTTTCTACAATACGCACATTAATTCCTACTTAAAGTCCCTTGCTCAGCCTATTCTCGTCTCCTCTATTCACTTCCCTGTCTTTCTACACTTAAGATAGCTACCGCTAGCATATCTGCCTTTTTCCTCATTTTACGTTCTTCCTCCATCTCCCTATTCATATATACTGTATTTGCAATCTCCATTAGCTGTATTATGGACATCCCTACAAATCCCTCTAATTTCTGTAATTTCCTTTTAATATCACCTTGGGCCTGGCTGACAAATGCTGAGTCTATCATTCGGAAGTTTTCAGGGGCTTCAGGATTGAAAGGAGTGTACAATCTATTTGACTCAAGCAGTATCTAATATGGGACTTCGACAAGGCTGCTCAATAATAGGTTCCAGTCTAGGAGTAGTAAAATAGGTGTAAGGGGGTGAGCTAATTTTATTAGTCGGCATTTGGTGGATGAAAAAAACGTTTTTGTTTAAAGTGTTAAACCAAAAACCTACCAGTACCTACCAACTCAACTTTTAATATATTTATACATAAAATAAAACCTTATAGCAATAAATATATTAAAATAGGGTAAGCAATCCTACATCTATCTGTTATAAACAATGTATTATCAATGTAACTCCCGAAGATGGCCAGTAGGTGGCCCTAGAGTGCCTCCCTAAAGTCAAATGAAACAAATAGACTTTAATTAATTATGTCCTATTTTATTATTACTTATTTTAATCAATGTCCACCCTGATATCTAGGCTTGATTAAATCTTTAGTTCTAAGGTAAATTAAACATTTCAGTTTGTAGTTTAGTAAAAGGGGACATTTTGGACAAAGCTGGGAGGGGCCCATCCAGTAACTAAAAAAACCAATATACCATCTGATACCATTGATCATTGATTAGGGGGAGGGGGAGTAGTACAGAAATACAAGAGTTTGAAACACAGGAACAGATAGGTATGTGGGTAGGCGGGGACAGTAGAGCAGGGGGAGTGCAAATACTGACTATATACCAGTTTTTAGCTTGGGAAGAAGAATAGGGGCGTGGCTAATCTGGCTCTGGAGGATGTTTGGGGGGTTGGTAATCAGATGCCAGGGGGGAGGGGATGTCCAAAGCAGTTGTAATCAAGGCCTTAGTTCTGACCACCATATGGCTACATTGTTTCCCATATGACACAGTTTAATTCACCAAGGCAGTTTTTCAACAATCAGTTTCCAACAGTCAATATATAGAAACTGATCATAGAATTCCAGCCTACTAGTTACAGCCACATGTACACCCTGCACTAAATTTAAGTGAAGACTGCTACATGGAGGCCATGCGGCCACCAGGACAGGCTACTCCCTACTTTTTTTTTTTTTTTTAAACATACAAGACAAAAGACTAACAGCCTAGTGAATCAGAAGATTATTTCAACAGAACGTCTGATTCAAAAAGCTGTACAAATATACACACAGTTTCAACAGTCACACCAATCTCCTTATCACCAGCAACACATTGCGCAGTCACTAGGCCCAAACACACACACAGGATCCTCACATGCTCAACAATATCACGACGTCGCACACACGAAATTAAATCAAAAACCCAAAGACTATACACTTATCAATGTAACAATTATTCAAACCATACAACTATCCACGCTATTAATCCATATAAACTAACCGATCACATAACATTTCAACAATTTAATCTCTACAATTATCCGTACTATAAATCAACTTTGACTAACCAACTATATCACATTCTAGTAACCTCATCTTTACAGTCAGTGGTTATGGTACAGTTAGTAAGTGGTTATAATACAGTTTTAAAGTCACAGATCAGTTAGTAACAGTTATGGTATTATACATATAACATAAAACAGCAATTGTTAGTAATTGTTACACAATGTCAGTGGTTATGGTACATGTCAGTAGTTATGGTACCGTGCGCTATTTTACAGTTATACACACAATTTACACTCCCTCTAGACAGCAGAGCTCTAACTTTCTAGTAGGACATACAAGTTAACCAATTCACCAACTACAATATATTTAACAACATTTACAATAATCCCAACTATTCTAACTGGCCAGCACCTCGAGAGCTTTCGATCTATTTATACACCAGAGATTCGATAAGTTCTTCGCTGCCCAGACACCACGTATAGCGAACTAGAGGGCAGAATTTACACAGTACCCAGCTAGTCTATTAAACTATCAATAAGCTAGTGGCTGGATTTACAACAGAGCACACTTAGTTAAGATAGGGTGAAATCTAGCAAACTATAATATACAACAGAGTATGCTAGTCTCCCGGTCCCCCCGACCTAGCGAACAAAATTTACACCCTAGATACGCTAGTCAAGACAGGACACCGGTGTCCGACATGAGCTATTTACACCAGAACTCAGTCTGACCCAAACCACCTATATTAGACGGGCTGACTACAGAGCGTCTAATTTCCAGATAAGTGTTGCGCTTTTCACTTCTTCCATCCATCAGGACAGGGCAGATTCCAATAACCGGTTCCAAATATAAAACCCCTTGTGGGTCTACCGCTCTAACGGTATCAATCTTACCTGTTAATTTCTGGACCTGGG
The DNA here is from genome assembly GCA_933207985.1 of Pelobates cultripes. Classification (NCBI taxonomy): domain Eukaryota; kingdom Metazoa; phylum Chordata; class Amphibia; order Anura; family Pelobatidae; genus Pelobates; species Pelobates cultripes. The sequence goes on from OW240912.1 coordinate 426,366,104, forward strand.
TTCACTCATAGACGGAACAATCCGGGACTCACTGCGCAGAAGCCGATGATCTCCTGGACAAAAGGCCAGTGGCGCCGAGACGAAAGGAGGTCCACGCAGTAGAAGTCCAGGATTGTAGCGTAGAAGGTTTGGTAAAAGTTTACCGTCTCAAATCTCTGTGCCAGCTTCCGTGCAAATGAGGTGCAATGCACCAGAGATGTTGCAGTGTAAGCATGCAGAAGCCAAACACAGAAATATTGGACACAGGTCTTCAGGAAGTAACAGGCCTTTATTCACATTACCGATCGGGTCTCAGATGAACTCCTGTTCCAAAAGATCTGAGAGACCAACACATAGTGTACATTCCTTATATAGCACTATAACTCCTCCCATTAATAGCTACACCCACATATACCTTTAACCAATCAATGAGCAGAATATAGACTTGTACATCTAGTCAAACCACATGGCTCATCCAAGACAAAGGAAATAAGTGCAATTTCAGTTCCTGCATTCCTGCACATGCTCAGTACACTGATGACAGTATCCTAGCTACATGTAGCTAACCAACTGACACAACATACACATATGCCACATGGAGATTTTGGCCTACTAAATTTTGACCATGCTGGAATCCCATCACAGTACGACACTCGCAAAACACATACAATCCCTCCCCTCTTCCTGTGATATAATTAAGACAGAGAATGAATTAACTTAATTATCCCCAGGGAGAAAAAACACACATTTTTTACAAAGTCCCATAACTACCCCGAAACACAACACATCCCCTGATCTGGGTGAACAACATATCCAAAAATCACCCAGATCAGAGCAGGGGTTCAGGAAATTCCTGGAAGTCTCTTTTTGACCGACTGCACGCATAGTTTCATGCCTAAAACAGTTCCAGTTCCGGCTTGCGGCCGGTCTAGTTCGGGGGTTTGTAAATGAACAAACTACCAAACGGAGTCAATAGTCTTACCCTGGAGCTTGTTCCCTTCATCCAGACAAATGATCTCACTGAACAGTGAGATCATTTGTCTACTACTACTTCTAAGCTGAATAAAAACGAACGCAGGCGATGATAGAAGTCCAGCGGTGTTCGGGAGGTTTTGTATTAGATTTCAGTACCATGAGATTCATGCCCAAACACTGCTGCCTGCGTTCATGCGAACAAGATGGCCAAGATGGTTGTTCATAGAAATTGCGGCCACCCAGACAAACATTTAGAACACTGCGATGAGAAACGTTCCAAGTTGTTAATAGGTGTTAATCTCCAGGGTAGTCTTTGTTCATGCGGTTGTTCGCTAAACAAACGGTGTAACGGATCACCTGGCACCCCGACTGGGTACCTCCGTTAAAGGATGCTCCTAGCGTTTCCTGAGGACTCCAAGCACTCTGGCAGACACCACAATCACCGAACCGGAGAAGCATATGAATGCTGTAGACAGTTGAATAGGAACTATACGAATAGGTTTACTCTCCTAGCAGTCAAACTGGAACAGCATACAATAAATCCTTCCCCCAATAATGAGATGACACTTCACTTTGAGGGTTAAAACAGGAACTCCCTGTACTGTCACATACAGTCTCTTTTATTCCCAATCCACAAACATAGTACAGCCCACAGGGCGTTACAAAACAACCAATCAATCCGTACAATACACAAAGACACTCCCACACAAAATCCTCCCCTCTGCCTGTGATATGATTACTGAACACAATGGGTAATCTCATTATCACCGGCAGAGGAATACAGTTTTTACACAATGTTTCTAACTTCTAAAATATACATGTCACAAACATAAAACATACATTTTCATAATCAATCCATTCAGGGGAACAACATATTAAAAAATGGCACGAATCAGACCAGGGGTTCAAAAGTTAAGGGAAAGTCCTTTGTGACTAAATGAAGCATGGCTTTCTGGCCCAAACCAGTTTCAGAGTCTTCTATCCTGGAGATTGAATTGAGAAGTAATTCAATTATCTCCCAGGACAGACACAAGACTCCATTATGCACATGGTGAGCACAAAGCATTCAAATATTATAAAATACACAAAGTCACATTTTATACATAAAACACAGACATGTCACATATCCCCAGATAGCTGGGATCTGAGCGCACAAAACTACCGAATAGCGCTCAGATCCTATTCACACAGTTCAATTGCCATGGAGCCGAAGTCTTTAACTACACGAATGGGCTCCATGGCATAGCTATCTGGGTTAACACATTCACATAAAGTCTGGTCCATAGTCCAAAGGCAAGAGGCGGGCAAGCAGCCCCCTCCAAGGACACGTGGCGAGGTCGGTTTCGCCACAAACGGTAAAAGGCTGGCAAGTAGTCCCTCCAAAAACCAGCGGCGAGGTCGCCACACCGGGACAGCACATAAGTGGACCCACTTACCCTTACCGAAGACATTAGTCTTTGAGCATCGGATCTTAAATCACATATGGTCAGCATCACACTGAACATCAGCAAACAAAACCACACCACTGAATTGCCTACTAGGGCTCACCAGTTCCCAGATGCGCATGGCCACATAGAATGCCAGGGAATAGGCCAGAGTAAATACACGGCCTCAAAAACTGAATAGCAGACCTGAGTGAGCACCCCACACAACTTCACAAGGAGCATGGCGAAGACCAGTCTTCTCGCATCTGTGGAAGCAATACGCCGCCTCAAGCCTTTTAGCGCCCGGGACACTACGAATGCCTTCATAGAATCTTCATACCTGCGTAGTAGACATGTGCAATTCGTTTCGGTCCGAATATGAATTCGGGCTGAATTTCGGGAAATTCGGACATTCGGGTACTTCCAAAGTGCCAAATGGCCAAGGTCCCAAAGTTCCGAAATTACCGAATTTCCGAATTGTCGAAGTTCCAAAGTGCTGTAGTGCTGTAGTGCCGAATTTCCGAAGTTGCTGAAGTGTCTAAGTGCTGAAGTACTAATATACTTACCCAGTGGAAGAAGAAGGTTACACTGTATACCAGTTAAAATAAAAAGTATACAAACAGAGCCAGGATTCAGCTGTAAGCATTTGCAACACTTACAACAATCAAGTAACATACATTCATATAAAATGTAAGTTACTTAGCCTGTCAATGTAATGAGAGAAATGCATAAGTAGATAATGCCCTAATTCCCACGGTATTAGTGAGCTATTTACTAAAAGGCTGAAAGACTGAATTGGTCTTTCATCCAAATTTACTAATACTAAGTAAAGCCTGTGGCTGCTCACTGTAAAAAAAAAAAAACAACAACAAAATAACGTCCACCCTCCCCTTCCGACCGCACAGCCCAAATCTATGGAACTGTTTTGGGCAGGAAAATGTGCTTGCGGTCGGTCATTAAGGGACCTCCAGCTAACTTTTTAACCCCTGGATGGATTTGGCTGATTTTTGGTTATGTTTATGTTTTAAGTGTGCTGATTCCAAATATGTAATTGTTATGAAGATGGGATGTGTAGTTTTAAAGTTACAGTGTATGGATAAAAACTGTATTTTTACTGCCTGTGTTTAATTATGTTAACCCATTGTGTACCATAATTAGATCACAGGCAGAGGGGAGGATTTGTGTGTGTAATTGCTGGGAGTGTTTCTGGAATGTACGGTTATTATTGGTTTTTGTGTAAAACCCTGTGGTGGTTCTATCTCAGGGAAACCTGCATAAAAGAAGGTTCTTTGTGTGCCAATAAACAGAATGACTTGACCCTCTAACGTTCAGCCTTGACTCAGGTTTGTAGGGGACAGCTATAATCACTACAGGGATTGCTATGCTCTTCATACTCCCTTAACTACTGAGCTCTTGTAAGAGCTCTTGTTCCTGATCCTTCTTCACTCTACAGAAGGAAGGGATTCACCTACTGGAACCTGGAGCCTGGTCATAGGTCCAGGGCGGATAGCAGACGGCGAGATCCTAGCCCAGCAGCGGTGGTTCGTTGAGTCTGCAGTACTTATGGTGTCTACGCAGTACTTATGGAGTCTACGGTGCTGATGGTCCTTTGGTGAGCGCTAGAAGCATCCTTTCTACGGTCCAACTTCCAGCCAGCCTGGAGGCAACCGTAACAGAAGCCAAGACCCAAAATACATGAGGAGATAGAGAGGGACATACCTGCAGACTTCCAGTGACCCAGGAGCTGCAACAGCCCTGATAGGAGAGCGGCCAAGTTACCAAAACTACCTTGAGTATGCTACCACTTGTCTCATTCACGGACCCACGGACCAATTACATTATTTTGCCAGACCAAGCGACCACTTCGCCACGGGCACGGGGTCCCTTCTAGATGCGCCTGCAGGAAACCGCCCGAAATCCAGACCACTGTGAATGAGAGAGAGCACCACCATTACATTGTGAACATCAGGTATATGCTCTGCCCTACAAGACACATTTAGACATAAATATCGAGCACCAAACGCCAAAGCATGCGAACAACCGGAGGGGAGGAGGCTGTCAGCCAATTCATAGCTTGTACCACCCCCAGATTGTCGCAGTGAAAAACAACCCATTTATTGCGCAACTGGGACTCCCAAACCTCCAACACCACCAGGATGGGGAAGAGCTCCAGGAAAGACTGAGACCTGCCAACTGTCCGGCCAAGAGGCAATGCACCATTGGGAGCCCAGGATCACTCCGAAGTTAAGAGAGCCTGCGCATCTGTGAAGAGGTGTAGGTCTATGTTAGAGACCAGTAGGACCTGCCATTATGGGCTGCCAGGAAGGAGTAACAGGCCACCAAATCATCCCACAGGGGCCGAGTCAGCCTAATTAAGTTTCGGGGCCTGGTGACCCAGGACGTCACCACAGCCAGACGCCTGTTAAAGACCTGCCCGATCGGCATGATCCGACAGGCGAAATTCAGACTGCACAGATGGGTCTTATGCAGACTGCAGACTTACACAGCCCTAGGGCCACACTTCCCACCATAAGCCTTGGACTTTCTCCGGGAGCAAACGACATTCCCTTGCCACAGAATCAATCTCGAAAACTGTGACAAAGTGCCCTTCGCCACTTGTGCCTGCCTTCCGACTATGGCCCCTGTGCTGATAGCTGTTTTTACCCTGCAGAAAAGTTTATTTGTGTATTTCTGCTGGGGCGTTCGGGACTTTCAGTATGTGAGTAGTGCTACCCCAGATAGCTATGCCATAGAGCCTATTCATGTAACGAAAAACTATGGAAAAGACTTTGTCTCCATGGCGATTGAACTGTATGTATGTGCGCTCACCGCTCAGATCTAAGCTATCTGGGCATATGTTGCATGTATGTTTTATGTAGTAATTGTAACATTGTGTAATTTTATGTCTTTTTGTAACCATGTGGTTAATGGAGTCTTGCCTCTGTCCTGGGAGATACTTTGATTACTTCCCAATTATCTCCTGGAAAGAGAGGAGGGATTGTGATGTCACTGTGGGAGTGTTTTGTTTGTATTGTCTGTGATTGGCTAAACTCCATGTAGCGGATTGCATTGGGCTGTCCTCAGAAATATGTGTATTCGTATGTTTTCGGTTAATTTTTGCCATATGTATGTATAGTGTATGCAGGCTGATTTTTAGGTAAAACTACCAAACAATCAGACCACCCCAGGAATAAGTTTGCCTCCAATTAGCGTTCGCAACAATGCTGCAAACAGATAATTGGCAATCCGTGCAGTGTGCACTTTGTCCTCTGGGTGGCCACCATTTGGGAGACGAACACGTGGCGGCGGCCATCTTAAACTCCCGAACAGCTTTTTTTTGCCGTCGAGTGTCTGGAACCCAAATCGGACACTCGGCTAGGCAAACACTGCTGAGACCTCCACACTGCCGTCCCTTCGTGAAAGAACCCCACGAACAAGGGGGTTTATCCGAATCCTCCCAGTCTCCATAACCCAAGCCGTTCGGGTGTTTTGTTCCCTTTTTCTGTGACCGACCGCAGCGCCAAAATGTATGGAACTAATTTCGGCTGTTAACCCCAGCGCGGTCAGTCTTTTTATTACCTCCAGGAATTTCCCAAACCCCTGGTCCGATCTCGGTGGTTTTTGAATATGTTTCTCACCCAGATCAGGGCTACCAGGGGATGTAATATCTATGTTTAGGGGTACATCCAGGAAACCAGGGGAACTGTGTCCTGCATGATGGGATTATGAGTCATACTAAGGGGAGGAGATGTGTGGGTGGCACCTCATGTATGATTGGTGTATTGTATAATTACTGTAAATCCCTCCCTTGCATGGGAGAAAGCTTTTAAAGAAGGTTGAGTGATTAAAAGTTCTGATGCTGTGTGCCTGATACTGTGTGTTGGACTTTATTTGTGTATTTCTGCTGGGGCGTTCGGGACTTTCAGTATGTGAGTAGTGCTACCCCAGATAGCTATGCCATAGAGCCTATTCGTGTAACGAAAGACTATGGGAAAGACTTTGGCTCCATGGCGATTGAACTGTATGTATGTGATCTGAGCGCCATTCGGTAACAATGTGCGCTCAGATCTAAGCTATCTGGGGATATGTAGAATGTGTGTTTTATGTATTAAATGTGTCAGTATGTAATTTTATGTCTTTTACTGTCTTTTTGTCTGCCATGTGGGTAATGGAGTTTGGCTCTGTCTTTGGAGATAATTAGATTCCTTCTCCAATTATCTCCAGGGCAGAAGGGAGGAAGCCAGGATGCATTGTGGGGATGTTTTACTTTTACTGTTTGAGCCAGGGGGAACAAAAGATACTTTTACTAACTTTTGAACCCCTGGTCTGATTCATGCCATTTTTTAATATGTTGTTCCCCTGAATGGATTGATTGTGAATATGTATTTTTATGCGAATGTGATGTATATTTTGGGAGTTATGAATGTTGTGTAAAAACTGTATTTTCCCTACATATGATAATTGTATTTTCCTGTGTGTACAGATGTTTTATGTACTGAAGGTAACTGTATGTAATTTTATGTCTTTTACTGTCTGTTTTCTGCCATGTGGTTAATGGAGTTTTGCCTCTGTCCTTGGAGATAATTGGATTACTTCCCAATTATCTCCAGGACAGAGAGGAGGGATTGTGATGCATTGTGGGATGGTTGAAATGTGTAAGTCTGTTAATTGGTCTTTTTACCCTTTGTGTCCCAGTCTCCCATCTGGTCCCCTAGGGGAGTGGGAGACCTGCATAAAAGCCAGGCAGTTAGCCCCAGTAAACCAGATTCTGCTTGACCCTCAAAACGAAGTGTTGTCTCGTCTTTGTGGGGATTTACTGTATGCTGTTAGAGACTGATTGCCAGGAGTGTAAGCCACTTGGGGGCTTTTCCTGTTCGTCTGCTAACAGCTATTCGTGTGTCTCCAGTTCGGGAGTTTGGAGTGCTACTTGGTATGCAGTTCGGGAGTTTCGAGTATTCCCTTGGTTGCAGTTCGGGAGTTGGTGAATTCGTGGGTTTTCAGTACGGGAGATTGGTGCTTGCAGTAGCTGTCTGTGCAGCTGAAAAAGGGGAATATCGCCTAAACGTTTTTTAACCAGTTATGTGCAAAACGGTCCGTTACAGTATACGAACAAGGCCACCCTGGGGGCAATCAATTATGTTTGTGGTTAACCGCAAACCGCAAGTTCCTGGTGGTTGGCCGTTCGGTTGTTTGAAAGGTTAAGTGGCAGCACACGCCAAGGCCTGGGTGGTTTTACTTCGTATGCACGAATATAGGGTCCTGATTGTTCGTGTAATTGGGTATGTAACGGAACCGCTAGCACCCCGACCGGGTACCTTCCGCCGACGGATGCTCCTAGTGCTTTCCGAGGACTCCAAGCACTCTGCCTGACACCATAACCACTGCAGACCCCACGAACCGCCGCAGCTTGGTTGGGATCTCGCATCTCCACCCACTCTGGACCCAGGACCAGGGTCCAGCTTCCAGCAGGTCGACCTCTCTCCGAATTCCAGAGAGCAGGAACAGGAACAAGCTCTTAGCAGAGCTTAGTGATTATACCCTGGGGAGTATAGTGATTATAGCAATCCCCAGAGTGTAGTTTCTCCAATCCCCAAACATGAGCCGAAACTTCATGAAGGTACAAGATGATCTGTTTATTGGCACACAAAGAACCTTCTTTTATGCAGGTCCCCATGCAAGGGGACATCCCACTGGGTGGGACACAGTACAACCAATCACACAATGGTTACATCCCACACATCTCCTCCCCTTAGCCTGAGAGGTAACCCAATTATCCTTACATTTTAAAACACACTTTTTACCCAACTTTCATAACTCTAAAACTATACATCACATTCACATAAAACTACATATTCACAATCAATCCATTCAGGGGAACAACATATTAAAAAATGGCATGAATCAGACCAGGGGTTCAGAAGTTAGCACAAGTATCTTTTGGGGCCTGGCTGGCAGCATGGCTATCTGGCCCAAACTGGTTTCAGAGTCTTCTATTCTGGAGATAATTGAGAAGTAATGCAATTATCTCCAAGGACAGAGGCAAAACTCCATTAGCCACATGGCAGACAAAGGACAACAAAAGACATAAAAATACATACTGTTACACTTATCACATAGAACCTACACATTTCCAATTTACCGAACACATAATAGCATATATAATATTGCAGACTGCCTGAATGCAATCTGCTACACAGTCTTAAAGGGACATTGTTCCTAAAAGTCATAATATGTCCAGGGATGGTTTTTAAAGGGCCAGCAGCAGCACCATACAAATCCAATATGCCCAAATATTGTACTTGAAGGGCCAAATAACCCAGGGCCATAGTCATGAGGCAAGAGGCTGGCAATCAGGCTCCTCCAACAGGCAGGGGAAAATCCGGTGACAAAAGGCATTTCGCCACAGGTAGCGTCTTCTATCTGGACACGAATGCTCCCCCTGGCCGTCTATCCGAACGGCGGCCACCCAGGGGAGCACTCGTTAATTACTTCCCTTGCAGTTTCACACTTATGTTGCAAGTTGCCAACATTCTAATTGATTGGTGCGAACATTCCAAGGGGCACTTCGGGAACGAGGTGGAAAACAATCCGCAAATGGTCCCCCTGGATGGCGTCCATCTGACAAATGGGCCGCCACCCAGGGGAGGCACGCACGGAGGCTTCCCTTGCGATTTGTGGTTTTGACAGCTCATTATAAGGTGCAAACATTACATACCAACATTCTTAAAGAGTTATCGGGGAGGTCCCCGTTCGGGGGGAGCAGGCACATTTATGCAACAATAACGTGGAAACACACAGAATATAATACAGCAATTCATGAACAGGCAGTGGTCCTGCCACATTCTACTCACCAGAACAAATACAATAAGCTGTATACTATACATTGAACTGTATACTCTACAAAAAGCTGCATACCATACAATAAGCTGTATACTATACATTGAGCTGTATACCATACAATAAGCTGCATACCATACAATAAGCTGTATACTATACATTGAGCTGTATACCATACAATAAGCTGTATACTATACATTGAGCTGTATGCCATACAATAAGCTGTTTACTATACAATAAGCTGTAGTTGTTCTGGTGACTATAGTGTCCCTTTAACATTTCTCAGGTAAAGGGACACAATAGTCATCCAGAGCACGTTATCTCATTGATAATCTCAGCCAATTCAATGCATGTAAGTATCTGTTTTATAAAGCTCTGAGCATTGTGGGTAATGTAAGTTATGTTTTACAGGGCACTATCGATTCCGGAGAAAAGATCCCATCAATGCTACAATCCCTTCTGAAAGCTGAATATTTGGACGAATTCATAGCACTTCTCGGGCGAGGGACCAGGGTGCGTAGCAATTCATTCAAAAGTAACACTACAATGGAGTGCTATGGAGGTTTCATTATACACTTTTATGTCTCCCTAGTGAATCATTATTTGTTTTATTTCTTTATTTGTTTTTCAAAAGTATACAATCTCACATTTTTATGTTTATCTAATACATATTTACAGACCATTACATAGAAAAAGGACAATAACACACAAACAAAAGCATTACCACATAATGTTTACATTTTCTTTCCTTTACCTTCTTCCTTCTATATTTTTTTTGTCCTTTTTCATGACTTTTCCAGTAAATAAATGTATTAATGCTGTATGCATGGTGACTCCAGTAACATTATAGAAGGTCACACAGCGGTAAGTGACTCTAGTAACATTATAGAAGGTCACACAGCGGTAAGGGACTCTAGTAACATTATAGAAGGTCACACAGCGGTAAGGGACTCTAGTAACATTATAGATGGTCACACAGCGGTAAGGGACTCTAGTAACATTATAGAAGTTCACACAGCGGTAAGTTACTCTAGTAACATTATAGAAGGTCACACAGCGGTAAGTGACTCTAGTAACATTATAGAAGTTCACACAGCGGTAAGTGACTCTAGTAACATTATAGAAGGTCACACAGCGGTAAGTGACTCTAGTAACATTATAGAAGGTCACACAGCGGTAAGGGACTCTAGTAACATTACAGAAGGTCACACAGCGGTAAGTGACTCTAGTAACATTATAGAAGGTCACACAGCGGTAAGTGACTCCAGTAACATTATAAAAGGTCACACAGCGGTAAGTGACTCTAGTAACATTATAGATGGTCACACAGCGGTAAGTGACTCTAGTAACATTATAGAAGGTCACACAGCAGTAAGTGACTCTAGTAACATTATAGATGGTCACACAGTGGTAAGGGACTCTAGTAACATTATAGAAGGTCACACAAGGGGTAAGTGACTCTAGTAACATTATAGAAGGTCATGCAGTGTTATGTGATTCTATTAGCAGTCGAGTTCAGACATTGGCAGCCTCATGTGGTTGGTATTTATCCGAGTATTGCAGAGTCAGTAGGGTAATACAGTTTGTGTACCTTGTAGGTTTTTCATGGATACCTTGATGATCCAAGGAACACGGATAATTCCTGGATTGAGACTAATGCTGTCAATATTCACCTGGAAAATGTAAAGGATATGGAACGACTTCTGCAGGTACCTAATTATGTTCGATAATGTTCCCAGTAGTAGAAGCAAAAGTTGGAGTGATGTATATTATTTTCTGAAAGTGACGTTCCGTTTTCTACGTCCCTAATCACAATTAATTCCCCTATACCAAAGCTGTACTTATGACTTCACAGCTGATGCCCCCAAATAAGGACCTCAGCCTGCTGACTGATTCCCCTACTCACAGGTAATGCCACCTGTAATGGCACCCCGATTAAAGAAGTGATTAAAGCCGTTTAGGTTATTCCCTTCTTGAACACAAAGGCAGCTACTGAACACTCCAATCAGCCAAACAAGCAAGCATACGAATACTCCACACTCCAAACAGCTGAACAGGAAAACCATACGAATAATCCCCCCCAAGTACGAGACGAGGCTCTGTATTGAGGGTCAAGCAGGAATCTGTTTAATCTGGGCTACCTGCCAAGATTAAACAGATTCCTGCTTTTTATGCAGGTCTCCCACCAGGTGGACAGTCCTCTAGGGGACCTGGTGGAAAACTGGGACAAAATAGTACAGTTGACCAATCAGAACAATGCAAGAATAAACACTTCCCTTTGGTTACCGTGGACCCTCTTCTCTATCCTGGAGATAATTGGGAAGTAACTCAATTATCTCCGAGGATAGAGGATGGAGCAGAACCCCTTTGGCTGTCTCATCTATTCCCCTTTTTATTGTTGGCACCGAAGAGTTTTCCCTGTGCCTGGATTATGCAGAATGCAATACAATCCTATGTGGCCAGACTTTGTTCGGGAACAGATTTACAAGTCGGCATGCAAACAGCTATATCTACCATCCGAACTAAAGTACCGAACAAACGGACCACCCTGGTGTGAAGTGTGGCTGTTCCATTCCCTTGGTTGAAACACACAAACTTCTCTGCTGGATCTCCTGGGTGGACGCCATTTCGGCAGCCGAACACGTGGCGGTGGCCATCTTAAACGTGCGAACAGCGGTGTTTGGTCATAGAGTGTCTGGAACTCAAATCGGACACTTGACTAACCGAACACCACTAAGACCTCCAGGACTTCAGAAAGTGCCGTCGTTCGGTAGGATGAATCCCACGAACTAGGGGATTCATCCGAATGCAGACTTAACCATGCACACTTCCATGCTGGGTGGAGGCCGTTCGGCAGTTCTTTCGGTGAAACAGGGAAATAGCGTGGGGACTGTATGGACAGGGAAATAGCCGAAGAAACAGACGAACAAAGGAGAAATAAATGTATAAATTCTGTCACACCACCATTATAATGGAAACCTTCACCACCCAAGCTGTGACTCTAGTAGGTTTTATCCAAGCATCATAACCACTACAGCTCACTATAGAGCCCACTTTACAACCCACTGCAGAGCCAGCTGTAGAGCCCGCTGCGGAACCTGCTGTAGATCCAGCTGTACAACCCATTGTAGATCCAGCTGTAGAGCCCGCTGTAGAGCCCTCTGTAAAACTCCTTGTAGAACCCGCTGTAGAGCCTACTGTATGATGTCAGAAGTATCTTGGTCATGTTCCCTAGTAATAAGCAAATTGTTCAGCAGTGGTTTGCTCCGTGACCTGGGTCCACACTGAGCTCTGCTGCCTTCTAGTGGCCCAGAGCTGCAGAAACCGTGGCGGTGGTCTTTCAATGGCTGAGAGCATGGCTGACAGTCTGTGCACAGAATTTACATTAGCCAGGCTGGATGGAGCTCTAGTTTTCGGGCTGGCAGATGACCCCCCCTCCCCCTGCCCCCATGACACTGCTGGAGGTCGAATTGCACCTCTAGCAACAGAGGGTTTCCTTTCTGAATTTGCAGAGGTTTTAAATGAAAACATTGTACATATAGACTACTGTCACAATAACCACTTCAAATCACTAGAGTGGCTATGGTACTTGGAGTAACCGTTTACTTCCTGACGATAGATTAATTAGAATCTCTGCAGGAATGCTAGACGATCACAAAGGTAAGTTTAGCATGAGTATTGGTTTAGTAAGAAATATGTTAAAGGATCACTTTATATATTTTATCCTTAGATTCCCCCCCTACCCCAGGGCCCCACATCTGCACGGATGAAGGCAGGGCCGGACTGGGAGAAAAATTCGGCCCGGGCATTTTTTTAACACAGCGGCCCACTAAAAAGGGGGCGGGGCAGAGGAGGTGTGTTTTGTCATCACCAATGACAAACATGCCTCCTCTCAAAGTGAGCATGTTGGTTCAATGCTCTTCCAGGGCAGACCATGCGCAGAGCTCTGATGAAGAGCTCTAGCATGAGAAAAAAGTCCTGTATTTGTTCTGCACAGTGCAAGCAAATTTAATAACATGCTTGCACTGTGTTTCCTTGCAACTTGTCTCTGGTGTCTCTATAAATGGATACCAGGAGACAAAAGGCCAGGAAAGAGTATTGTGCATGTGTTTGGAGCCTGCTTGTGGTATTGCGTGTGTGTAGAGTGAGCTGGTCGTGGTGTGGTATTGTGTAATAAGGTCGGTTTTAGTCGTGTTGTGTTTGTGGTGTAATGTGATGCATATGTGGCTCAGGGACCCCCTCCAGCCCGGCTCTGGAAAGGGGTTAAAACTTACCTTTTTCCAGCGCCGGGCGGGGAGCTCTCCTCCTCCGATCCGCCCCGTCGGCTGAATGCGCACGCGCGGCAAGAGCTGCGCGCGCATTCAGCCAGTCGCATAGGAAAGCATTTATAATGCTTTCCTATGGACGCTTGCGTGCTCTCACTGTGATTTTCACAGTGAAAAGCACGCAAGCGCCTCTAGCGGCTGTCAATGAGACAGCTGCTAGAGGCTTTGGGGGAAGGCTTAACCCATTGATAAACATAGCAGTTTCTCTGAAACTGCTATGTTTATAAAACAATGGGTTAACCCTAGAAGGACCTGGCACCAAGACCACTTCATTAAGCTGAAGTGGTCTGGGTGGCTAGAGTGGTCCTTTAAGAGTGTAGTGTGTGTGTGTGTATATATATATATATATATATATATATATGGAAGTATGTGTGTGGTGCAGTGTGTTGGGGGGGTTCTGTGTGTATGTGAGGGTGCGGTGTGTGTGTGTGAGGGGTGCGGTGTGAGTGATGGGTGTGAGAGTGCCGTGTGTGAGGGTGCCGTGTGTGAGGGTGCAGTGTGAGCGTGCTGTGTGAGAGTGCTGTGTGAGAGAGTGCTCTGTGAGAGTGCTCTGTGAGAGTGCTGTGAGAGAGTGCTGTGAGTGTGATGGGTGTGAGGGTGCTGTGAGAGAGTGCTGTGTGTGTGAAAGTGCTGTGTGTGTGAGAGTGCTGTGAGAGTGCTGAGAGTGTGATGGGTGCGAGAGTGTTGTGTGAGAGAGTGCTGTGTGTGATGGGTGTGAGAGTGCTGTGTGTGATGGGTGAGAGAGTGCTGTGTGTAATGTGTGAGAGAGTGCTGTGTGTAATGTGTGAGAGAGTGCTGTGTGTGATGGGTGAGAGTGATGTGTGTGATGGGTGAGAGTGCTGTGTGTGATGGGTGTGAGTGCTGTGTGAGAGAGTGCTGTGTGTGATGGGTGTGAGAGTGCTGTGTGTGATGGGTGAGAGTGTTGTGTGTGATGGGTGAGAGTGTTGTGTGTGATGGGTGAAAGAGTGCTGTGTGTGATGGGTGTGAGTGCTGTGTATGATGTGTGTGAGAGTGCTGAGTGTGCTGAGTGTGAGAGTGCTGAGTGTGAGAGTGCTGTGTGTGTATGATGTGTGTGAGAGTGTGTGTATGATGTGTGTGAGAGTGCTGTGTATGATGTGTGAGAGAGTGCTGTGTGTGATGGGTGTGAGAGTGCTGTGTGTGATGGGTGAGAGTGTTGTGTATGATGGGTGTGAGAGTGCTGTGTGTGATGGGTGAGAGTGTTGTGTGTGATGGGTGTGAGAGTGCTGTGTGTGATGGGTGTGAGAGTGCTGTATAAATGTTATTGTGTGTGTGTGGGGGGGTAAATAAAAAAAATAAATAAAACAAAAAACAGTCATTATTCCCCCCCCCCTCCCTTCTTACCTTTAGCCTGGGAGAGGGAGGGGGGGGAACCGGCACGCTGGCACCTGGCAGGCGGGGTGGCGGGGTTCCCTGGTGGTCCTCGTGGGTGAGTGAACTCTCGCGAGATCCGGTCGTTGCCATGGCAACGCGCCGGATCTCGCGAGAGGAACCCGGCGGAGCTGCAAATTAGAGCTCCGCCGGGTCCTCTCTCCAGCCTGGCTGGCTGGCCCCTCCCTCCCCGCCGGCGGCCGCATGTGGGCCGGTGAGGGAGAGCTTTGATCTCCCCACCGGCCCGTCGTGGCAGACAGCGGGGCCGGCGCTGGGACAGTGCCGGCCCTGCAGGGGCCGCCCGGGGAGATCCTGTGACCTCCCCTACCGGCCTCGGCCCCACGGCCACCGCGGCCCACCGGGCATTTGCCCGGTGTGCCCGATGGCCAGTCCGGGCCTGGATGAAGGAGTTAAAACCCCTTCAGCCACTTACCTTTATCCAGCGCCGGGCTCCCTCGGTGCTAATGACCTCTCCTCCCCCGCTGACGTCAGCTGTCAAGTGGAGCCGAATGCACATTTAAAAACACCCATAGGAAAGCATTTCTCAATGCTTTCCTATGAATCTGTTTAATGCTTTCCTATGGACGTTCTGTGTCCTCAGTGTGATTTTCTCATTGAGCGTTGGGGAAGCACCTCTAGTGCCACTAGAGGCTGGATTAACCCTCAGTGAAACATAGAAGTTTCTCAGAAACTGTTATGTTTGCATCTGAAGGGTTAAAACCCAGGGGGACCTGGCACCCAGACCACTTCATTGAGCTATAGTGGTCCTTTAATGAGAGGAAGATGGTTATTGGTTTAGTAAGAAATATGTTATTGAGATGAAGATTGTAACGGATCAGCTGGCACCCTGACAGCACCTCCATTGACGGACGCTAGCTGACACCGAGGACCATAAGCACCGCAGACGCCACAAGCGCCATAGCTTAACTGGAGTCTCGCCGTCTTCTGTCCACCCTGGATCAGCCTCTGTCCTCCAGGACCATGTCTGAAAGACCTCTCCTCCAGGAGAGTGTATCAGGAACAGCTCTTAAAAGAGCTAAGTGATTAGAGCTCAGAGGAGTATACAAAGTATAGCAATCGCCAGTGTGATCATAGCAGTTCCCTACAATAACAAGACAAGGCTACGTATTGAGGGTTAAGCAGGAACAGAATGAACTGAGGGTTTATTTTCTCTTTTATACAAGTTTTCCCACAAGGTTACCACTCATGTTACAAAGTCAATCAAAACACTCTTGTACAGTTAGGCACTCCCAGATAATGTACACAAACCTCCCCTCTGCCTGTGATACAATTACCAAACACATGGTAAATGGACTAACTCAATTACCTACACACAGAATACACCCCAAAACACAACATATCCCCACAAATCACCTAGATCAGAACAGGGGTTCAAACTTTTGTGGAAGTCACATTTGACCGACCGCAACCATGGTTTTAATGCCTGTAGCGGAGAAGTAGTATAATCCACAGTATCTCCGCTGGTAGACAGGAACAGCATAAAATAATCCAGGTATCACAAGTACAACATATAATAATCCCGGTAGCGTTAAATAAATCCTTCCTTCCCAAGAACTAGACGACACATAGGCTGGGAGTCAACTCGGGTTTTAATCACAAGTCACAGTATTTATGTGGTTCCCCATGCAAGGGGTTTCCCTACTGACTTTACAGGGGTTGTACAGTAGGAGACTACATGGGGGACTTGACAACCAAGACATTTCTCCCACCATGCACTGCTGCACGAGAGGGATACTCCCACTAAAATATCCAGTTAAGTGGATTATCCCTCCATGCAGCAGAACTGGCTTTTTACACAAAAATACATAACTTTAACATTATTCCTGCTATTATACCGATTGACCGTTCGGCAGATAGCTGGGGTCTGAGCGCATACTCCGTGAAAGTACCACTCAGATCCCAGCACAATTAGCCGAACGCCACACAAAATATACTTAAACATACATTTTTTTAACAAAGGCACGAATAGACCAACAGGGATAAAATACCGAAAGACGATGCTCCCCAACGGCCTGGAAGTCCAGCGGTATTCGTGCCGTCGAGTAGCCGATTTTAGTTCCAAGCACTCAACGGAAAAATACCGCTGGGCTAACAAAGGATCCAAGATGGCCGACCGCTGCGTGGTCGGTATCCGAAAGATACAATGTTGCGATATTTAATGGGAGCCACACGACCTCCTGTGTGTCGTCTCCCATTCGGTAGTTTGTTTGTTTCACGAACAGTGTTGAAATTCACTGTTCGTGAAACTACTGTATGAATGCTGTTGGCTTTCGTGCAGCCAGCATACGAATGCTCTCATTCACATCAAATACAAGCAGGGGAATACACTCAGTTCTGATAGCCTTAAAGCCACAGCATCACATTAATGAACATACAGTCTTAAGTGGCTAGTTTTGCCACAATGCCCAAAATAGTTCCACAGATTTAGGCTGTTCAGCCGGTCTATCTTCTCCTCTATCCTGGAGATAATTGACTTAAGTGGCTGTGGTAACTTATCTCCAGGTACAGGAAATATCTCTAAGTCAAAATCTGTTACAAAAACCACATAAAAATACATAACTCTTATAATACAATGTTTAATCTATATGTCTAACATATCCCCAGATAACTTGGATCCGAGCATTCAATATGTCCAATGTTAAATGTGCCCTATAGTACAAGCGAGGGTGAGGTCAGAAAATAGCAAGGGCTGATGGTAAATTGAGGAGGGACAAAGCAACCAGTTTAAACTGGTCTGGCAGTGTCCCTTGGACAACGCCCTGCTGGAGAAACAATAGGACAGGAAAAAGGGGGAGGGGAAGAGGCACATTTTCCCATTTTTAGCATGTCTTTTTGCAGGGCCCCTCCAGAAGCCAGTGGTGAAGGGTCGTTCATCACAAAGATGGTTATTGGTTTAATAAGAAATATGTTAATGAGGAAGAAATGAGGTTATTGGGAAGAAATTAAGGAATTAACATCATTCGACTAGAGTTATAGAAGGAACTTCCTCCATATTATGCAGCATATAAATCTGTTTTAGACGTGTTCCAAATTACAGGATATTGAGGTTTTTAAACAATCAACTTTCTTTTCTGTTAATTCCAGTAACTTCCACTTGTGTTTAGTAGAATTTGTATTTTCTTTCCTTTAGAATTTTCAAGAACCCAATGATGAATTATCACTTCGCTGGCAGCTCCTAGACCGTAAAATCCCACTTTATGCCAATGAAAAGGAGATCCTACAACTGACTGCAGAGCACCTTGATGCACATTACTGATCCCAGAGGACTATGGTACCATCAGTCCCCATCCAGGAATACTATATATTTCATCACTGAGGAGCTCGTTCCAGATGACTAACATGGGCACATTGTTCCACATAACTGACACCTCACCGGGTGCTTCCTGATTCGAGTCTGCAGTATTACTCACACACAAGGATGTTACCAACACTTTACTGTCATTAAAGGACCACATTACAACCAGGTTTCTGTTTGAGGACTATAATTAGAGACATCTTATCAGAGAGTTATTACTGACATAGAATGCAGCCCCGGACAATATCTATTTCATTACAGAGGATCTTCAAGTAAACTCTCCATATGTTATTAATGTATCTGTGTCAGTTGGGTCCATCTTCAGGTGGGAAGACCAAGAACCAATGCAAACATGTGGTTATATTCCAATTTACTGAATGTGAATATATTAAACACCATCTTCAGCCAGCAAATGGTGTCAAGGACAGTTGTCCCTGTGAAATATTTAACAAGTCCTAGTGAATGCAGAGCTAGGAGGAGAATCCTGTTTAAAGGGACACTACAAACAGCTTATCCTTTTAATTTACTTTTCATACTATCATCAAACTACAAAATACAATCATATATGGTTTTTTGTTTTACAATTTCACACCAATTCTCAAAATATTGCACAGGTTACTTCTACTTCACCTGCAGATATTTTGAGCGTATTCCCATTAAAGTGTCAATCCTTGAGCAATAAAGACCACCACCTTATTAAATAATGGAAAGTAAACAAAATGTAATTAGTGTTTTATTCAAGTAATTTAGCTCAAACTATCTGTGTGTTAGTTAATTTAACAATTCCCAAGGTAACAAGGATAATTATTATAGCACCTTAAAACACCAGAAATATTCCTCGTGGTGTGTTAGTGCTAGATGTAAACTGGCCCCTCGGTGATAAGAGCAATTTGATGAAGAGCTGCCAGAGTTGCCCTTTCATGGTGAAGATAGTCGTTATTTGTCGCTGTGTCAAATGCAACAGAAAAATCTATAGAAAAAACAAGATACACTTAAATCATGAATATAAGTGAGAAATATGTGAAATATCTCTCCCAGATGTACCTCACAAACACACCCAATATCCAAAGAATACAAACAAACAGAAACATGTAGAGATATACAATCACTTAAACAAATAGTGTAGTATAACTTGAAGTGATTAGGAAACACAGCTCAATAAAATGCTTTCAAAATCTAAAAACTAAAAAGAATAAACTGCACATAGCGTAATACAGTATAATTTTTTTTTTTTTAAATGTATGTAGAACACTCACAAACAGAATTGAGTTCAGGCTCATCACCCTTCTGGGTATATGATATATATTTACAAGGGGAATCATACTTTGGAAGTTTACTATTCCCGTATACCCAGAAGGGTGGTTAGCCGCCACTAGTTATCACTAGGCTGTAATGTAAGCACTGCATTTTCTCTGAAAAGACAGTGTTTACAGCAAAAAGCCTAAAGGTGATGATTCTACTCACCAGAACAAATTCAATAACCTGTAGTTGTTCTGATAACTATAGTTTCCCTTTAATATTGCATGAATTACACCAATAGCACGCCTCAGAATTATTTTGTGTAATATAATTTCAACTTAATGATCTCAGCAGTGTGCCTCCAATTTGTGGGGATATTTATCTGGTGATAATATTATACAGTTGAGAATTGCCCGCTATTTCAATTCTCTTAGATCTTAGAGATCGTTATCATGTAAGTGAAATGTATTCCATACAAATAAAATCACAATTTGTTATAAAAATAGATATAATTTATTGTGACAAATAAAATAACAATAATATTAGGCAGCATGCATGATAATAACCAGTGAATATTTAGTATAACATAAGTATGTAATACAATGGCAATATTAAAACAATCCAATGGCTAACAGCATCAACTGTCAAGACTTACAAGATTTATGAGGGTACTTCACAGGCACAGAAAGCTAAACTTCCAGCGAAAAGCCATAAAACCTTGACTAACAGTTAGATCAACTGAGTAACCCTTTCAATGCTGGCTAGATCCTCCTAGGCATATAATATCATATTCTCATGTAATTTTCAATTAAAATAACATTCAGTCCAGCTCATTAATCGTTTCCTGGAACCATCTTGTAGCGGAGCGGCAATATTAAATCCCACAATCTCCGCTGGTTAAGAAGGTAATCCACAGTCAAGCGCTGAAAAGCAAGGCAATATCCCAAATCCCCCAGTAAACGGACGAAACACAGTTCTGGGAGTCAACTGAGGTCTTTGTTCACATGCTCCAGTATTTATACAATTCCCCATGCAAGGGGTTTCCTGAGTCACATCCCAGGGGTATTACAGGAGTGGACTACATGGGAAACTTAATGTACAGAGCATTTCTCCCATCAGGCACTGCTGCACGAGAGGGATCCTCCCACTGGTATGTACCGTTAAGTGGATTATCCCTCCGTGCAGCAGAACTGGCATTTCACATTTAAATACATAACTTTTACACTGTTCAGTTTATTTAAACGAATGGACGTTCGGTAGATAGCTGGGGTCTGAGCGCACATTTCGTGAGAATACCGCTCAGATCCCAGCTAAAATAACCGAACGCCGCACGAAAAACATATTCATCCAAAACATACATTCAAAAGACCGATTGGCATACGGGGAGTAAATCAAGTCCATCAAGTTCAGCCTTCCTCACAAATGTTGCTGTTGATCCAAAAGAAGGCAAAAACCCTGGTCTGAAGCACTTCCAATTTTGCCACAAACTAGGAAAAAATTCCTTCTTGACCCCAAAATAGCAGTCAGATGTCTCCTTGGATCAAGCAGCTATTACCCCACTAATTAGAAATTATATCCCTGTATGTTATGTTTTTGTAAGTATTTATCCAATTTCAGTTTAAACATCTGTATGGACTCTGACAAAACCACCTCTTCAGGCAGAGAATTCCATATACTTATTGTTCTTACTGTAAAAAAACCTTTTCTTTGCCTTAGATGAAATCTCCTTTCTTCCAGCCTAAATGTGTGACCTCGTGTCCTATGTATAACCCTGTTTATGAATAGATTTCCAGATAATGGTTTGTACTGGCCCCGAATATATTTGTATAAAGTTATCATATCCCCTCTCAGGCGCCGTTTTTCCAAACTAAACAGATTTAATTTTTTTAACATTTCTTCATAACTAAAATGCTCCATAAACCCTCTTTCCTGCACCAAGACTTTAGCCACGCATTGACCTCTCTAATCTCCCGCTGCCTTTCTGCTGTAGCGTGCGGCACAGGTAATATTTCTGAAAAAATTACCTTGGAGGTCCTTTTCTTAAGCTTACTTCCTAGTTCCCTGAACTCATTCTTTAGGACCTTCCATTTTCCTCTGACTTGTTGCAATCGGTTAACAAGCGCCACACGTCTCTTAGTGTGTGGGCTATTGCAGGATAGTTTATTCGGTTCACGAACAGCCCGCAAAGGCGCTGTTCGTGAAACAAAAGGAAATACAGCTATCTGCTTTCGGCAGATAGCCCATAGAGGCAATGCAATCATACGGTTTACAGTACATTACAACCAGGTACAAATAACATTATAAGAACTATACAGGCAACCCTTAAAGCCATAGTCTCTCGGTATTGTCCCAGTGGCTAGGTTTGCCACACATCCAATAAGAATAATCTACCAGATTTTTTCAAAAGCCGAATTTAACTCTACATAGAAACATAGAATGTGATGGCAGATAAGAACCATTCGGCCCATCTAGTCTGACCAATTTTCTAAATACTTTCATTAGTCCCTCTACCTAAGATATATGATCTTATTTCAGAGCAAATCAATACACATGGATAAAAACAGCGGTATGCTAACACGTGGTAAGATACCAGTACTATGTAATTATCTGACTCCACCTGCAGAATGGAGTGTTATAACTACATATTCTTTAGTTAACTAAGATTTCGCAATTATTGAAATCTGACTGTGATTTATCCAGTCATATATCATGCTATTAGTAAATTTTTAATTAATTTAAATTAAATAAAACCCGCATAATTACCAGTTATATAGATGTTCTCATCAGATGAGTAGGTAGTCCCAGGAACTTGAATGCGAGTATGATTGGTTGTATGGAGGTGTGTAAGTAATAGAGAAAAGTGATGTTGGTTAGAAAGTATTAGTAAAATTCTAAGTATCAAGGAGTGTTTCTTGAGTTGTGTCCAAGAGAGTTTGAGAGTTGAGTGTTAGTCCCAGAGTGTCCTGAATATCTGTCCTGGATCTCTCTGAATGTCCAAATCTGAATGCCCAAACTACCTTCTCTCTTCCCTTTTGTTATGGTTACCTCCAGGCTAGCTGGAAGCTGGACCACTTGGATGGTCTGGATCCCAAAGGCAGAGAAAGAGGAGAGCCACTTCGGTAGTTATTCCATACGAATCCTGTAAATGTAGAGCAATCCCACTAGCTATCATACAGCTAGCTATCATACATCCCTTTCCCCCACAAAGGGAGTCGAGGCTGCGATTTGAAGGTCAAGCAAGAACTGGCTTAATTGACACACAGGGGACCGTATTTATGCAAAATCTCAGGTCCATGGACAGCCCCCTCTGTCTCGAAGCAGTTGGTTAAGCTGCTCCCTCTCTGTTATACTAAGTCGATCCCCACCTTGACCTGGGTTATTATATCTGAGTGGGGCCCTCGTTCTAGTAGGTCGGGGATTGGTAGGCTGTCTGGATCTTCATGGGGTGGGCAGCAGATGGCTGTCACATTTTCCAGTCACTCAAAGTATTCCTTGAGCATGTTCACGTGAAACGTTTTCCTAAGGTTGTTATCGTGGCAACTAGCGATAACATAGGTGGTGTCTCCTTTTTTCTCTACCACCTGGTATGGCCTCTGCCAGGAGGCTTGGAGTTTATCGGTTTTAACTGGTTTGAGCACCAGTACTTTTTGTCCCAAGACAAAAGTCCTTTTCCGTGCTCCCAGATCGTACCATAATTTTTGTCTCTTCTGGGCCGACTGGAGGTTAGCTTGCATGGATTTGGCTAATTGCTCCATTCGGTCCCTGAGTTCCAATACATATAGTAAGATTGGGACACCGTCTGTCTCAGTCTCTCCCACCCAGTGCTTTCAGATCAGGTTTAGGGGTCCCCGTACCTTGCAACCATAGAGCAGCTCGAAGGGAGAGAATCCTGTCGTTTCCAGGGGCACCTCCCGATAAGCAAACAGGAGGTGGGGTAGGCAGCGTTCCCAGTCTCTATATTCTTGGGTGAACGCTTTTAGCATTTGTTTAAGGGTCCCGTTGAACCTTTCGCAAAGTCCGTTTGTCTGAGGGTGGTAGGGGGAGCTTGGAATCGACTTAATCTTAAAGACCTGCCAGAGTTGCTGCGTTAACTCAGCTGTAAATTGTGTACCTTGATCTGACAGGATTTCTTTGGGGAATCCTACTCGTGAGAACACCTGTACTAGTGCATTGGCTACCGTATCTGCTTGAATGTTAGATAGGGCCACGGCTTCTGGGTACCTGGTAGCGTAGTCTACTATGGTAAGAATGTAGCACAGTGGCCCCACTAAGTCTATGGCCACCCTGCTAAATGGCTCCTCTACAATGGGCATATTCACCAGGTTTGCCTTAGGATGGTCGCCTCTCCTTCCTACTCACTGACACACATCACATGTGTTGCAATAGGTCCTAACATCAGCGTGTACCCCTGGCCAGAAAAAGGTGTGAGTAATGCGGTGTAGGGTAACCGCATGGCCAAATGGCCAGCTAAGGCTATGTCATGTCCTATTTTTAATATTTCTTGCTGGTATTTGTGGGGTACTACCAGCTGTCGTCTGTGTTGTCCCCGTTTATCATTTAGCCGATACAGCTTTCCCTTCTCCCATAAAAATGTTTTGTTATCTAGTCCAACCCCTCCCGTCACGGCCTGTTCTCTGTGTTTTTGTAAAGTTGGGTCGGTCTTAGACTAAGTCTCGAATGTGGTGGGAGTGTCCCAGGGTACGTGACCTAAGGGATCAGTCCCAGTCGGGGTGAGTCTTACCTGTGTCTCCCGCACTGGTGAGGGTTCCCGCTGCATCTGTGCTTATGCCCGAGTCGTCACAGGATTCGCCTCTTTGTTATAGACTGGAGCATCGGCAGAAGTCATAGGACCCAAATCGTTACCCAGTAACACTTCAGCAGGCAAATGGTCCATTATGCCTACATTCACAGTCCCTTTTCCCACTCCCCAATCAAGATGTACTTTGGCGGGAGGAATTTTGTATACATCCCCCCCCCCCGCCACTAACTGCCACAGTCTGTCCCGATCTCTTGTGTTCCGGAACCAAATGGCTCTGGACTAGTGTAATCGTAGCACTGGTGTCCCTTAGTCCCTCGGTAGAGTGACCCTCTAGCCATACTTTTTGCCGATGATGCTGGCGATTATCCGAAGCGGCATATACAAGGTCGGCTTCATGTAGTGATCCCAGGTATTCCTCCATAGGGCTCTCTTGGTTAACGCAGAGGGCCCAGGCAGGGGCGAGATGGCCCGGCAGAGGAGTTGTAATTCCTAGATGTCTGATGGGAGTTTAGAGGACAGCTTGACATGAGGTTGTACGGTTGTTTGCATCGAAAGCACATTGGTCGGGGCCGTTCAGTGGGGTTGTTACTGGGTGGTCCTGAGTACCGTATGGGCCCTGCGGGTACTGGAACTCTGAATTCGGTGTGGGACGTCGTTCGGTAACTGTCCCTATGTTCGG
This sequence comes from Pelobates cultripes, assembly GCA_933207985.1. Classification (NCBI taxonomy): domain Eukaryota; kingdom Metazoa; phylum Chordata; class Amphibia; order Anura; family Pelobatidae; genus Pelobates; species Pelobates cultripes. The sequence continues at coordinate 426,391,026 of OW240912.1, forward strand.
TCCGTGCCGTTGTTCGGTAATTTGTGGATTAGTGCAAACGGGACTCATGATGCTCGTCGGCCAACTTGGCTGCTTCTTCTAAGGTAGCGGGTCGTCTGTCTCGCAGCCATTCCTTTCCCTGTTGCTCGATGCCATTATATAAGTGCTCCAGCAGAAATAATTGTAATATTTCCTCAGCGGTCACGGCTTTACTCCCGTTCATTCAGTAGTTCGCTGAGCCCATTCCATGTGAGTGTCATTAGGTTTCTTTTTAGTGTTTAAAAATTGTCGTCGATACGTGTCCGGTGGTACCGCGTACTGTCGTAGGAGTGTGTCTTTGACTAGAGTGTACTGAGTCACCTCCTCAGCACTCAAGGTCCGGAATGCCTCTAGTGCTCGCTCGGATGGTTTTCCAGACAATATCGTGGGCCACTCTTTGTCGGGAATCTGATGTAGTGCACATTGTCGTTCAAAGTCTGCCAAATATTCATCAATCCCTGTGTCGTTCTCCTGGAAGGGTCTAAAAGCCGCATAGGGTATCTTTGGCCTCCCGGGGTTCTCTGCAGGACTTACGGTTAAGGCTGAGCTCGTGGGCTCTAGCTTTCTGTATGTCCTCATCTGCCTCTGCCATCAGCTGCTGTACTAGTTCTTTAGAGGGTTTCGGCCCATTAAGCCTCTCCTGAACAATCCTGGTCTTTTCGTCACCCGTCATTGTTAGGGCTTCTGCCATAGTGAAACTCTGATCCAGTTCAGTCAGCTCTGCGATCAGCTCCCTCCTCGGCCGGTTACTCGCGTTCCCACCTCGGCTTTTGAGTAAATCCTTTAAGGTAGTGCGTTTCAATTTGTCATAGGCGCTCTCCATCCGTTCAATATCTCTCCTAGGAAGTCCAGAACGATCCCGCCGCTACCACCAAATGTTACGGTTACCTCCAGGCTAGCTGGAAGCTGGACCGCTTGGATTGTCTGGATCCCAAAGGCAGAGAAAGAGGATAGCCACTTCGGTAGTTATTCCATAAGAATCCTGTAAATGTAGAGCAATCACACTAGCTATCATACAGCTAGGCTACCCTTTTCCACACAAAACGAGTCGAGGCTGTGATTTGAAGGTCAAGCAAGAAATGGCTTTAATGACACATAGGGGACCGTATTTATGCAAAATCTCTGGAACTCTGGACCCCTCTGGACCTGATGGGATACAGGGACAATACAAGTGGGGAACTGTGAAGAAACCCCCTGTTCCCTATGTTATTTACCCATTGATTCCCCTTTTTATCTCCATTACTGCCTATTGCATTTGGTAGATGGTACTACCGAACAAAGACCACCCCACTGGCTCATTAAATATCAAAGTTTGGGTGAAATTGCTACACCTCTGTATGTGCGGCCAGCGTTCGTCAGTCAAACGCCACGTGGCAGAGAAAAACCGCGGCCATCTTTGTTCATGCGAACAAAGGCAGCGGGACCTGGTCGTCGAGTGCATGGAACTGAAAACGAACACTCGACTTCCCGAACACCGGTCTCAAACAGACGAACGCTGGAACTCCATTTACGAATCGCTAGAAGAGCGCTTTGGTGTATTCGACAGAGGGGCACGAACGCTGCTGAGAGCCAGAGGGATCCATTCGGTACTTTATTTGTTTTTATGCTTTTTCGAAAGTGACCGGCAAAACCCACCAAATTCATGGAACTGTTTTGGGCATACACCACAGGGTGAGCCGGTCACAAGAGACTTCCATAATTTTCGCGAACCCCTGAACCGATCTGGGTGAAATTCGGATATGTTGGTCACCCAGATCAGGGCTATCAGGGGACATATAATTTATGGGGATACTTCCAGTATAAAGGGGTGTTCTAGATATTGGGGAAAAAGGTGATTTTTCATCCCGGAGATAATTAAGTTACTATTTTATCATACTGAATTATCTCCTGGGCTAGGGGAGGGAATTGTAGGTGTGTGTTAAAGTTTTACTGCCTGTGATTGGTTAATGTTTGTCCCTCCCTGAGGGCTGTCCCCTTGCATGGGGACTTGCATAAAAGCTGTGTGTACCCATTAAAGGACAGTTCATTTTGTACTATTCTTCTTGACTTCGGCTGATATTTGGGGATTCGTGTGTTTCACTAAGAGAATCATCTGGTGAAGCTGTGGGAATTACTATTGGATTCGTCTACCCTATCTACCGAACAGGGAGCTATAATCACTGAGGCTCTGGCAGTTCGGGAGGAAACTACCGAATAAGGTTTAAATATACTTGGTTTCCTTACATTTTTTAATATGTTGTTCCTCTGAATGGATTGATTGTGAATATGTAATTTTATGTGAATGTGATGTATGGTTTTAAAGTTATGAAAGTTGGGTAGAAAGTATGTTTTAACTGTATGTGTAATTGAGTTTCCTCTCAGGAAAAGGGGAGGGAATATGTGGGATGTAACTGATATGTGATTGGTTGTTTTATACCTCCCTGTGGGCGGTCCTGTATGTGAAAGGCTGTAATAAAAACCAGGCTGGGTGTGCCAGCACAAGAGTTCCTGTTTTAACCCTCAAAGTGAAGTGTTGTCTCATTATTGAGGGAAGGATTAATTGTATGCTGTTCCAGTTTGACTGCTAGGAGAGTAAACCTATTCATATGGTTCCTATTCAACTGTCTACAGCATTCATATGCTTGGGAGAATTTATTTGTTTCTCCGGTTCGGTGATTGTGGTGTCTGCCAGAGTGCTTGGAGTCCTCAGGAAGCGCTAGGAGCATCCTTCAACGGAGGTACCCAGTCGGGGTGCCAGGTGATCCGTTACAAGTGCTCACAGATCATTTTTCCAGTTCTGTCTGTCGGGACAACCCGTCGGCATTACCATTTTGTTTCCCCGGGCGGTACTGGATGGTGAAATCAAAGGGCTGCAGCGCCAAGCTCCATCTCAGCAGTCTAGCATTGTCCCCTGACACCCAGTTTAGCCACACCGACGGGTTGTGATCTGTGAGCAAGGCAAATTGTTG